>PYAF01004620.1:344878-390309 GCA_007407185.1 Glycine tomentella
AAATTTAAGTCATAAATAAATAATATTACAAATATAATCATCCAATACTTACAAAACTAAGTCATTCAATAAATACAAATCTATATTATTAATTTAAAGTACCAAACAACACAAAACAGCAGTTCACAACTTAAAGTCAATCTTAAAACAATTTATCAACTAATTCATTTATAAAAAAAAAAAAAATAATAATTTAATATTTTAATAGAATGTGAAACAAAATTAATATAAAATATATTGAATTAAGATTCAGTATTCTATGTTAGATTGTCACTATTAATTATAAAATTAGAAAATATAATTATTTTTTATAAAAGAATACACGCATAATATAATTATTTACTTAAAAAAATATTTTAATTACATTAACAATTTAATATATATATATATATATATATATATATATGTATGAGGGACGAAACAAAGTAAGTACTATAGCCCCTTGCAAAAGTTGTGGATAAATATTGGGTCTCATCCCCCTCCAATAAATGAATAATTATCATCTTTGTTTACAGATACTTTTAGAAATACGTGTATGATCCCTGGATCCATTTAGTCATTCATTTCTACATGTGGATAAGCTCAGCCATTCCGTATTCGCTAATGCTCTGAGTCTGACGTCAAATAAGAAAAAAAAGCACTTCAACTTTTCACGTAAACCATACGATCATAACAGAATTTTTCCAATCTTTAGAATTCAACAAAGTTATAAGTTCATGCTTTATTATTCATGTAATCTGAATATAATTAATTTCAAGGTTTTTAACTAAATATTTTAAGGAAAAATTGGGTTAAAGTAACAAGTAAAAAAGAAAAGAAAAAAAATGGTTAACTTTGATGAAATTCTACTTAACCATAAGTACATATACAGGAGAAAAAAATAAAAAGGTAAAATATATTGAATTTATCCAAAAATTAAAATCAATTTTTACATGTACTTTTGATTTTTGAAAAATTAAACTGAAAGAGCTTTTATGAAAGTTAAATACATAAATTATTCTTTATGATGACAAGAATATTTAATATATATTGGAGAAAAATCTCTGGTCTCATAATCAATTATTATGTATAAAATTAACATATAATATAATATGGTTTTTCAAAAGACAATAATGCTCGAAGAAGACTATCATGTCATGGCAGAAACTTATCTACTAGATTTAGTCATATATATTCTCCTAATGACAAAGCAACTGCCTCCATAATAACAGTCTTTCACGTTTGGTGAACACCATATAGAATAGAAAAAGAGGAATGAACCAACAACAATAATATTATCGATCACTTTATTCAAGCACTAGATGGTTTGAGGTGATTGCGAGAAGAAGAATCTTGTAAATCAGACATGTGCCATAATGGTGCCATTCAATTCGATTCCTTATGCAAGTTATGATTGCAGAGGAGTACTGCAGGATGAAAAAATAGAAACCATATTGGTGACGGTTAATGGGAGATTATTAACTTATGATGATTACTTTTGAACCAGTGCAGGTCCCAAAAGTAAATTAAAGCCACAGGAAATGTTGGGCTAGTGAGGGTATTCCCTTGACCATTGATGTAACTACAACCGGCCCACCTCTCTATTTATTATTATTTATATAATTTTATGAGAAATAAGTTATGTATAATGTAATTCTAAAAATTATATATGATAAATTTAATAATTTAATAATAATTATCTTAAAAATTTTATTAATGATAATTTGTAATCGTGTGACAATATAAGATTATTTTATGTTATGAATGTATAACTATTAAACTCATTTTATATATATTAATTTTTATACTCGTTTATTATTACAAAGAGATCTGGTGCTTGCACATAACCCTTACATGTGATCAGTATCCTGTGTGCACATTGAACCAATGTAATTGTACACCTTTGAAAACTGCTGACGTATATCAATCATATATACTATATATACCACTCTGGTTCATTACCTTTCTAGTATATATAGTGATGGTTCATGAAATTAAAAACTAAAGTTGTGTGAATGAATTAGCGCGCAGGAGTATATATGCTAACCAGGCTGGCATGAGAGGCATCCCATATGATAATTATCATTAATGGTTTGATTGTTGTATGCATTTCTTGATGGAGAGGGTTGAAATATAGGTAATGTTTAAGAAATGACAAAAAGGAAAAAAAAGTCTTTTTTTTTTTATTCTTATTCTCCTTCCATTTTCCAGTAATTCCAAATAATGGAAGAATTGAGTGACATGATGTTCTTTCCCATCTCTCACATTCCTTGTTTTTCCCATCTAATCAAATAAAGTGTTGATTACTGTTCAAAACTATCTTCGGAGAAATGCAGAATTTGAGAAAATATCAAAATAATTTCATAATGAAACTAAAGAAGAAAGATTTGAATTTCATAACATAAATTTTATGAGATCTCTTCTTGATATTATATATGATGTTGGTGCTTCTTTTATCATAAGATTAAAGAAAAACGTTAGTAATATATTCTATAACTCATTCCTTTATTATTGACTAAATTTTATAAAAAAATACAAGATTTTGTAAGTTTTACTTATTATTTAATAAGTTTCAATTGTAATTTTAAAAAATTTAATAAATTTTTATAAATAATAAAGTGTGTTAAAAAGTGAAATCTTCTACTATCTAAAATACTTGTTTCATATTAGTGTACTTTAATTAAAAAAAATTATATCAAATTTGGTGAGCGCGTATATACTTTATTTCAGCAATGATATTTGTCCTAACCCTTTTTATTATTGAACCAATTTTGGACCACTTTTTTTGTAATATAAATAAGATAAGCATTCCTTCGAGGCAATGTACTAATTTGCTTCAAACAAGAAAAGATAAAATTATAAAATGATTAGTATAAATAATCAAATAACAAACCTTGAATTATAAAATAATTAGTTTAATGTTTAGAAATAATTAAGCAGCTTGTTTGGCAGCCCAGATTGTTAGGTAACTTCCTGGCAAAGTTACCTGTGTCGAGAAATTTAAGGTTTTGTGCCTGTCTGTGTTTCAACCTTAAAGTCCACTCCACTCCCTAATCTGCGTCACCGTATTCCAAGTTTTCGTTTTCGTAGTCGGCAGCGTACAAGGTACGTAAGAAAAAGTACCATGTATATATTATAATAATCATTTTCACTCATCACAAATGCTTCTTTTTCCAAAGGATTTCCATACACTAAGATTACAGTCAAGTTTTCAAATAACTAAAATAATCATCGTTAAAGTTGTGATAACATTCATGCATATATTATATTTAATCTGTAGCTATATATTTTAAATTTTAAAAGGAATTCCATTTAATTTTAGAAGATGGTTTGCGTTTTTTATTTTTAATTACAAAAATTAAGGGCTTTATTGTCTATTTTAAAAAAATTGTATAAAAACAGTAAAAATAAAAACAACAAAAGTAATAAAATAACTACTTTTTATTATTATTTCTTATACCAAATCTTTTTTAAAAAATATAAACAAAAACATTTTCTTGAATCATATCAAATTATTATACAGTATTCTTTACATTGCAGCTCAATCATTTTAAAAAGTATTTTCTCAAATCCCAAGTTTTCATCTCAATTCTCACTTCATACCTTAATTTTATCCTATAAATAGGCTCATAACCCCTTCCCTCTCTTTCCCCACCAAAGTCTAGCCTCTCTCTCTCTCTCTCTTTTCACACTAATTTTAATTTCCTTCTTCAGTTTCAGCATATCTTCTTCTTCTTCTTCTTCTTGGCTTGGCTCATGGAATACTGTTGCAGAGAGAGTATGGAAGAATCTGTAAAGCTCAGGAGGGATAGCACCATGATATTGATGATGTTCATAGCAGTATATACTTGGCGCTATCTATCTTGAGCTTCATGGCTTCTTCATACTGTTTATAACACTACGCCTGCATGCATCTCCATTTTCTTTCTTTCTGTTTTTTTTTTTAATTGGTAAATGTTAATTATTAGTTTTTTTTGTTGGTGGGAGATTCTCTGCCTTTCTCACCTTTCTCTTTTTCGCAGATTACTTTATTATTCTCTATGAAGCAAACATCAAGATCTTGATGATGATGATGTTGATGAGGAGGAGGAGGAGTTCCTACTTAATTGAATGACATGATGTTGTTTCTCATCTCTCACATTCCTTGTTTAAAGTTATAATGTTTTGGTTACTAATTACTAGTTAATTGTGGATTTTCTTGGCCATATATTTCAGGCTATACGCATGCTATCTTGGCGATTGTTTTGGTTTGATTTATGTCAAATAAAGCAAAGTAGGCCAAACGAATGGTTTGTACTTTGTACTTCTTAGATTTTTTTTTTTTTGAAATTATTTTCCTGTTATGTTTGAACTATATATTATTAAGTTTTGTGTTACTTCTTGCTCATTATTTAGTTTTGTGCTTGTTTCGATCTCCAGAAGGGTTGCTTTTGCTGATCCATTTCTCACCGGCAAAGCTACAGGCACGGTCACGGATAAGAATATGCAGAATAAATTTTGATAACATATCCGAGCTAGATTCCTGTTCATGGTAGCTAGGTATCTAAGAATTAGGGGTTACAGCGTTCTGGATTAGTATGTAACTTTTAATTTCACTGGTTTTCATCTGGGAAATTTTTCTTTATTTTTTCACTGAAAAATAAATGCAGTAATTACAATTTTTTAAAAAAGTAGTAAGTACAAGTTAATATATATACAAAATTTGCAGAGAAAGGTTTTAACTTTTCATCTCCATCTTCCTTTAATTAAACATTTTTCGTATATTTCTCTCTCTTTAATATGAACTATATTTCACACACTATGCTCATAAGTTATCTTTTTATTTTATTTATACATACTTAATTTTCTTGAATGTTTATTCTTCTTTTATTTCTATTTCCAAATTAAATTTCAATAACTTTTAAAATAATTTATTAATAATTAAAATAATTTTATATTATAATTTAGATGATTTATTGTAAATATAAAATACAACTTATATATTAAAATATTAATTTATTATGAATTTTAATTATTTAAAATAATCATTTATCTTATATAATATAAATCTAAAATGCTGGTATATGTTTGCACAATTCAGAAAAAAATAGTATATGTTTGCATTTATTAGTATATTCTTATTTATTTTACAGAAAAAATATATTATTACTGAGATACAATTTTCAAATTTTATTTTAAAAAAATAAAAATGCTAAATTAATTTTTAAAATGATGCTAATTAACTTTAACTTATGTAAAGGAAGTAATTTAATAAATTAAAACATATTTTTTCAAATACTTCATAAAAATGTAGGTTGTTATATATTGTAAAAAATAAGAATATATTTATTGCTTCTCTCTATCTTTATTTATATATACTCCAGAACGGAGGGTATAACATACAAATATGGTTTGTTTATGAAGAAAGAGTATATAACTAGGGACGGAGGGCATAGCATACAAATATGGTTTGTTGTTCAATGAAGTGCTTTTTAAGATTGTTGTCCATAAAAAAAAGTTTGTTGTAAGCGTAATATTTCATGTGAAGACCAAATTTAGTTATTTTGAATAAGGTATGTGTCAAAAAAATAATTAATGAGACTTTAAATTTGTAAAACACTAATAATACTAGAATAAAAAAGGAGGTTAAAACTTCAATCCTTTTAGATAAAAAAAGATTATGAATTTGGATTCACAATTTAAAGAGTGAGGTTCTCATTCTCTTCACTCTCTTAACTAGACATTCTTCCTCTAAAAAAAAGAAACTAGACATTCTCAAAATTCTCTCACTTATTTTCTGTTGAGATGCATTTCACACACTACCTTCATAATTGACCAAATTTTTTTTTCTCTCAGCCATTTCAAACTACTTTTTTTCTCTTCTTAATTACTTTTATACTTAATACTCTTCATTGTCCATCTCTTTCAATCTATCCCCTTTTATCTCTCTCTATAATGAACTTTAACAATTTTTAAAATTTTAATTGACATAATAAACTTAAACATTTACGGATTCATAGTTAATTTTAAGGCCATTCTTAGTTCTTAATTACTTATTATTTATACACACACCCCTGTTATTTCAAGCGATAATTGCAATATTATTGAGTTAGTAATTTTCTGGCTAGTCTCGATCTGCTGTCTACAAATTAAGACCTACTTTAAAGTTCGTGAAGGATATTTTGAAAGTTGAAAGCAGTTACCGTACCTAAAATTTGACCCATTCAGAGCAAAGCTCTGAACTATATTACCTGTGTATTTTTTTTTATATTTGTTTTCTCAAAGAGAAATTGTGGTGTTATGTTTAGAGGGGTAGCAATATCTTTCTTCTTCTGAGAACTGGTCTGGCCAAAAGCAAAACCCTAGTCTTTCAATTGCAGTCTTTGAACCAGAAACCTATCTATCTGAGTTTATTAATATCGGATCTAGTGAGATAGCTAGGGTTTCTACAGTCTTAGACTGCAACTTTTGCAGGCCTTTTTCATCTCTATTATTATAAATAAATGGTGTGCTGTTCGTTGCTGTGTATGCATGTTACAGGTTTTGTCGCTTTCTTCTCCATATCGCCATAATTAACATCTTATCATAACCCACATCAATAAATTCCCATTAAAAGCAAAGTTAATGTAAAGAACAAAAACAGTTACCCAGACCCTTACCCCCTTAATTTCTTTTCGCTTTAAACTTTTCCTTTTGTTCTTTTTACTAGAAGTACTTCTAATTCCACAATCAAGATCATCCCTTTGCCTTAAAAATGTTGACTAATGTTTCGTGTTATGTGCATACATAGAATTTTTTTATAGTTTCATACCAATTAAATAATTTGAATTATCTCAGAACACTATATATGCTGTGTTTGGCCGTCAAAATTAGGCAAGCTTCAAATTTTTTATTCCATAATTTCTACCTTTCCTTTTCTTATATCCTCTACTTAATTGTCTATTTCCTATTAGACATATGATATTATCTGGTTAGCAATTATGCGTGGTTGGGATTCAATTTCAGGGCTTGTTTTTAAAGATTTAGAACTTTGAATCAACTTTAGGGTACAAGAGGTGTCCCGTTGTACGGGGACAAAGCAACAAATTAAGTTTCTAGCATTAGATCTCCAAGCTTGTTGTTATTATAGCACATCTAATATAGAATATAAATAGATTGACATATATCTGCATCTGTATCTTCAGTGCAGTAATTGATTATGTGGTTCAACAGGAATCTCCAGCTACAGGTAAAATTCAATCTTTGAGAATTTTTTTCTTTTAAATGTCGTTTCCAATTGTTACAATGGAGTTGGAAAATTTTCGCCATTCTAGAACTAATTAATGCTACTATACCTTGAACTCAAGTTTAATGGTACCGATAAAGTATAAAATTAATATATAAAATGAAGGGACAGGCACACGCTTGTATAACTGTGTGAATCATCTTGTTTTTTTGGCTAGTAATTGATTTTTGAAAAAAGGGTTAGAGGCAATGGAATGATACCCGTATTTTGTAACAACATCCAGCATGAATTAATTAATTTGCTAAATGCGGTGTCAGTGGGAGTGGTGGGGAGTGGCAGACCAAAATGATTATAATGGTAAGAATGATAATGATTTCGAAAATGTATTTTTCTATCATTTTTAGCCTACGTTATTTGAAAAATCTTAACTCACCTCACAAAGATAAAAAAAGAGCGAGTGCAGAAGAGTTTCTTTAAGTGATAAATATAAAGGTGAGTGCAGAAAAAGTTAATGTGAGATAATCAGGTTGAATAATTTGATTAATTTCTAGCATCGATTAACTATAAATTTGATGAAAACATAACCACTTATTTGTCTCGGGAACTTTGCTTTTGGACATGGATACCTATTACTTGGCCAGCTTTTCTTTGTGTAAGATGGAACTCATGTGTGTTCTTTGGCCTGTGAGAAATTTCAATTTTTACATAAACAATTAAACATCAATTTATACTTCTCTTTCATTGTTCTTTTGACTTATTAAAATTGGAAGAACAAAATTGCGTAATTATTTCTGGGTAACCCATATACGTTGGGTAATTGAGAGATTTATTTTAAAGTGAACTAATTTCAATTAGAACTAAGACAAAAAGGAAAAATGAAAGTACATTAAACAGTAATAAATAAGTAAATAAAAAAATAAAAAATCTTAGGATAAAATCCTAAGTATGTGGAATAGCCTTTTTTTTTTTAAATAAGTACGTACAACTTAATGAATATAATTCATTTAGCAACATATGCTGAGTTTGTGTAGGAGTACTTATGTGGAATAATAAGGCAATATAAAGAGAAAGTTTAGGATTTATAATAAGTGTAACCTAAGACAAAGTAAAGAGAATAATCCATATAATAACGACATTAATTGTATTGATAATGATATTAATAGCTCTAGATATTTATAATTTGATACAAGATCATGGGTGTTGATGTAATTTCCTCAACAAATTAAGTAACACCCCTAAGATTTATTGTAATTATACAAGTATTTTTATTTTTTAAACTATTACTTTTATCTTTCTTGTTGGGAAGTATTAATGTTTAGGTTTGAGAGAGTATCAGTGTAATATTTTTAAATAAGTGTAATATTTCTAAATTTAAAGGAGGGTTGGTATAGGAAAATAAAAAAAGGATGGAGTCATATATAACTTGATAAAAGCTTAGAAAATGTTGTTGTAATTTAGTCTTTCATTATGGGTCTATTTGGATGTAAACTTTTCTAGAAACACATTTAGAAGAAGAAAGTAAGAAGAAAAAAATGAAATGAGCTTTTCCATAAGTTAAAATGAATTTTCTATTAGCTCATTTGTACATGTCATCTCATCTTTTAGAGAAACTATATTGACGAGCTTCTAAAAATTAGTTAATGGATAGCCTATTTTTGCTTATGAAAATGTTTATTTTTTTTTTTATTATTATTTTCTTCTTTTATAAATATTTCTAAATAAGTTTATCCAAATAAGCCCTATTTACTTTAGTATTTAGTATTTGTAGTCTCTATGAAAAATAAAAAATCAATCAAACTTATAACTAGACAACAAGGGCCAAGGGAGGGAGCCCAGAAAGTCCACACCGGATGGACTCAAGAAATTCCACACCGTGGAAGGCTGCTGATTGTGTAAGGGTCTTGCTATTCTCACGATCCTGATTTCTTGTTCACCCTCAACTTAACAAAAGAGTTTTGTTAACTTACAAGTATTTGTTTTCTTAGAAGGAGTAACTTATAAACTTATATCTTCGATATATTTTAAGAAATTTGTAGTTATAATTTGTTAACTTTTTCTAAAAAATAAGCTTAAGTTAACAAATCCTATACATATTTGCTATAATATATTTACTAGTTTTTTTAGAACTTAAAAGTATGTTAGCAAGTTACATCTGAGTGTATTTAAAGATAATTGTAGTTATAAGTTACTAGCACACTACATTACATACGTGCTTATCTATCAGAAAATCATTTGTTATTTCTTTTATGATATATATTTTCTTTAGTTCATTAGGAAACTTAATGTCTTCAAAAATGTGGAAATGTTGTGCTATGAATGAACAATTGTAAAAGAAAAAGAGTAACTCTTAATAGTAATGACGAGAGATCACATATTATGCTATTTTTTGTTCTAAAAGCACTATCACCTTGCACTCAATCAAGAAAAACACAAACATAGCTGCTCAATTGAGCATGGTCCAATTCTGGACCTTGAAATACAGGACAAATACTGTCTATTTTGCAAGTATTTAAAGAACTCGTAAAACACTAGAACAACAAGCCAATAATTGAGGAAATTAAATAATTTTTTTGACTAATGATGCTTTCTTGATCTTAACACTGTGGCAGATCCGGTGGTGGAGGAATCACTGACTGTGATGGGCCAACTCCATTTTCTACCAAAAGTGCCGTTGCCAGACCCCAATTCAGATGTGAGTCTATGTGACAGTGCAAGAACCAAATTCCTGATTTGCAATAGTGAGAAAAAAATTACATAATTGGTTAGTATGCAATGCTAAGCCAAATAATACAAGTAGAAAACTTAGATGCATTCCTTAGGTAGGTACTTCTGGTGTCATTTTCCTTTCAGAATTGAATTTTTACCTCAAAAATTTGCATAAGAGACATTTGTCTTAAAAGTCAACATAAGTAATGGAGATGAAACTCTAATTCTGACAGGAGAATAACACCAAAAGCACTCCAAGTTTTGTCCATAATACAAACTCTGCAAGACAGGGATCATTTATATGAGTAAATATGCTATTGCTACCTGGATTATCAGCCACAAAACGAATGGCCACCCATCCTCCTGGTGGTGTTCCAATGGTGTTCCTCACAGGCGGGTCCACAAGGTTAAACCTTGCAGGATCAGTTGCCGGATTGAAGTTTCCAAAGCCTGAACCAACTACAAAGAAATGGAATCCATGAACATGCATAGGGTGGTCCTCAGTAGTCACTATGCTTGTGTCCTGTAGAACAATTTGCACATTGGAACCATACTTCAACTTGAAGAGCTTAGTTCCTCTTGCAGGAGTCCAAAGCCCCCGGGGTACGTTGCCGGTGTAATTGAATTGCACAGGAGGAACTGGAGGAAAATCTGTGGTGAAGACACCAGGAATACCATTATAGTAGGCTTGCATTAAGGAAGTGGTTGTTGGGAGCACAAAGGAATGGTTGTTTATGCTAGCCGTGAATCGGGTTCCGTTTGGTCCTTGGCACCTTGGACTATTAGGATTTGTGCAGTTGATTAGCCCCAACCCAACAATGAAATATAGGCTCACATCAACATTTGTGAAGACGTTGATCTTGGAAAGGCCTCTGATCCCAGCTGTGAATGCTGTTGCAGTGGCTGTGTCGTTGAAAGCCGGCAACACTGGCAGAATTGGTCTCGGGAGCTGTCCATTTTTTTTGCTGCAGCTGGCGGATTTGTATTCTAGGATTGCAGTGGTGGTGGTGTTGTCAAATGCAGCATTCATCGCGGTTTGATATGCACGCGCTGCCATGTAGTATCGCCCGGGGGTTTGATCAGCAGTGACCAGGACATTGATTGTCTGACCAGGACCTATCATGAGGACATTGGTGGTGAAAGGTTTGGCGTAAGCAGCATCAGTAGCAACAACAGTCATCCTGTGGTTTGCAATTGTGAAGAAGAGTTCTTGATTGAGTGCACTGTTGATGATTCTCAAGAGAATTGTCTCGCCAGCATCAACCGGAACTCGTACAGTTTCTGCATTGTATGTTCATTTGTATCATTTTAGCCATGTGTATGTCATAAGAGAATGCAGAATCTGCATGGAAGTTATGGCTCTAGAAAGACTAGAATGATTTTCCAAACCTTGACTTGAACATCTATAGAGATCTCCGGGTTGACCGTTAATTGTGTATGCAACAGATACATTTGGAGGTGCTCCTGTGAATTGTGTCTGTCTTAAGAGAACCATTGGATCCCTATCAAACCATTCCGCTGTGCATCATCATAATACAATTGTTATGGCTTTGTCATCGCTTTTGGAAAAATGAAAAGTTCAGCATCTTTTGAAGTGTCCACTAGTGACTAAAAGTGCAAAGGAAATTATAGTACTTAATTGAGTAGAATAAGTGATTGTTTTAGAGATGTACCAAGAAGGAGGGGATATTCTCTCTTGGGCATAGAGAAAGGATAAGAAGAACCTAATTTTGGATAAATGATGAGAGCTCCATAGACAGTGGCTCTTAGAAAACCAGTGTGAGCATGCCACCATAGTGTGCCCTCTTGGTTTTGGATTGTAAAGCGGTATGTGTAACTTCCACCTGGTTGAATGGGACACTGAGTCACATAACTAGGCCCATCTGCCCATGGATTTCTCAACATCCTTAACCCATGCCTGATGCAAAGGACACATAAGTTTTCAATTTTCAAGTTTGTATCATTAGCATAGTAAATTAAAAACTTATGTGATAAGCAAAAGAATATGACACATTTTAATTTTACGAGGATGAAAAAGCGTACTATAATTTTGTAGGGACTGAAAATGTACATTTCCAATTTTATGAGGATGGAAAACATATTTAAGCCGAGTATTTACCAGTGGATGGAGATGTTGTATGGTCCAGCATTGACTACTTTAATTGCAAGGGAATCTCCATTTCTTGCTTCCACTGTTGGGCCAGGAAACTGGCCATTTACAGTGAGTATGTTTTGGGTTCTGCACAGCCTCTTCACTGGCACAGTTTGAATCTATTTCAATCAAACATTGAAGTAATTAATTAGTAATTACAATTTAGAATTGCTGCAAGTCATACTTGGAAACTGATAGCAAATATTGTTTGATCATTGCATTAAGTAAAAAAACACTTACAACAAACTCATGGTAGTGATTCTCTGCAGCTGAAGCAAGGGAAGCAATGATAGAGAGTAGGCCTAGTAAGAACCAAGAGCAAGAGAGCTGGATAGTCTTCATTGTTGTCAAAGAATTTAACAAATGGAGTGGCTTGAGTTATGTGGCATTTGATCTAAGTTGCAACTATTTAAAGAATGATAAAGCGGGAAATGCCTAGATTAAACCTTTATTTAACTTTGAAAGAGGATTGTTTTGGCCATTATTTAATGAGTTAACAGTACACTTAATAAGTTAGGATTGTTAGTCTAACCACACCGAGGATTTGGTGCACCCACTAGCGCAATGAACTGTGGAATAAATGCTAGAGTCTGCGGTTTAGATATATTGCAGGGAACATCGTGTACGAGAATACATCTGAGTTAACAAATCAATATCAGAAAGTGCTTGTTAAGATAACTACTAAATACTAATCATTACCTAACTCTTACAACTAAACTTGGAGTATAATGAAATTTATTCAGAAAATAAAACCTCAAGGGTGAAAGAAAATTTATTATAGGCCCTTCAAAATCCTTCTACCCTCATCTAATTTGGGAGAGAAAGAAAACTTAAGTATGAGCTTTCTAAATTACATAATGATATCTTTTCATAATACCATATCTCACAAAAAACTGAAAAAGTAATGGAAGAGAGTTCATTTGAGTTTATTCCTTCCCTTCATTTATATGACTTCCAAACGAGAGTTACAACATTTCATTTTCATCCGTCCTAATTTCATGCTTTAATAACTTCTCTGCAAGTGTTTTTCTTTCATTAATAGAATCCCAGTCAGACTCCTAGTGTCTCTTTATGAAATCACTAATTAGTTGATTTTTTTCTTTTCTTGAGCTCCATTTGGTTTAAAGGGAGGGTAATTATCAGAAAGATTTTAATGAAGGGGAGAAGAAGAGGCACATCATGTTTGATTCATATAGAAAGAGAAGGAGAAATAAACAAATTTACTACAATATATTTCGAATAGAAAATTATTAAATTAAAAATAATTTATTCTGGTTAATGCAAAAGTTCCTTTCTCTTCTCTGAATCCCTTGAATTTTGGAGAAGTCAAAATTGAGTAAGGAGAGACATTAGTTCTCCCCCTCCCTTTCTTAATTTTTAACCATACAATAAAAATTTATAAAAATCCCTCCCCTGTCTCTCTGTTAAGAAAAGGAGAGTAATTTCTGTGTTTCTTTTACCTAAAGAAAAAGTTTCAATTTTGGTGTAGAATAGAGAAGAAATACTGATAACCATGATTCATGTTATGTTAACCTCTAATCACAATGTAATAGAAGTTGCAGCATCGTATTTTTCAATTAAAGGAAGTACTTCCAAATCAGTAAAATTTGAGAAATTAGAATTAGTAAATTGGTTTTTTTTCATGCATTGTTAAAAAGGTTTGTTAAATTCGTACCCAAAAAGAAAGAAAAGGTTTGTGAAATCAGATATTCTGTTCAACAATTCAAACGTCAATATGGTCCACACGATCATGCATTTTCCTAAACACATCAATCGATATTTCCTATTTTTATTTATTATGTTCTCACACTGAAACAAAGGAGCATCTTATCAACCTTGGAAGAAAACATAACAGAAAAGAAGTTAAAATAATGGGCAGTTAAGGATGGTTGAATTTTGGTTTGGTTCGGTAATGCAAATAGTAGTAGTTTTGCGTTTGGTTGAGTATCCTAAAGTGTTACTAGCTGAAACAGTGCTTTTCATTGGTCTACTTGTGCGCAACATGAAAGTGACATTTGTTAGCCAAAAAGCAAAAAGTGAATTCAACACCTTCACTCACAGACTCACTCATCTCACAATACATTATACATTATCTAAGTTGAACAGAACATGAAGGCAAGGGTCAAATGGCTGCAAGGATAGTAATTAGAGGAGCAAATAAAGGTGCAATCTAGCTACAAATGGAAGACATGAACTCAATTTATTAGTCTCATCGTAAAACATCTTGATACATATAATTCAAGTTTTGAATAACAGGGGATGCTTTCAACAAATCATCGAAGGGTCACTCCAAATTCTTTTTCATTTTGAATAAGTGTAATCTTTTATTTTCCATTTTTACAAATTCAAGAGACAAACAAATTTTGTTGTCCATTTCTTAGCAAGAATGTCAACTTTTTATGCTAACTCTCAAGTTTTTAACATTATTTCCTCATGTATTTCTGCATTTATTATTAATGAAATCACAGAAGTGTGTAATTCCATAAAAATAGTTAATAATTTCATCTAATCGTAGGTTATCATGGATAAAATTGTTGACTTTCACAATCATTTGGACTGATTTCTAAAATAGAACGAGTTTTTGTATATTTATCAATCCCGGCACAAATTTATTTAATTAGCACACCACTTTTGCACAAGCTGTTTAATATTATTTCAAATGAAGCAGGTTTGCTACGTTTACTTTCGATATTTTCTTTGTAAAGGGTACCTGTAATGTCGTTAGTGTATTGATTGGTCACCCTATTTTTCATGTATTAGGTAGGCTACCACCTGACTTTAGAACGATACCATCCATTATCAATTATTAATTTGTTAAGTTCTAACCATAACCATTTTCGGATACCACGTGTAACGTGTTTATCACAATCATGTTGAGCTATACATGATGAGCTTGGTTTTCGTTGGTGCTTAAACCTCAATATTCCTTGTCAAATTACAGAAGCATAGCATTAATGTCAAACTCTGAATTTCAAAAGCTCAATAGATAGATAAGTTTCTTTCCGACCAACTTGCTCTGCTATTAATATTCATGTTTTTGTTGAATATAAGACATATTGAGACCAATCACGAGATTGGATGCTAAAAATCTAGACTGCTTTTACTCCAAAGGGTCAAGTTCAGTAGAAGTGGATAAATCAAGCAACATCCATCAAAATGAAGCGAACATGGATTCTTTGAAAAAGAAGTGTGAGAGGAGAAGTTTGTCATTAAAAGTTCACATTTGTTGAATAAAGTTTTCAATAATACTTTTAACATTAATGATTTTAAATGTTAAGATGCTCTTTGTCGTTTTCTTTTTTTAAATAAAAAATTGATAGAGTGGGGAAGTACTCTCATACTATCAGAATGCTAAGGACATGTTGAAACTGCCAACATAAATTAGTGAGGTGAGATGAGAAAATAAAAGATCAATTTCATATATTAAAATCCAAATATGGTATGCCTTCCAAAAAAAATCCAAATATCATATGTTAATCATAACCTACTTTGAGTTATGCTAAAAGATTAACTTTGACAAATCTGGAAAATATTTTTACCAACCAAGAAGTTTTAGATAAGTAAAGGTATAAAGTTTGATAACCAAGGAAGATAAAACATTCTTTAATTTGTGAAAAAAGAAGAAATAGTTCCTGAAAAAGAGAAAAACAACTGTATGATGTAACAATGAAAATGAAAGCTATAGAAGAAGATAATAAGATTATATATTTGACAAAGAGGGTAAAAAGTAATGCTTATGATTATCAATTAAAGAAGGTAAAAAGTAATCTAACCTTTAACCAAAATCGAGTAATAGGATCTCAAAAGGATTCTTTCAAGTCTTGTAGTATATGTGCAACTGTGCAAACTAGTGGCTAGTGCATGGGGTGACTTTGTGTTGTTCTTTGTTAGTAGTGAAGTGTAATTTGAGTTGATGCTCCAACTCTTCTTAAGAATTTAATAAATTAAATTCTTTGATAGTGAGGTGAACCATGAGTGTGTTGCCTTTTTTATGGTGAAGGGGAAACTTCGTACATATGATGGGCACACTTTCTCCTAGGAAGACCATATTCAAGAAAAATTCATTGATGTGTCAAGGGTCTATGATGTCATTATACTCTTCTAGGTTTATCAAAAGCTAGTTCTTCAAAACCAGGTCTTTCATGTTTTTGTTTTTTTTTTTTTTTTTGAAAGGATGGAGACATCCAACAATGTTGAGACTTTTACCTTAATCTTCATGCTGAAAAGCTTTAGGGGAGGGCTATTTGGGCTCTTATTATTTCGGGATTGATTCGATCAGTTTTTTATTTTTCTTTGCCTCTATTTTGTCTTTCTATTTATTTATTTTTTGCATGTGCTCAATATATGGAGCTTAGTTTTTTTTTTTGAACAAAGATATATGAAACTTAGTTAACAACCAATGTCTTTAGTTCTTAAGTTGTAGTTATACTTCAAACTTTTCCTCTTTTTGTAGTTCACATATAGATTAGTTTCTTTAGTCATTAGTTCTTTGATTTTGGGCTTTTCCTCATCTTTTATTTTGATGCTCGATTGCTCCTCATGTTGCCAATCTAGGCCATTGAATTGGATTTTTAATTTTCAAGTTGCTATTGCAATGACTTTTCTTTCTATTTTAACCATGTTGTGATGGAAAAGGTAAACCTTTTCCCCCTTAACAACGCTTTGAAGCCTAAGTTAGTAAATAATGTGATGATCCCACCTAGGGGGTTATTTCCCTTTATAAAGAATGAAGCCCTTTGGAAACAATTTTTTTTAGTATCGTATATAATTATGAAAGTTATGATTTAAGTAGGAAAGTAAGGATTAATGTGTGATCTATATCTCTTAATAGTGAATAAATCCTTCAGGTTAAGATCTTCAGAGATTTATTCAATTTTTAGTAACGATAGTTATTATATATGAGCATTGGAAATGAAGTTAGCTAAGTTGACATAATTATTCTAGTTAGCTAAGTTGTTTTAACTTTTGCATAAGTTAATTTTAACTTATAAAAAAGTTTAATTTGTATTTTTATATTTTTTTTATAAATGTTTATTGAGAAATTTTATCCAAATGAGAATTCAGTGCACTTTTAAAGTATTTTAAGTGGGATTATACCTTTTCACTTATAATAAGCTCTTTAGACGCCCTTTTGTAAGTAATATCTGTGCTCTGTGGCTTCCTTGAACTTATTTTACTTAGTGAAAGTAAGAAAAGTCTAAAAACTTCTTTGAGGAATAAAGAAAAAAAAAGTAAAAATTACTTAAATGACAAACTTAATTAATAATGAACTTTTTAAATGAACAAATACACAGGCATTTGATCATGCCATGACTAATCATAATTGATTATATGACTATTTGGTTGAGATAATATTTCTCTTGTAATGCAAATGTAATTTATTGATTATATATAGTTGATTATATGAATATTTGGTTGAGATAAGATTTTTCTTGCAATATAAGTGTAATTTATTCATCATAAGTTATTCGTAATGTGAAATCATTAAACATATGTACTTGTTTTAACAAGAGTCACATTGAACGTCAATCTAAGAAGGATTCACATTAAAAGTACTTTAGAAAGTGAGAAAATGTTAAAATGAAAATTAATAATATATGAACATTCACATATCATATACATATAATTGACATTAATTTTATTTTTTTTTCTTATTAAATCATTAGTATTATATTTATATCTATCACATTTATTCTCTCTTTTATTTCTATAAATATAGATTAAAACAGTTTTCTTAAATTTTTTTCCTAAAACAAACATGCTGTAAGGCATTGGATATATTTAGATCTAAATCACAAAGCCTAACGTATACACTTGCCTTATTAGTTCACCTTAGCATTAAACAAATATTTCACTATATCCTTACGTTCAATATTTGATGGTTTGTTTACTCAACTAAATTACCTCTTTCATTTAAGTCTGTAATGTTTCATCATATTGCAAGTGTGGAGTTAGATGTATATTAAGTAGGTACACCGTGCATAAGATTAATTCCTCGTATAATTGACTTCTTTGCTTTCTATATTTGTATTGGACTAATATCTTTCCCTTTAATTGGCTTTTGTGCCAGAGTGGGTGTCTTTATGGGTGTACCTTGGTGTTGGAGAACAAAAAAAACATGTCAAATAGACGCATAACAACATTATAGAATAAAAAAAAATGTGTTTACACCTTTAAATTTAACTAGCACAATTAAAAAAATGGATGACAAGTATGTTAATAAATTACTTGTTAAAATGTAAATGCAAAAAAAATGTCAAACTTCCTAATACATGAAGGATGAAATGTTTTTGCCTCAACCAACATGACTTGAAGTTAAAAATATAATTTATCCTAAAATTAAATCCACAATCTTTTTAAAATATAACATAGGCAAACGACCTATGAAAAGATACACCAGAAATCATCAGAATAGTAAATTGAGACACTTGTATTTTTTTTTTCCAGAGTTTACGATCACTATCCTCAAGCAAGCAACTGAGATAATATTATTTATAGCCGTATAAACTGCACGAGTTTTTTTTTTTTAATTCTTAACTAACTGACTCTATTTTTTTAGGTATGCAAACGAAAATTTACTTGCAATTAGTTTGGATTTTCATAATTCACGTACCCTGACCCAATCTGAGTCCTGCATGGTCTTCTTCAACCTCACGATTCCAACTCATCACACCTCGGCGCACGTTAGCCAACACCTCTCTCTCAGTCCCCCATACACAGTGACACTCCCAAATCCCTAATGCGAATCCCCAAATCCAATTCAACCTCTCCCTAATCCCTCCCTCACTCCTCCATCATCATCTTCGAGCTTGCAAGCAGCAAGCTCCATCAACAACACTTCCGATTCTAAAATTTCCCAATCCTCTCTCACCAATCACAATGATGGAGGACCACCCTCTCTCCGCGCCCAAAGACGAAATGGAAAACCTCGTACTCCACGACGGCGCGGACGGCAACGGCAACGGCAACGATGACGCCGGTGCAAAATCACCGTTCTCCTCCAATTACCGCAGCGCCATGTCCACGCTCTCCGAATCTCACCACCACCCCCACCCTCTCTCGCCGCCGATCCTCGCCACTCCTGCCGACTCCGATCCCCTCCTCTCCCCAAACCCTTGCTCCCCCGACTCCTCTTCTTACATCGACCCTCCCTCCTACGCCGAAGCCGTTTTCACACCCTTCGACGGCGACACTAACGGCGTCGAGTCTTATCCGTCATCGCCAATTTCCCTCTCTCGATCTCCGTCTTCGAGTTCGGAGTATCTAAATATAACCGTTTCGAACCCTGTCAAGGAGCAAGAAACTTCGAATTCGATTGTTCCTGGTAGCAACAGTTACGTGACCTACTTGATCACCACGAAGACGAACATTCCGGAATTCGGCGCCTCTGGCGCCGACTTCGCGGTCCGACGGCGGTTCCGTGACGTGGTGACGCTCTCCGATCGGCTCGCAGAGGCGTACCGCGGGTTCTTCATCCCGCCGCGGCCGGACAAGAGCGTGGTGGAGAGCCAGGTGATGCAGAAGCAGGAGTTCGTGGAGCAGAGGAGAATGGCGCTGGAGAAGTACTTGCGGCGGCTGGCGACGCATCCGGTGATCAGGAAGAGCGACGAGTTCAGGGTGTTTTTGCAGGTACAGGGGAGGCTGCCGCTGCTGGCAACCACCGACATGGCGTCGAGGGTGCTCGACGGCGCATCGAAGCTTCCCAAGCAGTTGATGGGGGAGAGTGTGATTGCACCGCATGAGGTTGTGCAGCCGGCGAGAGGAGGGATGGATTTCATGAGGCTGTTCAAGGAGTTGAGGCAGTCTGTGGCCAATGATTGGGGAGGTTCCAGGCCTTCTGTTGTGGAGGAGGATAAGGAGTTTATGGAGCAGAAGGAAAAGATTAATGAGCTTGAGCAGCAGATCAATGGTGCATCTCAACAGGTGCTATTTGGGTTTTTTGTTTTCGGTGAATTATTGTTCATTTCTATTTCAGATCATTAGGCTGTGCGTATATAGTTGTTTAACTTGTGTTACATTCTTCTACCGAGATTATATTATAATCAAGGTTTTAAATAACGGTCGTGGTTGCAGTTTTGTTGCAATCCTTGACATTGCTGGCAAATGCGGCCAATGTGGTCGTGATTGTGGTTGCAGTGAGCTCAAAAGCCTTGACATTGCAGCTGATGTCGTGGCCACTGACCAATTTTTATAACCATGTATTTAACTGTATGGTTTATTGATTACTATGAATTTTCCAATCACATGCCAATTTTGGTGCAGGCTGAATCACTTGTTAAAGCACAGCAAGATATGGGAGAAACAATAGGTGAACTAGGTCTGACATTTATTAAATTGGCAAAATTTGAGAATGAAGAGGCTATCATGAACTCTCAGAGGGTACGGGCTGCTGACATGAAAGGTGTAGCAACAGCTGCTGTGAAAGCTAGCAGATTGTTTCGAGAATTAAATGCTCAGACTGTGAAGCATTTGGTATATGACAAAATTATATCAAAATTTTCAATGATACATTTTCAATTGAGTTGTCTATTTTAAGCAACAATACGTATTGCACTTCCTAAATAAAGGGCAACCCACTAAATATTTTGGTGATTTTCCAATTTATGCATAGCAGGATACGCTTCATGAGTATCTTGGATTAATGTTGGCTGTTCATAGTGCATTCTCGGATCGTTCAAGTGCATTATTGACGGTGCAGACTCTTCTGTCAGAATTGTCTTCTTTGCAATCAAGAGCTGAAAAACTTGAAGCGGCCTCATCTAAAATTTTTGGGGCTGACAAATCAAGGGTTCGTAAGTTGGAGGAGCTACAAGAAACTATAAGAGCCACTGAAGATGCCAAGAATGTTGCAATTAGAGAATATGAGCGGATCAAGGTATGGTTTGTCTTAAAATAGCTTTTCTCCAAATATCTGTATGGTTTCATCCACATTTTAAAATTTTATTGGTTTATTTGGCTAGATAGCTTTTCTTCAAATAGCTGTATGCTTTAATGTCTCTCTTTCATGTGATCCGTTGAAGTTGTGTTTTGTTCAACTTCTTGTTCTACAGGAAAGTTGAATTTTCAATATTTCATCAATTTGATTTTCTCTAGTTATCTTAAAACTTTCTGTGATTGGTCATCTACCATTCTTTACTAATATTTCTTAATTGTTGAAGAATAGAGGTTCAGATTGTTGCATTTAGAGACCTAAGTGTGTTTGTGAATTTGTAGATTGAGCTCCTCTTATATCCAATCCACAATGGAAACATTTCCTAAGCGTTAAGATGTTATGATTATTAGGTTATTAGTCTTATTGTTTGTGGTTTAGGGCTTCTGCTGGTAGTATTGACAATTGACCTAACTACTAGTAAGATAAATCCACCTTGAGCAGAGTCTCCTTTCTATTGTATTTAGCTCATCATACTTGGCTGTACAGTCTCTTCTCTATTTTCTGTAGTATCTCTCCTCAGTATCCAAGTAGAATCTGTTCTCATGTATGCTATGTTGGTGACTCTCTTTTGGTCTGTTAATAATCTTATTGTTCTTAATATTCCTTTCCTTTCTTGTCTTTATCTCTTTTGCTACATAAACTCTATAATTTAAACTTTTCAGTGCCTCTATGACCACTCTGATACTATGTCAAAAACCATTCCCAAAAGCTTAAGCTGTTAGGTAAAGGTACATGAATGGTTTTATAAATCTAACTATGAGCATTGAAGAATTTTCTGGCGAACTCTGTTTTTATTCCAGACAATGTCTGTCTTCTGATTTTTGGATTTGTCTTGACTGGAGTTGGAGGTGATTTGAGTAATTTTGGATGGTGTTTCTCCTGGGGTTGAGGTTTTCTGTCAAATATTCTCTTTGGGCTTGCCTTTATTCTTTCTATTATTGCTGATTCCTAGGGACTTTTGTGGTTCCTTCTTCTAGTGTTTTTGGTTTGATTGTGGTTTTGTTGTGTTGGGTGCATCGCCAACATCTTATAAGTGTTTTACCCCTATTTCACTCCTTTCATCTCTTCAGTGTTTTGTTTGGGTGGTCCAACATTCTCCGAAATAAACTTTTTCTTTTTTCCTTTTTGATTGCTGAATTGCTGTTCTGCCTCTGTTAGGCATTTTTAGTTATTGTTCTGTCTTGATTTGGAGTTTTTGGTGTCTCTTCCAGCTTTGCATGGCCTATTTGGCATCGAACTAAGATGCTATTTGAATAAGCTTTGGAATAGTTTTATGTGGAGGGGATTAGTTGAGGTTGAGGGGACAGTGAGGAGAAATGTCAAAGACTTGCTTGGGAAAATGTGTAGAGATGATATGAGCTATCTGCCAAGGACTTTGCAGATATTTGTAATTCATGGGGAGTATTAGTTGTGTAAGTTTTTTGGCTAGATGGGCTGGTGTTCATTGCCCTATATTTTTGGGTTTACTACTTGTCATGTCACTGGCTAAAGCATGAGGGAGAGTGTTAAGATATTTATATTAGTATTAGGTTATTAGTCTTACTGTTTTTGAACTCGGGCTTGTACTAATAGTATTGGTGCATGACCTAATTAGTATAAATAAGAGTTTTAGATTTGGGTGCTATAGCCTATTACATCTATCAATCATATATTGTGTTTATTATTGTTCTTTACCTTTTTCACTTTTCCTTATTTACCTAACCCTCTACCTGAAATTCTTAATACTAAGCATATGTGAACTCTTATTTATTCAATCCCTTCTGTTTGAGTAAAAAAACTACAATTGAAAACGCTGTTATTTGAAATCAGTGAGTACCCCAATGAATAAAATAGATAATGTGATCTGTTATAGGTGGGATCTTTTGCTTTGTCTTCAACTCTGCTTTGTACACAGTTTTTATGTTATGAAGGCTACATGCAAATGATTATGTGCTTCTTATGTAGTGATCTGTTGGCAACATTGCTTTATATGGGATGATCTTTTATCTCATATTTACTTCTTCCTCATTGTCTAACATCGGTTAGCTTATATTTCATACAATGTGGTTTGGCTCTGCTGACAGCATCTCGTTTATAATTATTATGTTTGGAATTGGATATACCATGTCTAAGTCCAATCCTAAAGAGTTGGCTTTGTCTGTATTCTGAAATTATTTTTAGTTTACTTTGTCTATATTTTGGATAATGGATGATTATGCTGCCAATGCAGGAAAACAATAGGAGTGAACTTGAAAGGCTTGATAAAGAGAGGCAGGCTGACTTCTTAAACATGTTGAAAGGATTTGTAGTTAATCAGGTATGATATATATCTGTTCTTTTTAAATTCCTCCTTAAGTAGAAACTGCATTTTCTTTTAATGGTTTCCACTCTCTATACCTACATATAAACACTTTCCATTTTGTTGAGTGTTTTTGGTGACATATATGTCCATTTTAATGTCGGTGGAGTAACTAGTAGATAATTGATAAATCATGCAAGTGTCTGTGTCTGAACAAGTTCATTTAGATGTGAACATGACTGTTTGCTAAAGAGAAGTAATGTATTAGTTTTAGAGGATGGTATGCTTGCAATGAGAAGAAAGCATGATGAAAGAGAAATATTAGAAAGTAAGAGCAAATGGATTAGCTTAATATGACTCGAAGTTTCAATGAGATGATTTCATTTGTATCAAGAAAATCTGCTGTAGTATTTACCAAAAAAGAAAAAAAGAAGAAGAAAAAGAAAACTGGTTAGAAATAATTATATGATAGGGATTTAAGAAGCAAAGTGATAAACTCAATAAATTTTTGAGGAGAGAATAGTTGAAATTTGGTTGGAGAAAACGTGTGTTTTTATTTGATTAGCCTTGTTGTTTCTCCTAGTGTTTGTTCAGACAATAAAGTTGCGGTCCACATGAAAACTTGTCATATTATAGTCTTGCCTTAGGTGGTTTGGGCATACATGGAGAAGACCAATAGAAGCCCCAATTAGGAGAGTAGATTAGATGGAGGGTAGCTTAGTAGCTAGGGGTAGAGGGAGACCGAGAAAAGAGTACATGAGAACCGATTAAGAAGGATCTAGAGGTCAATAATTTGTCTATTGAGATGTAGTAGTATTGTCCACATGAGATATGAACACATTAGCCTTCTTGTACACATCAGTCAATACCTACAGTCCTTAATAATTTGATGAAGTCCATCTTTTTAAGATGTACAACATCAATATCACATAAATTTTGGCGCAGTTCCCCCCCCCCCCCTGAAGAAACATGGACCCACAGTGCATGCAACTGAGACATGGCATCAGCATACAGAATATCAAACATATAAATTATTTAATATGTATATATAACGTATCCCAACTCTAATGTCTAATGCACAAAACGCAATCAAACACATCAACCCTAAATATGTAAAAGTTGATAAAGTTTAAGTGCTGAGCTTCTACTTAGTGCTTCCTTCTAAGCAACATCTAAAGAGACGTGGATTTAAAACTAGAAGTATCATACAAAATCACATGAAGCCATTGAGGCTAGAGAAATAAAAGTTCTCATTTTTCTGTTCATATTCCATTCCCCAATAATACATTTATTCTTGTTCTTTCTGTCTTTTATTCTATTCTTGAATTCTATTTTTGTTGGTTTGTAACATCCATTGATCTCAGCAAGATGTTAAAATTTTGAGAGCATGCTTGAGAAGCTAGAGACAGGAGTCTAGTGTTCTACTTGTCTATGCTTTTAAAATTAGTTTGAGAGTGGTTTAACTGCATTGAAGTTGACAGGTGTGTGCATGCTTATAATCTTATGAATTAATGAAAATGAAAAAAAAATGTAATTTCAGTCGGCTCAGATGCCCATTTTTATATGCTATCTTTAGTTGTGTTCATCTGCTTCTTCGTCCCCATTTAAGCAATCCTCTTTGTGAATTAATAGGTGGGGTATGCCGAGAAAATAGCAAACGTCTGGACAAAAGTTGTTGAAGATACCCGTGGATATGTGGATGAAAGCACTTGATCTGTGGCTGTAAATGTAAATCTTCATTTTTTTCATTGATGTGCCACTCTCCCGGAAATACATCTGTAGTCATGACAATAAATTAACGGAAGCTCTTTGTGGGTTCTTAGGCTCGTTCTCACACTTGTACCTCTGAGAACATTTCTTATACATCATTAAAAGCATACTTGCTGTTGTACATTACGTGCTATTTTGTTTGACTCCTGCTGCTTTTCCTTGGTTTTGTTTTTGGTTGGTTGCGTAAATCTTTTTCCAGTTGTCTAAAGCAGATCATATTACTAAGTGGTGTTAAAATATATATACTGCATAGGAATTTACGGCGCACACTAACTGAGTTTCATTTGTGTTTGAGGAACAGTGGTCATTCTGCCATAATTTTAAAAAAAATTGTCCAGAATGGCACTTCTAGCAAATAATTTTCCAAAATGTCATGCAGCATATTTAGTTGGGGACGTGGGTGAAATAGGCAGGCTGAGCTGGCAGGTTATTACTGGACACGTAATTTGCTATGCTGACCAGCGAATTACGTGGTCTGACCAACTTCTTTTTTAGGCAAGACATGTGTCATCCGCTTAACTATTTTAAATTAAATTAGAACGGAAGTCGTAAATATATTTATTACTATGAAACCATCTGACTTCAATTTTTTTAAAATTAATTAAATAATATATTTGAAGTAATTATTTAAATAATATATTTGAAGTAATTATTTATTTAATTTAATATAATTTAAAAAACGTTGTTATTAATTTAATATTTTTTTATTATTTGAGTAATTTGAAAAGGTAAATAAATTTATATTTTTTTAATAAAATGTAAGTTTAATTTGAAAATAAAATTTAAATTTTAGGTTGTTTTAAAATTAATAAATTGGATAATTAAATATTTTAATAAATATATAATTTTAATTATTAATTTATATTTTTTATTTTTTTCTCTAATGTTTAAAAGTCATAAACATATATATGACTTTAAAGTCATATATATATTTATATGACTTTAAAGTCGTACAGTTTTTTTTTTGCTATCCGCACCCCTTCCCACGATTTAAAGTCGTAAGATTGTTCGTGCATAATGCACCCCTATTTGATAAGTTTATCCGTAAAAATTGAAAATGGTTAATTACATCCCTTTTTTTATTAAGTATAATTCAATTTTTTCTTTTAAATCTTAAATTTTAAATAGTAATATTTTTAAAATATACCCCAAATAATTATCACATTGTGTTAACAAAAGAAAATAATTATATTTATAAAAATTCATCAACAAAATCAATATATTTAATTATCAAAATCAAAATAAATATGTTATGTCATGTTTTACAAGTTAAAATTATTACCAAAATATTTTAAATTATTATCAAAATCAAAATCAATAGATTAAGTTTCAATAGTTATTTTAAAAGAAAGTATGAATAGTTTAAAATAATCTCGTACCAATTTTTCAATTATTTATTATAAATCTAAAAACTATTTTTTATATTTAAATATGTTGTTTTGTTATAATTTTGATAATAACATAACTTCATAATCTAATGAAATAGAAATTTATGGTCACCGCAGCCATGGAAGGATTTGTGCTGTCACTTTTCACTTGCGATTGATCCAGTCGGAGACTATAGAATAACTACAGAATAACATTTCTTAAATTAACTTGCATGAAAGAATCAGCAGGTTATGCCCGTTGAATATTATACCCCGTTTTTCTGAAGCAAATAATGCACTGTAGTGATTAACCATGTGGATGTGATTGACCAAGACTTGGAAGTTGGAAGCAGCAGCTTCCTTGGAATTGTAGCTCTTCATTCCCAAGACAAAACTGGTGGCTATCAGCTTCTCTCTTCCCCAATGCAAACCTCGGGTGGTGTTAGTAGGAGGGATCGAAACACACCAACTTTTCCAAACCAACCATACATCTCCCCGGAGAAAAAACACAGTGCTCATGCCCGTCCAAATTCATAGTTGGCTGCAGCAGCCAAAGGTACCAAAATTGTTGTGTTTTGTTTCATCTGTTGTTGGGCTGTTCTGTTACGCTCTCAGCTCCTCTTTCAATGAATTATTTGGAAAATGGATCTGGTGGAAAGTATTACTTTATATTGTTTTTAGTCTCTGCATCATCTTCTACCTTGTCTATATGTTGGCGATCACATGGGAGCCCTCTTTGACCTCTTCAAGGTTGAAAGCTCTTTCGGCCTTTTTGGTTTTGTTTATGACTTCTGTATACTCCTTTTTCCTTGATAAAGAAGTGAAAGGAAAACCAGATGTTTATAGCCTAGTTTCCTCTGCTGCATTTGCTATCGCGTCTTTGGGTTTGTCAACTCTGACTCCCTTAGGATTCGAGGTTGATCTCCTGTATTTTTTCAGCGGTGTTCTAATAGTACAACTCATGAAAATTAATTTATGGTTGGTCATTGTTGAAGGGGGTTTCAGTTATTTCCTTGTCATTCTTCGATCTTCTTTAGAAAATGAGTATAATCAAATCCCAGACATTGAAATTGGTCTGCATCGACCATCACAAGGAACTAACGTTTCTCAACTGTCTTCAGCCCAAGCTTACCGTATTTGGGATTGTCAACCAGTGGTGGAGCCAGTGTTGTTACCAGCTATGACCATGACACTATTTTTTTTTTTTTAGTAATTATATATATTTATATAATTAATTAGGATTAAAAATAAAATTTGACAACTTAGATGATTGGCTCCAAAGTTAGGCAACGAAGTTCCAGCAAAACCATCAACTCTATCTGAGCAGCTCATGGAATAAGATTCTGGACTTTTTGAAGATGGACATCAATGACTTGGAGTCTAGTATGGCGGAGGAGACAATGAAAGACAAACTCTTTTGGTTCGAGAAACACCTTGATGACGAATGCAATGTTCAGTCTAAGTGGTCTGTCTTGTATGAGTAGTTAAGGAAAGAAATAATAAAATCCATAGAAGACATGTTGCCAGCATATAGGGAGTTCGTTGGGAGGTTTCAGGAATTTCTTGGTGAGCATGCTGATGAGCACATTAAGTATGGAATGGAACAGGTTCAAGATCGACTCAACAAATTGTTTCATGAAAGTTCCCAGGATGATTTTACATGGGAATAACACCTGAGTGAACGTGACCTGAAGAGTTTAGATAGTTCCAACGTATCTGTTCTTGTGTCCTTTCGTAGAGTTTGTGCAGTTTCAATGTATGCGCCCTTGTGCTATACTAGTCTACCACTGTATATGTTTTGACACAGTCACCAATGAGCTTTTCCTTTTCGTTTTGTTTCCATGATTAAGTTTGGCTTGGTTCAATGCAAACAAATCAAAAGTGTTCTGTATTTGGGAAAAGATATTGCTGATTCTTGCTAGTTACATGCCCGGTGAATAAGACCGGGCATTAGTCTAAATTTGGGAAACCATGTTACTGCAGTTACTGTGATAAAAAAAATGGAACATCAACAACATAACATTGCAACAGTGGTTACGGTTCCGGTCCCCACTTTAATACAAGTAACAATTTAAAATCTATGTAGGTTATTTACATTATATGCATGTCTGCACCATAATTGAGAAGATCATAGTTACCATCCCTTGATCATGTATCAATTTTCATCATTCTATACTATTGACGTGCTTTCTTAGAGCGTGCTTGTACTAGAAAATTTGGTAACAAGTTGTCTGGCTTGATTTCCATCCTCTACTTCATTTTCCCGTCTCTGATATTCCATTTCTTGCACTGGGTTAACACAGAGCCAATGCATCATTGCTTTATCAATGACACCAATAGACCAGAGAATTTTAGAATATTGTTTTAGCACCTGGAAACCTCGAAAAGCAGCCTGCATTGTTAACATAAACAGTTTCAGAAAATTGGATTTACAATATGATTAGACAATCAAATGAACATAGCTGATATAACATGATGATATCTAGTGAAGTTTGTTCGGTTTGACTCCTACAACACAAGAAAAAGGAAAGGGAAATATGGTAGTGGGCTTAATTTACATAAAAGTAATCAGCAAATCCATAAACAATTTCATGACCACATCACGCTAACATTTGTGCCAGCTACATCATCCTAAAGTACAATTGATCAATCCAAATTATTACACAAACTAACTTGACATGTGTGTAATAATTTAATCAGGACAATCAGCTAATTAGCAATAACAAAGACACAAGATGTAAGGGGAGTTAGATGGTTAAGGAAAAAGGCAAGAGGAGAAATGTTGTCGGTTTGATTCCCTCTACTAACAAAACTAACATTCTTATAAACTAAAATTTGCTGATAAAAAAAATAGCAATAGCAGAGGCAGGAAGGAAGAGTATGTTTTACTTGAATTTTATTGTTTGATGACGAATGTAGAGAGATTCTTTGCGGATCTTCCATGCCCGGAAAGTATGCTGTATGCGAGTAGCAGCAACAGCCATCTTCCTTGTCTTATAGTTTCCAAAGTCATGCTGAATTTTCATGGCTGCAAGTATCTTGCCTGCTTCAGCCTCTGGATCGGAAAATTGAAATTCCTAACTCCTTCAGTATGTATTCCCTAAATTCAGTTTGTATGCCCATTGCAACATGCACTTCTCCGGTTTGCATTCTTTAGAAACACCTTGTTCGGAACAGTTATCACAAAATGCCCAATAAATAAATAAAGTGTACCATAATTTTATGTCACACTTTGAGCAGCTAAGGACATTATATCACCAGTAACGAAATTTAGTGAGAAAGGGAATGTCAAAAGACTCAAAACATTTGTACAAAATTGGACAAAGATTCAAAAGGAAAATAAATGTCCAACTATCTCCATGAATATGATCTAACCTACTTGACCGTAATTCTCGGTGGTGACGGTCGTTATATTCGAATGGGAAACCATTGTTGATGCTAATGTTAGCTTCTGTTTCCAAGCTATTTGCATTGTCAATTTCTATGGCTACAGCCTACATGACTGGTGACAGTTGCAACAACAGTTCCAATCTCTTGCTGTGAATCCAAAGAAGACCGAAGAATAATGATTAGGAAATAACTAAAGGCTCCACCAATAAAAGCTAACATCAAGTTAATCTTCATAAGCTGAACAAAACATTGAGATTTTGGATTAAAAAAATACAAAAAACAAAACATTGACTTTGGTAAAATGTATACACGTGTAAAACAAATCATAAATGTTTTTAAATCACTGTTTTTCGTGTTACTCAATTTAAAGTAGTCTAGCTAGGTCGTTTAACTGTTGTAAAATATACCGTTTTTCCCCACTGAATATGAATGAAATGCTGGTAGTAGTGATAATAATACTCTAATTATTCCATTAGATCATACTAATGAGTGTCTAAGACATATTGAAAAATAGAAAACTGAAACGCATCTAATAAAATAAAAAGGGTTTGATTGATATTTTGGTTCCCATTAATTACATTTCAACTGCATGCTTTTAGCAAATCTTGATATGCAGATAGCTTAACTAGCTAGCAAAATCACTTCAAATAACAGTTTCATTTTTGGTATCATGAAGTTCTCAAATGATTTATGAACTATTCATATTTTTGGGATAGATTGATGATTATATTATTACCTCTATTGTTGATCCAAATTCATCTTAAGCAATTATTGATATGATTTCAATTAAACTACCTCATGCAACCATATTTTTCATAATTATTTTTTTTTAAAAAAATCATATGAATTTACCAAATAATTATATATAATGGAATGTAAATGAATTGATATCCTAAAATTTAAACTGAACATATATTAAAAATTTAAATGACTAATTGTTTGTTGGTGTAATTTTTTTTCCATTTGTACAATAACATATCTTTAGTTAATTCCATTTATGCTATCCTTACCAGTAAGATATACCTAGAGTAAACAATTTGCCCATAGAAAACCTAGAGTAAACAATAAGTCACTATAAGATTTAAATATTGCCCTAAAAATTAAGATTTAAATATTACAATATTGTATAGAAGAATTATAATTACCTTTTTAGAAATGTCTTACTCATAACCTGTTCAAAAATGAAACATCTTACTCATAATACTTTATTTCAAGTTATTTAATAGCATTACAGAAAAATAAACGTCATAGATTATTTTACTACCTTGTACAGTTATACCTAGTTTTCGTACTTTTACGAGACAAGGTTCGCATGCTGATTTTCATCTTAATGGTTAAACAAATATTCTCATTGGATTTTCCTATTAAAAAAACCTGCGATATTCAACACTGAAACGACGGAACAACGTCCTGAAAAGTGTGATTCGTAGATCAAAACAAAGAGAATAACGACACGAAGAACGACAAGAAGTCAATCAAAAGATTCATTGACCAACTGGGTTCCGAAAGAAGATAATTTTTATTTTTTGTATTTTTGATGATGATCCGAAAGAAGATAATATACTAAATCTAAAACAGTAACAAAAAAGATAAATTAGTGACACAAAAAATTCAACTTAAGAAATAGAAAGAAAAAAAAAGGAAATTATGCATCACATCAATATATATTTTTACCAGTCGTTTCCCATATTTTTCTATTTTTGCATTAAAAAGTCGAGTCAAAGGTCAAAAGACTTAATTGCAACGTTGGCAATCGGAATTATCAGGTACTAAAATCAACGAATAAAAACATTAGAAAAAGCAAAGCTAACTCCAAGGACAATCAAATATCAATCAAAGAAACCGCTACCCACGTTCACTCCCTCTATCTTCATCTTCGTATCTGGTCTCTGGTCTCTGCGTTGTCACCGTTTTCCACTTTTACCCTCTACTTATTCAACAAACCGCGTCTTCCAAGGGTCATAATAGTCATTCAGTACTTCTATGCCCTTCTTCTTGGGTCTTGTTCCCTCTCTTCTCTCGAGTGCAAGTGACGAACTAAACTAGCAAAGAGAAATGTCCGAAAACGGAGAAGAGAAATTACTCGCTGTGGCGCGGCACATAGCGAAAACGCTGGGCCAAAACAACACCATGTCTGATGACATATTCCAAATACTATCGAACTTCGACGGAAGATTCTCCAGACAGAATCTTTCTGTGAAGGCCGCAGATTCGGACCCCAGAGGCTGCGCCGCACTGGATCATTCCCTCAAAACCCTAGACCGCCGGATCTCTCTCTACGTCTCCTCCGACCGCCCTATCTGGTCCGACACCGCCGCCTTCCTCGACGCCGTGGACGAGCTCGTCGCCGTCGTCGCCGATTGGAACCACCTCGCCTCCGACAAAGCCGTCGCCGCCTGCCTCGTCCACGCCGAGGACATGCTCCAGCACGCCATGTTCCGCCTCGAGGACGAGTTCCGCTCGCTCATGGAGAGCGGCGGCGAGTCCTTCGGCCTCACTCGGAGCTACTGGAATGGCGAGTCAAAGGAGAATTTACCGTTCGAGTCAGACGAAGACGAAGAAGAAGAGGAAGCGAGAAACCGAGGAGGAGACGAGGAGGAGCAGATTCCGGTGGCGCTGCCGGTCACCGGCTTCGATATCGTCATCGACGCGCTGCCGTCGGGGACGGTCAACGACCTCCACGAGATTGCGAAGCGAATGGTGGCTGGAGGCTTCGGGAAGGAGTGCTCGCACGTGTACAGCAGCTGCCGGAGGGAGTTTCTGGAAGAAAGCGTGTCGAGATTAGGGTTTCAGAAGCTCAGCATCGAGGAGGTTCACAAGATGACGTGGCAGGACCTCGAAGACGAGATTGAGAAGTGGATTAAGGCCTCCAACGTCGCTCTAAAGATCCTCTTCCCTAGCGAGCGCCGTCTCTGCGACCGCGTCTTCTTCGGATTCGCCTCCGCCGCGGATTTCTCCTTCATGGAGGTCTGCCGCGGATCCGCGATTCAGCTGCTGAATTTCGCGGACGCCGTCGCGATCGGGAGCCGGTCACCAGAACGGCTGTTCAGAATCCTCGACGTGTTCGAGACGCTGCGTGACCTAATTCCGGAGTTTGAGGCTCTGTTTTCGGACCAGTTCAGTGTGTCGCTCAGGAATGAAGCGATTACTATTTGGAAGAGGTTGGGGGAATCTATTAGGGGCATTTTTATGGAGCTGGAGAATTTGATTCGCCGGGATCCGGCGAAGAATGCGGTTCCGGGTGGCGGTCTCCATCCGATCACTCGCTACGTGATGAACTACCTTCGTGCCGCGTGCCGGTCACGCCAGAGCTTGGAGCAAGTTTTTGAAGACTATGGCCTGAAAGAGTATCCAAAGCTTGATGATAGGGTTCCTTCCTCTTCTTCTCTGTCAGTGCAAATGGATTGGATTATGGAACTGTTAGAAAGCAATTTGGAAGCAAAGTCCAAGATTTACAAGGACCCTGCTTTGTGCTATGTTTTTCTTGATGAATAATGGGAGGTACATTGTTCAGAAGACCAAAGATAGTGAATTGGGAACCCTTTTGGGAGATGATTGGATCAGAAAACATGCTGCAAAAGTTAGGCAATTCCATGTGCACTATCAAAGAAGCTCGTGGGCTAAGGTATTAGGGATTTTGAAGCTGGATAGTAATGGCTCATTGCCCCCTAATGGCTTGGCAAAGTCAATGAAGGAGAAGCTCAAGTTGTTTAACACAGTTTTTGAGGAGACGTGCAGGGAACAGTCTTCGTGGTTTGTCTTTGATGAGCAGCTCAGGGAAGAAATAAGAATTTTCCTTGAAAAAATCCTGCTTCCTGCGTATGGAACCTTTGTTGCGAGGTTTGAGAGTGTTGGGGAGCTTGGAAAGAATGCTGATAAGTATATTAAGTATGGAACGGAGGAAATTCAAGCAAGACTCAATGGTTTGTTTCAGGGAAGCAGTGGATCAACTGGTAGCCGAAAGTGAAGGTGAAGCTGCTACTAGTTGTTCTTGTGTATTTGTAGTGTAATTAAAATTAAAATACAATGTTTTTGATTTTAAAAAAATGTAGTCTTGTACTATAAATACTACTGTATGTTATTCTGCTTAGCATCATTGTGGAGGATCGAAAAGGATTTTGAAGTAAAAGAGCCGTTTATAGCATGTATTTACTGAATCAAGCAATTTTGTGTGTTTTATAATTTATGTACGTTTTTTTGGTTTTCTTGAGTAGATTTGCTCGGTTTTGCTCCAAAAAGTTTAACAAGTACTTTCACGATTTACAAATAATTTATGTATCCATAAAAAAAAAAATGTACGAATATTTTAACTTTATTGGTCATTTTCTAAAACTCTGAATCCGTTCTTTAGTCCCTCAAGGATCAGAATATTCCTCCAAAGTATTAGAGTTTTACGAGTTCTTATTTTTGTTAGTTTATGAAAGATGTTTGATATGCAGGGACAAGCTATGAGCTCATGACTTGTTCTAACTACTAACTAATTAATTATTAATTAGAATTCTGTGTCGATGGAATTTGATTGGAATCAATCAACGATAGTTTCTTTTTGGTCTTTTGCTTTTGTTTTATTGTAGTTAAAGGAGATAAAGCGCGATGTACTGTTTATTTCAAGAAGTGGTTTATGCAGTGTAGGGTAGCATTATCCCCACCTTCTCATATCTTTATTCCAAGTATTAATACTGAAGTGAGAACAGGAAACCCCATAGTTGATTTCTAATACTTATCACCAGCCTAAATCTCTAATATATAGTGTTAACTGATTTATTTAACATATTTCGCTGCAATCAAAATGTTGGAAATGTCCTAAAAAGTTGGAGACGAAAATGACCACACCTAAAGCTTTTTTTTCCAAACTCCGAGTTTGTTAAAGTTATGTAGTGCTGCTAACAGCATTTATTTGTGGATTAGCACAAAGAAAATATCAAAATAGACAGCCACAATAATATTAATATTCTAAACTACCTCAAAATTAATCATATTGGATTATTATGGCTGAATTGTTCACAATTTAATAATTCTTTTAAAATAAAACAAAATATTTGGATTTTAGTTTCCCAAAAAGAGTAAAATTTGATTTAATTATTAAGCATGAAAACCTGCATATAAAAGCTAAATCCGTGTGTATACTATTTATCTTCTACAATCTTATGTGCATATAAAATAATATTTATATAGAAATATCAATCTTTTAAATAAATTTTAATATCTTGAAGAATTAATAGAGAGATACCTGTGTCCAACAAAAGAAATATTAAACAATAGGAAAAAATGCAAAGCATGTATGAAAGGAAAAAACAACAACATAATACCCAATCTTTTAATTTATTTTGGGACAAAACAACTGGATCTACTTAATTTATGAAATCTTTAAATTCAAACTTTAAGAATAAATTTGTAAAGAAAATCTTCAAACCTCAGCAAAGTAACAACCACGAAATTTGTTAATTTTTATTTAGTTATTGCGCAAGTGCGTGATTCTCTCACAAAAGTTTTAGTATGCAGTGAATACTTAAATCTATGAAATTAACAGGTGCACTTGTTTAATTTGGGTTAAATTGTAATTTTTTTATTTTTAGTTTCTCAAATCGATTTTGTTTTCCTATATTTTAATAGAAATATTTTATCTTACTATTCTTATAAATTGGTGATTTTGTCTTGATAGATTATTAACAAATAATTTTGATTAATTGAGTTATTAAATTAATTATAAATTAACCAAAATAATTAATTATTAAAAATTGAATAAAAAATTATTAATGTTAATTTTTGACAACACTATCCTCCTCTTCTTCTATACAAACACCCCTTTTATCTTTATTGTTGCACACGAGTCTCCATAGACAGAAATATAATATTAGTATTAATGGTATTTTATTAAAAAAATTAATAATTAATAATTTTTATTTAATTTAATATCTCTATTAATCACAATTACTAGTTAATAATATTTATTAGAGAGATTAAAACTGTAAATTTATAAAATTAAAAGGACTAAATATTATAATTAAAAAAAAAAAAAAAAAAGGAGAATCAAAGTTATTCTTTTTGCCGTTCTAACTTTTTCCTTTCATGAAACTTGTCTTGTAACATGATAGTTGACTCTTTAGAGTGGTATGTTGACTCTTCTGTGTGGATGAGTTGCCTTTTTATATATACGAGACCAGGTTTTATCTCTTTCCTAGAATTTCATTTGAAGAAACGGGTGGTGGGCTTCTCATTCCTTCGTGGAAAATGTTTGCTCTATAATCTCTCTCTCTCTCTCTCTCTCTCTCTCTCTCTATATATATATATATATATATCAGTCTGTGAAAGAAATTGTCACTCATTTCAGAAAAAAAAACATGACCCCCTTTGACCATCCAATTCACGAGATGGCTGAGGCAGGTAGCCGTATGGAGATTTGTTGGTTTTGTTTCAACTATAAACTATTGTTGGACTTCTTTGTTATGCTCTCAGCTCCTCCTTCAACTATCGATTTGGAGAGTGGAACTTGTTGAAGATATTTCTTTACAGTGTTTTTATTCTTTTCATCTGCCTTTGGAGTCTGTATGCAAAGGTACGTCCACACTCAATAAGTCTCCGATTCAAAGCTCATTTAGCATTCTTGGTTTTGACCATCACATCTGTGTATTCCTATTTCGCTGATAAAGCTGTGAATAAACCAGATGTATATAGCTTGATTTCATGTGTTGCCTTTGCTATCATGTCACTCAGCCTCTCAAGGCAAACTCTGTGTGGATTTGAAGTGGATCTTTTTTATTTTTTCCTGGCATGTCTAACAGTACTACTCATGAAGATTAAATTGGCATTAGCCATTGTTGGAGTAGGTTTTAGCTATGCCCTCATAATTCTTCGTTCCTCCTTAGACACCACATCATACCAGAATCTTGGGGTTCAAAATGATTCTGTAGTGATTGATATCAACAAAGCTGGCATGATGCAACAACTAATGACTTGTATCAGGGCGCTTCAGCAGGGTTACTCAAATCTCACCAAGATACTTTTGGAGCGTTCAAAGGAGTACCTTATAGATAAACTTGATGCAGCAGGTATCGATCATAACTTTTTGATTGATGTGCTACCCTCGCAAAAAATCAACGACCTTCACCAAACCATAAAGCCGATGATGGGCGATGTGTTAGAGAAAACATGCTGCGAGGGGTACTGTAATTGGCGGAGGGAAAGCTTAGAGGCATGCTTATTTGAGTTGCAAAAGATCGTGATCAACGAGAAACGTTCAAGGTAGCGATTAGACTGGTATGTTGACAAAATATTGATTAGAACACTCACGGCTGCTCTTAGGATACTATTTCCTAGTGAGCGACGACTCTGTGATCGCGTCTTCTCTGGGTTCTCTCCTGTCGCTGATTCCTGTTTCACTGAGGTTTGTAGGGTACCCATGGTTAAAATGCTGAGTTTTGCTGATGAGTGTACAGGAAGGGACCCTTGCGAGGTGGGTCTGTCCAATATTCTTCTCATGTTTGAGACATTGTGTGACATAATTCCTGAATTTCAGTCATTGTTTCAAGAGTCACTGGTAAAGGAAGCAGTGACAGTCCGGAGTTAACAAGTCAAGTTCTTTTCTTTTATTTTTTTATATAGCTGGGTGAAAGGGGCGTCAACTCGTTTAATTTTCTTGAGACTTTCGGTTCCTTTCCTGGAAATTTCATTCGGTTTAAAGAGAAATATAATACTAGTTATACGAGACCAGGTTTTTGATCCCTTTCCTCAGAATTTCATCCGAAGAAACTGGTGGTGGGCTTCTCTTCCTACGCCGAAAGTGCTTGCCAAATCAATCATTTGCCTCCCAGGGCAATGGAAAATTGGATTATGATGTGCAGCACCGGAGAACTCCTCAATATCCACATGAACTATGAACCATATAATATTATAATTTAGTACTTAGCTAGTAGATCTTATCACTTATAATAAAATGAAATATTAACGATGATTAACTTGTCAAAATCTCTCTTTTAATCTTCTCCCTCCCAGTTTCCACACCATCTTTCTAGAACTTCTTTTAAATACTTGCTCAATCTACGATGACTTTTGATGATTGCTTTGTCTAGGAAAGTTTATGTAGAACAGAGTTCTACGGGAAATGAATGATTGTCTCATCTACAAAGGAGAGACCGATATATACCCATAAGATCATAATCATAAATTTGCTTCAATCATTGACACAACAACTCCCTGGAATAAGTAATGACAAGCTCAAGGTCATATAGTTCCTACAAATCCGCCTCTAGAATGGATCATGAACGAAAATGATTGAAGGGGTGTGCAACCAATGGAAGGAAGCCTAGAGAGTAGTGACAGAAAATTTCATCCAATGTTATATAGTTCCTACAATTTTATACACAAAGAACATGTTGAGTGTTACATTTAATTAGTTTTAAGCGAGCTTCCAGTTTCTACATATTGAAACTTGAAAGAGAGTCCCATTCCTCAACACATAGTAATAAGTATCATTATCATAATTTTTTTCTAACCATGTACATTAATGTTTTACGAGCTTTTCGGGTGGAATGTTAGAGCTAATGCACCAAAGTTGTTTTTCTTGAGCATTTGAACAAGATTTACTTGAGAGAAATTAAATTGGAATTGTGAGGCTACACATGGTTCCTATGTTTTATATTTCCACAATGTCTCCCACATTGTTTGTAAATTTACAAGTGATTTCTTGTTTTCGTAGGTAGAGTAACTAAGAGGGTTATATCCAGGGACGGATCCAGAAAATTAAGGAAGGGTGGACACTCTTCCAAGAACGCCGTAGCCATGATGGAGGCAGGCCAAACGATGATGTCGAAAAAGCAGTTATTTAAGGGTGAGCACAATTTCGAAAACTCAAAAGTTCATTTTGAAAATGTAATATGAAACTGCATAAAGAAAAAAGGTGGGTGCAGAAAGAAATTAGGCTCAAATAGCAGTAACCTAACTTCTTTCTCCATCTCTTTGCAATGCTGGTGCGCGTTGTTTTTTCTTTTCTCCATTGTTGTTCAGCTGCTGCATGTTCCCGGTCCTCCACCATTGTCTCCGCTCACGGTTGACGGCTAGATTTAAGAGTGCCACTTGCCCCCCTTCTCTTCAACGTGGATCCGCCTCTGGTTATATCAATACTGCCTGAAATATATAAATGGAAGAGACTGTACAGAATTTTACTAATAATAAACAGTAAGAAACCAAGAACTTATATAAATTTGTCCATTATTACAAAGATGAACTATTTAGCTACATTCGAGGTGCAAATTATAAAGACATCACTTAAAGCATAAGAAGAGAATATTGTTGTAGTTAGTTCTCACTAAGAACTAACCATTATTACAAAACTGGGGCAGGACATTTATTTCAAGGCACTTAGCAAGATACTGGTATGATACTTCACTAAGATGGAAACTGTCCCAATATACATATTTTGAAGCGTCATTGCATACTGGTGTAAGTTTGTTACAAAATGCAGTTACTTCCACTGCGCCGAGCCCACAACACCCTCTATTTGTTACCTCGATACCTACATATTTGATAAAATTCCCACAAATGCTCAAAATAAATATAAGAACAGATTATTTTCATTATTTTAAAATCATCCAGAAAACTTTTTCCTATAGAAAGAAAGACATTATGGAAATATAAAGCAAATATGAAGTTTTCCTGAGGTTTCAAAAGCACAAACAATTCTATAATATTTTCAAAACATATTAGCATGCACTTTGTGTATGTGTGCACGCCGGCACGCACGTGTGCATGGAGAACATATCAAATTAGAACTCTTCTTATTGTAAAAAATGAAAACTATAAAATTTCAAAAAAAAAATTATAAATATAGATAATTAGATTGTATTTAAATGCTCAAAAAAAATACAAATGCTTTTATTTACTTAATAAAAAAATACAAGTGTTATGTAGCCACTAACTAACTTTTAATCCTCTAAAAATAACTAAATTTTAATCTTAATCATCTATGTATAATGTATATAAGATTCAATCTTATTGTAATAAATGAAAACTATAAAATTCACAAAAAAAAAATAAAACTATAAATATAGTTAATTTAGATTATATTTAAATGCTAAGAATAAAAAAATTAGGATAACTTTTATAAGCGGTTATGTAATCTTTAACTCCTCTCAAAAATATTATTATTAATTAACTCTTAATTTTAATCATTCATGCATGATTATAAGATTTAAATAAAAGTTCTCATTTCTCAAATTAAAAATAATTTTTAATTGATATGTTCCCTCTCTATGTATATACAAAAGAATTCAAAATATTTTGGTCTAAATATTAAGGGTTTAACTTAACCCCTCTACAGGTTCCCTAAAAAAAACTTAACTCCTCTAAGGTAAGAGTACAAAAAATCACCAATTTAAATTAAAATACTTTATAAATTTTAATTCTTTTTAAATTAATACTAATCAATAGACACGTTTACTTTCTTACTTTGAAGCAATCAAATTTAAATACCAATATAATAAATTCAGTGATCACAGTTCAATTAAGGTATATCATAAATTTATTATATATATATATATATGTATATATGTATGTATATATATATCTCACCGTAATTTTCAGGATGGTCGATTAGGTTGAGTGTGGAGTAATATAAGTCTTGATAAAGAAGTCTGCTTCCAGGAAGCATAGCTTGTATTTGAGGTAATCGCTGCACCAATTTCTGATTATATTTCTCAGAATCCAAATTATCTTCCAATACACATTTCCTATCCCTTTCCAACTTTAATGTTATTTGAAAAGGCATGCAACCAATAGGAGGAAGCCCAGAGACAATAAATTTTCGGCATTCGTAGTTATATAGGTCCTACAATATTACGCACAAAAAGATGATTAACTATAAGTATGTTTGGATTTTTTATGAAGTAATTATTTTTTGGTAATTTCTTAAGAAAACTTTTTAAAAAGTTTTTTTTTTTAATTTATAGTATCTACCAAACAAGAAAAAATATCAGTTGTCGATATGTAGATGCATACTACAAAAAGAAAATGGATACCAATACAATGAATCAACAAAAAATTGAATTTGATGTGGCCTCTATAAAATTACAACTTTCTTGTTGAACAAAACTAGATTGAAATTACTTTCCTTTATCTTTATCCAATCCTTTTTTTTTTTGTGAATGATCTTTATCCATCCTTATTCTATATATCATTAAGAAATTTCTCCCTCTTAAAAATAACAATATTCCCGCTCTTAATTAATCGTTAAGTTTCTGGTTAACGTATTATTTTGTAATAGAAAAGACAACAAAAGAAAACATACAAAAGTGATATATGTGATTTGAATCCAATAAAATTAGTAGGAAAATCGACTTGGAAGTTAATAATTTCAGCAAATTTAATTTATTCTATTAAGTTATTACACTATGTCAAAAATATTTTTTTAGTGTTTCTTTTATAATTATACGAAAATATAATTTAAAAGATTTAGTTTTTTTTAAAGAACTTTAGTATATTATAGAGATTCCAGTTAAGTACTTTAAAAAAAATTGTAAAACACTTTAATGTATCTCAATATTACTAAAACAGATAATTACAACACAAAGCATTATGAAAGACAGTGCAAAAGCGTCGTAAAGAATCTTTTTTTGACATATTACTATAAACTAATATAATTGTTTATCTAAAAGAAAGAACAAGCATAGAAATTTCTCTCTTATATATGATTTTCTTGTTATTAACTTAAAATAATGCATAATTTAGTTTTAATGAATAAGTTTAGCATACCTTAATATAGATTTGAAGCTTATCAAGCAGGTAATCTTGGTACATATTAATGTCGAACATCACTCTTGCATAAGGAGGGTCATAGAACTTGAGAAGTAAGTCATTAGAACCTGCACCAATAATAACAAGAGCATCTCCAAGTATTTGTTTAGTTTCATTTTCTCCTGCAATTTCCCTGAGCTTTGCTACATAAGCTTTGAAGTACTCAATTTGTTTGGTCATCGATATGACATTGAATGTCGCTGCAGTGGAATCATCAAAACCTGATCCTCCAGATGCGAAGCTAACACCTGTTAGAAGTTCTTTGTTTGGTAGGTTTGGCTTCAAATAAGGAGGAACACTATCTTTGATATTTAATATAGAGGCAAGAAAGTCAACTACCAATTTTCCATTAGTGAATCTTCCTGTAGGTACATGACCTGGAAAATCCTTGCCATAGGGCAAATGATTTGCCTTAGCCAAAGTCGCCTTGATGTAGTTGTTATTACCTGAATCAATTCCTGAATCCCCAAAAACTAGAATGGATGAGAAATTGGGTTTAGGGAAAAGATCACTCGTAACAACAACAAGGGTGCAAACATGCATTAAAATGATAAGATGGACTGTGAGTGTCATGGCTATAACTTGTTTTCCAACCAATACAATAACATATATGGCTTTACATGCTGCATATACTGAATTTATTTATACTATTTTTTGGAAAGTACACTAGTTAAGAGGATGGAAAATGTTGATTTTTGTCTTCACCTAAGCGTGGGAAAATAAGATGGACGCGACAGGACCCGTGGTAACTGGCTGAGGTTTTCAACCTACCGACCTGTTTTTTGGTCGGGATGGGAAAACCCATCAACCATTTTTATTTAAGAAATTACTATTGATAATTATTTGTATATATTAATAATGCTTATTTTATTTATTTTTTTGTCTAAAAAAATACTATTCATAATTTAAGGTAATACATTTATTTTTCAATAAATATTTATTATTTAATATTTTAAAGATAAAAGCAATTAAAATATCTTTTTATTTTTTAACAGGTTGACCCACAACCCTTTTTCAATTTGTTTACTTGAGCATAAACAGGTCCGGATGAAAGTTTCAACGCGTTTTTTCTATGCAAGGCGGGGTGAGTTTATGGCCAATTTTTTCATCTTTGACACCAAATTAATATTCTTAGAAGAGAAAAAAATAGGTATATATTTCATGACACACTCTTCTAGAGCTGATAAAATGGGCGAATTAGTCCAATATTCTATATGGCTCTTATTTTTGGAAGATCATATACTAAAATGAAAGAAAAATTGGTAACCTCAAGGTCTTACATTGTATCGATCGACAAATAGCAAAAACAATAAAATGAATGGTTGTTGACTTGTTGTACATCATAGTTGTTTTTCAGTTGATAGGAGACAACGTATAAGACTTATAAGGGCATTTATTTTGTTTTGTTTTATTGGGTAGTGTGACAATTAAAAGGAATAAATGTTAATTTATTTCTTCACCTACTTTTGTCATAATCACTCTATACTAAAAAAGTTATTTATTTACTAGTATTAAAATAATTAATGATAGAAATTTTTTAATATGATTTGATTTTAAAAAATATAAATTGATTCAACTATTTACTTTCGTATTCTATTACTTATTAATATTCTGTATCTACTTAAGGCAAATGATTTTGGTCGGTTGAAGTAGTTGATTGATCTAGTTGGTAGCCCATTGTGGAATATCCTAGCTTCTAAAGAAAAATTGGATAAGATTCTGGTCGGTTGAAGTAGTTGATTGATCTAGTTGTTAGCCCATTGTGGAATATCCTAGCTTCTAAAGAAAAATTAGATAAGATTCTGGTCGGTTGAAGTAGTTGATTGATCTAGTTGTTAGCCCATTGTGGAACATCCTAGCTTCTAAAGAAAACTTGGATAAGATTCGTTTTTGTTATACCTGAGTTGAGTACATTCTTTATGTTTCGTATCTTTTGATATGCATTTATCTATGTAATGTTATTAAGATTAGAGTCGTGTATTTAGGGGTTTAAAGTCAATTTTTTTTATAAAAATTTAAAATAATATTCATTATTATTTTTATTTTTATTTTGTTAGATTTCCAAGCTATAAAATTATTACTTGTCAAAAAAATTACAAAATTATTTATTAATATTTCATAATTAAATTGTTCTAACACGTGTATATGTGTTTGTAGCAAGTTCTACACCTTCTACTTTTATTTTTAATTATTTATTTTTCTCATCAATTAACTATTAAAATATTAAAACAATACAATTATTTTTATTATAATGTATATTTATACTTATTCTCAATGGACCTAAGAGAAATGCCTGGATGACCTTGTTATCTACACCGCCATAGTTAAGATTAGTTTCATTAGGTGGACATGTAGGGTTTTATTCAAAGTATAGGCAGCACGTATTTGTAAGATATGGGTGTAGGATTGTTGTCTTGCCCGTAGGTGTAAAGGCAAGTCACTGTCATTTGTATTTGCTACTAGTACCTCAGGTGCTCTTTTATTCTATGTTAATCATTGCATATAAAAAATAAAAAGATAAATGTTAATAGTATTTTTTAAAAAAATAAATATTTTCTTTTTATTAGGATGTGTAAAATTAAGTTGTCCAAAACTTTATCCAAAATTATGTTCTCTTTTAAGATATCGGTTAAAAATCTAAAAGAATAAATATTTTTATTAAGATGCATAAAATTATATTATTCAAAAAAATTATGCTCATACAATTTCCACAATAATTATCTTCTTCTTTTATTTACTTAATCAATGTTGTTAACAAGAGAGAAAAAGAAAAAATTGGTAATCTCAATGTCTTAAGTGTAACGACAAGCTAGCATAGCACAAAACGATAAAATGAATTGTTGTTGTACTACATTAACCAATTTTCACATGATAGCAGACGATGTATATAAGACTTCTAAAGACATTTGTTTTTTTTATTGTTTTTAGTAGTGTGAGTAACGACAAGCTAGCATAGCACAAAACGATAAAATGAATTGTTGTTGTACTACATTAACTAATTTTCACTTGATAGCAGACGATGTATATAAGACTTGTAAAGGTTTTGTATTGTTTTTATTGGGTAGTGTGAGAATTCTTAGAATTTGGATGACACTTAATTCAATCTCACAAAATTATGTTGTAAGATGAAGGTTGTTGCCTAATTATATAATTTAATTGAGTCATGTCGTTAGCCGACATATGAGATCTCTAACATATATCTTATTGTCAAATTTAACATATTAAGCATGAGATTTATAGAATTGAACATTTGTTAGTATTCAATAATGATCCATTAACGAGTGATTCAATAGGTCCAATAATAATTATTACGTTAGACTTTGATATTATCTTAAAATGTGAATTTAAGTTTAGCTCTACTCTATAAATCATATTATAATTAAGGAGAGGGTTGTCTCCACCCCATCCACTTATATACTTTAATTTAGTTGTATCACTAGTCGATGTGAGATCTTCAAGATTTTTTTTATCATATGTTAGGTGTGAATTGCAAAGTACTCCCTACGACCCTTTTAATAAGATCTTTTTTCAAAAAAATTGTGTCCCTTTTATACGATTATTTTCTATCACTTATAAGATGAGTTGGATGGTTAAAGGAGAAAGACCATGAATTTGATTACTCCTGCTAACAACAAATTAACAATTAATAACTAATATTTGTCAATAAAAAATCAGGATTGGAGAAGATAATTAAGTGGCAATTTGGTAAGAAATTAACAATTAATTAGTGAGAAAGAGAAAGATAATTAATCTAAAAATTAAGGATAAATTTGGAAGAACATTACAAAATAGTGACAAATTTATTGATATTAACTAAATTAACCAATTTTCCTAGAGTAGGAACTAGGTAAAAAGGTCTAATAAAA
>PYAF01004620.1:393716-412719 GCA_007407185.1 Glycine tomentella
TTTTATTAGACCTTTTTACCTAGTTCCTACTCTAGGAAAATTGGTTAATTTAGTTAATATCAATAAATTTGTCACTATTTTGTAATGTTCTTCCAAATTTATCCTTAATTTTTAGATTAATTATCTTTCTCTTTCTCACTAATTAATTGTTAATTTCTTACCAAATTGCCACTTAATTATCTTCTCCAATCCTGATTTTGATCTATTGTCGTATGATTCATATTTAAAGCTCTTATTTCTCACGTTAAAAATAGATTTTTATTTGATACATTACCTCTCTCTATATACACTAAAGTACAAAAATAAAATCTAAATATCAAGGCTTTAATTTAATTCCACAAAAGATAAGAGATAAAAACATGAGAAAGCTAGTGACAATATTTCTACTCTGAATTTAAACCAAAATACTTTTAAAAATTAACTTCTTTAAATTTAATTAATAATAATTATATCTTGACTTCTTTTTTTTATGAAATCTGACATGCATATCTTTACTTTCTTACTTTAAAGAAATCAAATTACTTTAAATACTAATTAATATGATAAATTTAGTGATCACTGTTCAATCAAGGAATATGTTTTAATGTATAACATAAATATAGCTGACCATGGTTCTCAGGATGATTCATTAGGTTGAGTATGGTGTAATATAAGTCTGCATAAACAAGTCTGCTTCCAGGAAGCATAGCTTGTAATGAGGTAATCATTGCACCAATGTAATTTTGACGGTATAATTATTTTTTGTTAATTTCTTGAGAAAAATCAAAATGTAATTTTTTAAATTAGCATCTATATTTAACAAACAAGCAATGATATTAATTAGTTATCTATAGACGCATATATACTAAAAAAATGAAGTTGCCACTACAAAATTAGATTGAAGTTACCTTCATTTTATCTTTTTCCCATCCTTAATTCTATATAACGTTAAAAAATTTCTCCCTCTTAAAAATAACAACATTCTCTCTCTTAATAGTTAAGTTCTTTTGTTAATTAAGGTACTATTTGTAATCGAAAAGACAATAAAGCGAATATACAAAAGTAATATGTGATTTTATTCCAATAAAATTAGTAGGAAAAATGATTTGGGAGTTGGGAATTTTAGCAAATACAATTTAATTTCTGTCAAAAATTAAAGATATAGAAGTGTTCATTTATGTCTACCTAATTATGGTAGAAGAGAAAACCATCAAAATATTATCGTACACACTTTTATTAACTTGTCCTTTATTATTAATTAAGTAAATAAATTTATTAGAGTTTCATTAAATTATATGAATCTCACTTCTTATTTACTACTCCATCTATTTTATTATAATTGTCATATCTTAAAAAAAATTCTAAAATGATTATTATTTCAATTTTTCAATATAATATTGTTATATTTTTCAGTTATATCTCTTATATATTAATAATGAATTAATGATGATATAAAATTAATTTTGAATAATTATTACTCTTTTTCATCTTTTTTTTTTACTTAGATTATCTTTTTTCATCTATTTATTATTATTTTTATCTGTATAAAACAACTTAACACGACAATTATTTTAAGATAAAAATAATATTTTCTCCGATCCAAAATGACTAATGTTTAAGGTTTTCTCACATAAACTAAGAAAATATGTATCCTAAGAAAATTAATATTTATTAGAGAAAATTTTTACTAAAATATCATTGTTCTCTTTCTTACTTTCAATAAATGTATATAGTATGAATCTTATTAACAAGTGCCCTTAAGGCATTTGTTACATAAGGAACTATAAAAGCAAAAAATATTTCTTGTGAAAATCATAAAAGAGCTTAAAAAAGTCATGGATAATGTAATTTTGCGCATTTCAATAAAAACAAATTCATTTAAATTTCTTGACCAATGTCATGAGGACATTAGTTAGTATTTTTCATGTATTATTAAGTCTTTAAAGATAATAATATTTATTAGAGGATAAAATTAAAATTGATGTTCAAATATCTTATTGCTGAGTGAGAATATAAGTTAATTTAATTTTTTTCAAAGGCTAAAACTACATTTATTCAGGGACGAAAGGGGTACCTTTGTTCCTATTTACAAGACTCAAATTAAAAGTAGTATTTATTTCTTTTTATAAGAATCAATTCATTATGTATTTTGCTTTAATTACTTTTAGTTTAAAATACTCCTAATAAAATAAGAGAGAAATTGTATTGAGAAACATTTTGAAGAAAAAGACAAATATTAATTACAGTGGTATTTTTGAAAAAAAATATATACTAGTATAAATATAGAACAAATTTATATTTATCAACTAAATTAATCATTTTCTTTAATTCTAACGAATTATATAATTGAATCTTATAAATAAAACTAGTAATAAATTTTATATAAACTGCATCTAATAATAAAAAGTATATTAAAAATAATATTTCTTTTGTCCAAACCATTAAAGACTAACTTTTTAAAAGATAAATTCAAGACTAAAATATTGAAAAATAACATGAAAAAGCAATTAACCTACTCCTATGTTCTTTCAATTTTAAAATAGTCTTAATATAAATAAATACCATCAAATTTAAGAAAAATATAAATAGATTTGTTTGTAATCCATTAATACTCTTGTGGTCTGTCTCAACCTTAAGGCAATTGATTTCTCTCACTTGATAAAGTTGTTAGCTTGTTATAGCTCACATATGCGGTCCAATTCCCATAGATTTAGAATGCATGAAAAAATTGATAATGTCTAGTCTTGTTTGAAGCGACAAGCTAGCATGGTAAATAAATGCTAAGTGAATTTTGCATGTATAACATATATTTGTTTTTCAGCTGATTAGGCAACAACTCATATATATTTCACTTTATATACTACACTATATAAATAAGGCATTTATTTCATTATATTTTATAGGGTAGTGTGACAATTAATAGAAAGAGAAATGATAATTTATTTCTTCACCTAATTTTGTCATAATCAAGATAAAATAACAAAAAAAAAACAATTATTTATTCTAATTTTGTTTTTAATATAAAAGAATACTAAGCACTTTTAACTTTAAAAATATATAAATTGATTTATCTATATTACTGTCTAAGTTTATTAATACTTTGTCTCTAGTATAAGACAATTGATTTTCTTTCAAGATGGGTGAGGTTATGGTTTTGCGGGTTCTGGTTGTGTGTGTGCAAGTCCTATGTGATTATTGATTGAGTTCTTATTGTTAATAATTTTTATGAGTGCCTAGTTTATGTCATTCTTATTGTGACTCCTTTTGCTTTTTAACTTCTTTTTTTTTTATGTCTTCATTTTTTAACATATTACGAAGCATGTTTTTTTCCATGTAACAATCTAAACATTGTTTCAGGAAAACTTAAAATAACAACACAAATGCCAGAATCAGGACACACAAGGCACGTTATGATGCTCCATATTTTTTTATTATTTTATTTTAACCAAGACAGTGTTGGAGTGAGACCGTGTCTAAGTATTTAGGAATCTAAGACCAATTATTTTATAAAAATTTAAAATAATATTAATTATCATTTTTTTATTAATTTTTTAGATTTTTAAACTACAAAATTATTTATTAATGTTTTATAATCAAATTATTATAATATGTGTATATGTGTGCGTGTACCTGCAGTTTGTTGTAATCTCTAGCTCTATACCTTCTATTTTTAATTATTTATTTCTCTCACCAATTAATTATTAAAATATTAAATATAACACAATTATGTTATTATGATGTACATTTTTCTTTGCATTTTTAATGGGCCCAAGACAAATAACTTTGCTACTATCTACATGACCATGGTTGGAGTAGTTGTTACCAAAGCTTAAGGTAACATCTCTCTGTGTGTTTTCTTGAATATTTGTTTGAGTCATGCAGACATGGCTTTGGACATTTGGTTGATTGTGTTATTTGAGTATTAATGCAGATCTCAATTGCAACATTTTTTTTTCTTTTTCATGCATTTCATATACATTTCCCTTCTAAAAATGTAGTATTTTAAAATTTGAAGATGTTAAACTTTGAAATTGTTGCTAAATCCAGTACATATTCAAATTATAGTTAAATCAAACATACTTTCCTACTTTTCTTCAGAAGCCTGCAACTGAGAATTGAGACTGTTAAATCAGTTTGTTGCATATATATAATCTAATCTATATTCAGAATGTTGTTGCTTGTTCTGAAATTGGTTTGCTCAAATCCTTTCTTTTCTTTTCTAATATCCATACATTGAAACTGCTTTTCCCTGTCTTGATTTTTTTTGTTAAAAAAAATGATGTCTGTCTCTTTTCATTAGGAGATTTGTCGAACATGTGGTTTATTACTTTGCCAACTACTTTTTGATGAAATTTCTGCTAAAAAAGTACCATGATTTATTCTTTTAAATTTTGAAGTAAGGATTTTTCTCCATATTTGTAAGAATTTTTCAGAAATATTGTTTTTAACATACTTGAAAATATAAGTATCATGTGAATCTATAAAATCTCTATTTTATGGTTCGCGGTGGTATTCCTTGCTTAGCTAACTTTTATTGCTTCTGTTTTGGTGTTTAAGGAAAGGAGCTATTTCTTTGCTTAAATCAAGTTGTAACAACTATCTTCACAGAGATTGGTAGACACTTCATGACTGCCAAGTATTCAAAGTTACTTTTGTTGTTGATTCCACACTACACACTCTGTGTATGTTGCTGACTTGGGCATGCTTGTTGGAATGTGCCTTCTTGTTCTATTTCCCCAATTCTCTTGACAATTTTTCATCTACAATTGTACATGAATTGTTATGTTATGATATTCTTCTTCCGCTGTTAGTGCATACCATTAGTATGTTCTTTATCTTTCATTGTTTGAGGTTCTGATAGGGAATGAGTTATAAGAATGGTTTGGTAGTTGAAGGAAGAAGGTCGTGGGTTCAAAATTTGAATCCCTCCATTAACAAAAACTAATAAACTATTAAATAACAAAAAAGAAAAAGTTTCTGATGGGAAGATTGAATCCTTTGAAAAATGAAAATATAAGAATTTTCAGAGTTAAATTTGTCGGTGAATCTATCAAACTTGATCAGCCATTAACAAGTAATCCAAATGTGGGTGGATTTGGTGAGGGGATGTGGAAATAGAATAAAAAAATGTTCAATTAAGATGATGAGACATTTACGAGTATCGGTTTCCATTTCAAGCTTCTCAAAAAATTTATTCTTTAAAAATTACAAGTAACGGTGTAAGTTTTTTAATTTATTGCCAAGGTAACTGTTTTATATAGTTCACCTTCATGTAGTAAGCTTATAATGGAGTTATGAATTGCAAACTTCATAAACACATCATTCACATTTGTACAGAATGATTCAAATGTCTTTCTTTCATTGATTTCTTTATTTATACTAGAAGCTTTGTCAAATTCTATATTCTGTCACATTCGAATGAGGAGAGTGTTAAGCACCGTATTTAAAAAACATAATCCGTATGAAATTGGAACTTGGGCAGGACTTCCATTTCTAGGTATTTGGCAATATACTGGTAGGTTATTTCCGTTGGATGAACACTGTCCCAGAATACATATTTTGAAGGGTCTTCACATATTGGTGTGACTTCATTACACAATGGAGCTACTTCAAATAAGCCAGTTCCACAACACCCTTTACTCGTTTCCTTGAAACCTGTATGATAAAATGTCAGAAGAGTACATAATAATTGAATTTAAGCCACAGCCATAATATACTCAATAAATATAGCTCACCATATTTTTCTGGTTGATTGATGAGGTTATTCAATGGGTCATACACATTTGTATAAACAACTCTGCTTCCAGGAAGCATTGCTTGTATCTTAAGCAATTGCCGTGCTAATTTTCGATTGTAGAGCTTCGCATCTGAATTCTCATCCTCTTCACATTTCCGATCCTTTAAACTTAAAGACTTTGTTGTTATTTGAATGGGTATGCAACCAATGGAAGGAAGCCCAGTGATAGCAAATTTTCTACATCCAAGGTCGTATAGTTCCTAGAATTTTTTAACACAAAGAACATGTTAATAACCAAAGCTTTGGAATTGAGCCTTTCATAAATCATAATAACAATGATTAACGAGTCCTTGAGCACTTCGGTTTCTATTAACGAACTACTAAATACGTATTAGTTGTTCATATCTGAAAGAAAAAACATGTACATATAGACATGACAAAATACACATTGCCTATTTACTTATTACCTATATTTTTTCACTTCTAATTTATTTTTTTTAATTACTAAGAAAAAAAAATGTTAAGTTATAATAATATATTTCAAAATTTAAAATAAATGACTTTTGTTTACCTTAATGAAGATTTGAAGCCTACTTTGCACATAATCTTGGTATCCATCAATGTTGAACTCCAATTTTCTAGTGGGAATGTCATAAAAATTGAAGAGAAAGTCATTAGTTCCTGCACTAATAATAATCAAAGCATCTCTAAGTATTCGTTTAGCTTCATTTTCCCCTGCAATGCGCTTGAGCCTTGCTACATAAACTTTGAAGTATTCAATTTGCTTCGACACCGCTATTGCGCCGGTTAAAGCCGTAGTCAAATCATCAAAACCTGATCCCCCAGACGCGAAGCTAACACCTGTTAGAAGTTCTTCATCTGACAGATTTGGATCAAGGAAAGGAGGGACAGTGTCTTTGAGGTTCAACATAGAGGCAATGAAGTCAGGAACCAGTTTTCCATTAGAAAATCTACCATTTGGCATGTGACCAGGGAAATCCTTACCATAAGGCAAATGATTTCCCTTGGCTAAAGTGTTGATGTAGTTATTATTGCCTGTGTCTACCGTTGAATCGCCGAAGACTAGAATGGATGAGAACTTGGTTCTCATCAGGTCATTGCTAATGCTTGTTGTGACAACAAAAAAGGTGCAAAAGTGCATCAAAATGATGAAGTAGATTGTATATGCCATTAGTAGAATTTTTTCATAAGTGGTAAGATAACACTTGAGTTACTATATTATATATAGTGGATGTTAAGAAGAAACGTGTTGATTTCTTTCAACTTTAAACTTGTAAATTGCAAGTGAACTGTATTCAAGAAATAAAAAACGTGAGAATGATGCCAAGAAAACCATTTTAGGTAAGTGAAAACAACATAAAGGATTGTCAATTCATATGCTTCATACGGATTAGTTAATCTGTACGAAGTATATGGATTAACTAATTCGTATGAAGCATACGGATGGGTGTTAAAAAAAAAACAAAACTCACGGATTACTTTACCTCAAAACCATCGATGGAGTCAAACACAATGAACGAAACCACCACCGGTTAAAACGAGCTTCGCCAACAAAAAAAGAAATACGAATGCCATACAAAAAACAAAGAACAAGCAAAAAGGAAGAAGTAAAGATGAAGAAGCACGAATGAAGAACAACACAGCAACAACAAAAAGAAGCAACGAAGAAGGGTAGTTTGGGAATAAATGAAATGTGAATGGCGTATTAGAAAATACACTGATGTAGAAAGAAAAGGCCTAACCACAAGGAACTGGCCCAATAAAAGGGTCCAGTCAACGATCTTCAATCTTTTCAACCAGTTCAAGATTTGGACGGTCCTGGAAATCAAGCCATACTTAGTCTAGATACCAAGAGGCAAGAGATTGATATTTCACCACATGGGGTTATTTTCTAATATTTCACGAATTTATGAATTATTGATTGGTCATTACAAAATCAGAAAAACGTGTATGAATAGACTTCTCTTCCTTTATGAATTCGTTGTTTTTGAAATAATAATAAGTTTGAAATATAATATTTTATTTTACTAAAATTCACATAAATTATACAATTTATAAAATGATACTCATCGCTTCATTTAAATTTAGTTTGTCTTAGTTTAATTCTTACCAGTTTGCACATTGGCCTATAACTACTCTTACCAGTTTAATATTAAATTTAAATTTGAAGTTAATTCAAGTTACTTCAAAAGTTCCTTGGCCCTACAAATGAAATATTGTGCGCGTGTATTAAATAATTGATATAACACAATCATGCTGCAAATGTACCAGTTCGATATTTGGAACGAAGTTAATTAATTTAAGGGTCAATAAATGAAAACTACTTTTCTAAAATTATAGATGTAGACTTCTCTCGTCCTTCAGAATTCAGATGTGGAAATTGGAATAGCAATGAAATGGCGACCCATTTTGATTGAAAATTTTAAAATATATACATATGACGGTAATTTGAGTTAATATCTTGCTAAATTCAGCGAGAGATCAATGAGAGAAAAAATTACAAAATTCTTGTAGTTTGAGTTTTTTATACAAGAAATATTTATTTTAGTAGTACGATATTTTTGCAAAAAATGAAAAAGAACCCAAAAAGAATCCTATCAATTTAAAATAAAATACTAGATTGAATTGAATGGCCATCTAACTTGTACACGCTTCCATTCAAAAACTTATGGTCCATTAATTTGTTGATGTTTATTTTTTATTTAATTTACCAAGACAAAATTTCTTCTGTAGTGACGTATGTTGATATCACCAGCTAACCTAATTTTGGAAAAAATAAAATTGAATAAAATAATCTATATATCATGAAGAGAATATTATTTGAAATAATTTGAAAAGATCATGACAATCATGAATTCATGATGGTCCCCATTCTCTTATCCAATTATAGCTTGGGACCTGGGAGATGAGTACATTATTATTATAGGCTGGTCCACATTTTAACTAAAACACTAAATACGTGTATGAGAAAGCTGATTGACTATATGTATAATTAGGCTGAGATACAAGCTGGTACGGCGATATATAGCCTAATTATATTAGAGCTAATTTATTGCACTGAAGCAAGCAAAATAATCCCAGTTTATTATGCACTTCAAAATCAAATTGCGTTTTACTGTAAAATTGTAAATTCGGTTAAAATTACACCGTACGTCTCGTTGATGAAAATGTTTAATATTTGAAACTCGAGACTTATTATAATCTTAAAAGTTTTAACCCTGTTCTTAAGTTTTTATAATAATAATAATAATACGAATTATCAACAGTAGCTTTGTTTATGTAAACAAAGAAAGAAAATTTCTGCGTGTGCAGATCAACTACAGTGGGATTACTAGTTTGTTGAGAAACTTCATAGATTGAGTAATAATTTTCAAACTCCAATTATCCTTGGTTCGAAGCCAGAAAAAAAGTGAGATTATTTCATCTTAACTCATAACTTCAAATTTGATTATTAAATATACAACTAAATCAAATATTTAAAAGAGATCGAGTTTATTACTCAGATTAGATTTATCATATTAGAATAAACTTGTCTCCGTTAAAGGAAAATTTTGTCAAAAATTAGCTAGATACACAGAAAGAGAATAAAATAACCTATTGGTGATGATTTACGTTACATTATTGTATTGCATGTGATAAATATTCTCCATGTGTAAGATTGGTTTTTGTACAAGGCTAAAACTGATTAATAATATTGTGCAATTAATCACATATTTTATCCTGCATGTAATTAAATATGCAAACAGGTTCTTAAAAGCTTTCAAAGCAATTTTCTAGGGTTTAGATATAAATTTTAGACACCGTGCATGCTTATATCGATCAATTAATTCTTGGGTAAGAGTACTCCCTCTATATACGTGTGTTTAGTTAACGAATACCTCTGTAGGATGCACATTAAAAATAATAGTGGTTTTTTTGTCAATTAAATACTTTTAAAAAAGCATTAATTAAACATGATGTATAATTTATTTTATAAATTAAATACCTATAACTTTTAATTAAGCTATATTGTTCAAAATTAACATAATGTGTATTCCAATTGTTCTTTCCATACATTTCTTTTAATCGATCTCTATATGTCTTATCATTTATAGCGTTTCTTTATTTGCCATCGATCCATGTTCTTTGAGGGTTTCATTAGATGCTAAGTAACTTAGAGTTGGAAACGCTTAAATGATCATTGCTTTTCATAATTTATTTATTTTTTTGTTAAGCCATTGTTTGAGCATAGGACACCATCGTACATAATATATACTTAAAGATAACGGTACGTTCCAATTATCGATTCAATCCTTAATAACTACCTACCGCAGTACGTGAATTTGCTTGTACTAGATGAACATTAATGAGCCAAAATCAGGTGGCAATATTAGCGAAGATAAATTCTACGTATCGCAGTTAGTTGTTGAAGGATTTTTAATGTGTTAATTTATAAAAGACATAATACGCTTTATATTTTAGAATAGGAGATATCTAACTCTAGAAAAAGAAAAATAAAACAATTGCATAATATAAAAATTAAATTTCCTATAAATTGTTTTATTTTTAAAATATTTGACGGCACCGAAGCAAGCAACTATTAGCGAATCCCTTCGACGGAAGCCAGAATTATTCATATAAACTTTTATAATTAATTAACAATATGCATTTTGTGTATAATATAAATATTTCAAAACTTAGATAAATTTTTAAAATATAAGTTAAAAATGTTAATAAATAAAAATATAAAAAGTTTAAATATACTTATAAAATATTCAAAAATAATTAAAATGTACATAACTAATTTAAAAGAATAAATTTTAAAATTATAAAATTAAGAATAAAATGTAGATTTTAAATCAAGATAAATTAAGTAAAAAAAAAGTACTTAACATTATATTAAAAATAAATTACTTTGTATCAAGATATATAATAAGCATACTTATCTATATCTATCACGAAATATATGCTTTTCACCCTGCAACATGTTCATGTTTTCTATTTTTGTCCGTATTGCAAAAGGGTTAGGCTTTTAAGTTAATCTCCTTTTGTGTTTTTTTTCAATCCTTTATTCCTTTGTCTCCTTTTGAGTTCTTGATTCAATGCTAATATTTAAATTTATAACCTGCACCCTATTTCCCATGTTTTCTTCTGGATCGATCTACATGCATGATTTATCAAGGCCCACGGTTTTATGGGGACTGGTATTTTTGTTTTTTCTGCTTATATTAATATTATTAATTAGTACTGTATATTTTTTGTGTTTATACTTTTTTTAACCGCGTATATACACTATCCTTAGCAGAATAAATTTAGACCGAGGCTATATGAATTGCTGTTTTTCTTATGGTATTTGAGAGGGAGAATAATATGTTTGAGGTATTAAGAATATTTTAGGGTACACTATAAAAAATGCTTTTCCAATTAATATTGTTTTTTTAAATGGTACTTTTTATCTTATAAAAACACTTATTTTAGAAAAACTTAATTGCAAATTTAATCATTCTACTTTTATTATTTTGTGAATTCCTAAATTTTATTTTTGCAAATATTATAATATAAAATTTTAATTTTGTACATTTTATTATCACTGATGTTTGAAAAGAAAAGATTAAAGATAAAATAAAATGATGTCATTTTCTTACCAACATAATGATAAAATTTATAAAAATTAAAAATTTGAATGATAAAATTTATAAAATATTGAAAATTAGATGATAAAATTCACGAAATAAAATTTTGGTGATAAAATTCACAAAATAATAAAAAAAATGGGTGGTAAAAATTGTAATTAAACCATAAAAAATAACTTTAAAAAAAAGGGGGGGGGGGTATATAATATAACCATTTCAAAAAAAATTATATATAATTCTAAGTAAAAATAAATAGATCACATGCAAACACATGTAGGTGTGTGTATACAGAGAGATGGAGTCTATTGATACTAGATGACAAACTTTTGTATTTACACAATTTTATAACCTCCTTTCTTTTTTGATACAAAGAAATTAAGCTAAACAAATTATTGGTACAAAGAGCTAATTTTAAGCACAAAATTTTCTAAATATTCGAGATACAAATCACCAACCAAAACCAAAGTTGCATAGTAAGCCAAATATCTCAAGTACATAGCAAAGAACTAAACATCTACTGATATATAAGTAAGCACATCTTATAATTACATAGCCAAAAATATATACTATCAAGACTCTTAAGAATCATAAATCAAGAGAACAAAAGCATCAAATATGCCTTTGTGACATGGAAGGCAGAGCCAATGTCCTGTTTTTGTGTTCCTTAATCCAAGTGTAGGGGTTCTAAGAAACAAAATGTTGAAGAACCACCTAAAACGTATGTCGATAACTCACTACTTACATCAATTTATGTTCCACTTACAATTATAAATCCAAATATAAACGCTTTTCTGTGATGCTCACTCATCCATCTTGAGAGGAATAATCAAAATCACATCTAGTATTGATCCTTTTTCAATAATACACCTTAGCCATTTTAACAATGTGATTCACACCCTTCCTATTTGTTGAAAACATTGTAGATTTTCTAGCCATCCATATTGACTAAACTACTGTAAACCGGTTGACAATATATTCTTTTTATATTATTATGTGAGTCACAATTAAGATGTTCCATACACCGAGCATTATTATGTAATGCTGAACTAATATCTTACCAACACAACATCATTTCATACCGTTGAGAAAAATGCTTTCAAAAAATAAAGGGACTCTTGCAGAATACTTGTTTATTGTAAAAAAATGAGAACAATAAATCCAGATCATACAATTATATATAAATGATCAAAATTATTATAAGTTGTTTATTATAGTCATAAAACCACTTAAAATAGTATGTGTATTTTTCTTTTAATTTTAATCACTCATGTGAATTCTTTAAGACAAATCAAAGTTGAAGTATGTTAGACAAATTGTCTTTCGACAGGGGATAGTGAAATTTGTACAGCATATATTCACGCTTGCTACAAAACAAAATGCTGTTTTGATGGAAAACATGCTAAACATCATACTTACATATGTTAATATAGCCTTTATCATAAAAATTAATTAACTACTTGTATAAAACTATGATCAGTTTAAAATAGCTATCATATCTATACTATTAATTGATTTTTATCAAATAAAGAATGTTGGTAATAGAGACATATTTGGTGTCTATCCGTTGGTAGGAGACTTTTTTTCTACTTCGAAAAAGAAAAGGATGAGCGAGAATATGTTAAACGTGCTATAGTTATTTTTTTTTTTTGGCTTAAATATGTTGGAGATTCCTAAAATATATCCAAATTTTGTAATGGATTTATGAAAAAAAAATTTCATTGGGTCTCTGAATGTTCAAAAGTTTTGTGAGAGATCTCTACCTTTTGTCTTCATCCAAAACATGATGACGTCAGAGGTATCAATGACATAGCGTATCACCTGAATTTTTATTTTATTTTTATATTTAATTTAAAAAGAAAATTGTCTGCACCCATTTTTCTTTTTTCCCCTTCCTTCTTCCCCTCAAGCACTCAATAACAACAACTTGAAACTCAAACCCTACACAATCCAAATCTGAAATCCAACACCACCACCACTAATAGGATTTGTGCATGTAATTCGCACATGTTGAACCGCGCCCAACCCAAACTCGAACCTGCATCTTTGGAGCCCAATCCTGCGCCTTTGTCCATGGGTTCGCCTAGCACTAGCTGGCAACATTCCACTGAAGTGTTTAAGGACCTGGTGGTGGCATTCGAGTTACCGATGGAAGCCACTGCTACAATATAGATTTGAAGGTCACACGATTGTTTGGGTTGTGTGGTGGTTTGGTTAAGGTCGTATGGGTGACATGAGGGTGAATGGGGCAACATTGATGGTAGTCTGGCATGGCGAATCTGGGTGGTGGTGGTGTTTGGGTCTTGGCTGTGCAGAGATCTAGTGGTGCGTCAGGTGAAGGTTGTTTGGGTGATCGACTGATGCAAGGAGGGAAAAGAGAGGGTTTAGTGGAAATTGAGTTTGAGTTTTGGATTTGGAAAGAGAATTGGCAGATAGAGGAGAGGGAGGAGGTGACGGAGAATTCACACATGGAGGGACGAAGGAGGGAGTAGTGGCGGGCGAAGAACCACTCCAGGAAGGGGGAGGAGGGGAGGACCATGTCAGTGGAGTCGTGAAAGGGGAGGTGAGAAAGTCAGTGACTATGGTAAGGAGGGTGGCAGAAGAGAAGGAAGTGTCGCCGCGTCATCGATGGTGTTGTTCACAAGTTTGGACGTCGATGATGTAGTTCACGTGTTTGGATGTCTGACGTGACTTTATACGTGTATCGATGACGTGCCCAACTAGCGGACATGTCATCACATTTTGGATAGATACTAACGGCAAAGATCTTTCACAAAATTTTAAAAGTTTCATAAATCCAACGAGAAACAAAAAAAATTCAGGAATCAGTTGCAAAATTCGGATATATATCAAGGATTTATAGCATATTTAAATACTTTTTTTTCTCTCCATCGCGAAAGGAAATTATACAAGAATAATGTGGAAAATTATTGTGTGCAAGTATCATTATTGTGCGGTTAATTGTAATGTCATTTCAGGAGTATTTTCCTGGTTGCTTCTTCCCTTTCCTTTTGTGGATAAGCTTTTGACTGCTTGTATATGCAGAGTTAGGGTAAACCGCACATTAAACTCGCGTATTTAAATTTTCCACAACAAAGCTGTTTTCCAGGTAGAAAAGGTGAAGCAAAAAAGAGGGGGAAAAAAGGAAGAATGCATAACCAACTTGATAAGGTCTAGTATAGTACCAGTAACACACTTTTAACATACTAATTAAAACACTTACATTTTTTTTTAAAAAAAAAAACTTATTAAAAATCATAAAAAACATGTAGATCTCATTTATTATTTAATGAATCTTAGTAATAATTTTATAATTTTTCATTAACAATAAAAAAAAAGTTGTGTTAGAAAATTATTCTACACAGTCCTCAATTTACTACACTGCCACCCAATACATATATTTTCTCAAAGATAATAGAAGGAACCCCACCACTATATAACATGTGAATGTGACTGCGAGAACAATGAAAACCACTCTTTGTGCTGGGTAGTTTCGTCAATTTGAATCCACAAGTTCCACAATTATTATTAAATCCACAATTGCATTATTATGATAGTACCTACGGTTCACTTGCTATATAAATAAACAAACTCACCCTCCAACCCTCTCATTTCACATAGAACTCCCCAACTCAAAGTCTCCACATTATATTATAGAGCAGAAATAATAATAATAATATGGGTAACAGCTTAAGGTGTTGTTTGGCTTGCGTTCTTCCGTGTGGAGCCCTAGACTTGATCCGCATAGTTCACTTGAACGGGTACGTGGAAGAAATCACGCGTCCAATCACGGCTGGGGAGGTTCTGAAGGCAAATCCAAACCATGTCTTGAGCAAACCTAGCTCCCAAGGCGTGGTTCGCCGGATTCTGATCCTTGCACCAGAGACCGAGCTCAAGAGAGGGAGCATATACTTCTTGATCCCAGCCGCATCGTTACCGGCGGAGAAAAAGAAAAGACACATGAAACATGTGAATCACCTGAAACACGTGAGCGGTAACCACGGTGGTGATGATAGTAATAATAAGAATGCCTTTATCAAGAAGGTGTCTTCCAAGAAGAGCAACCATGATTTGTCTTCATCACAACAATGTGATAATGGGGGCTTTGTGGTTTCTGAGGAGAATAAATGCTCAGGGAGGGATCGCCGGAGTGGTCGCGGCGGATTATGGCAGCCTCGGTTGGAGAGCATCTCAGAAGACTAGTTTTTTTCCGGCGGCCGGTGCCGGAATTTGGCTTGCCGGTGGGGACTGGGAACTGAAGGTGGTTCAACACTTGAAATTGTTAAAAGTATAACATGACTTTTTCTCTCTCAATGTATGCGAGTATCTAAATTTGTGGATATAGAAGAGTTACTCTGCTGCCTTCCTATATGATTTTTCGATCTTTTTTTTTTTTTGGGTTGAATTAATCAATTTAAACATGCTTTCTTAATACAGATAAAAAAAATAAAGGAAAGGAAAATAATCGAGGGATCTATGAATAATTCATCAAGTATTCTTTCGCTTTCTCTTACATTACAGAGAGAAAAAAGGATATTTGATTTTATTTTCTTTTATACATATCTCAAATTTTGAATTTCAAACTAATTTATTTGAAGAGAAATTACCATATAGTTTAATATATACCATCATATAACTATGGTTTTGATCAAATATCCATATAATACATAATCAAGTTTGGGTATAGCTTATACCTATTACATATATATGAATATATTTTTTTGCCAATAAAAAAAATACAAAATCAAGTTTTTCAATTTATAAAAAAGAAAATTGATTAGACCATGTTAACGTTGGCGCATATAATAATTTCAAACTATGGTGTTTAAATAAAAATTAATATAGTTTTAATTTAATACCATCATATAACTATGGTCTTGATCAATATCTATGTAATAATACAAAATATCTTTTCCAATTTATAAAAAAGAAGATTGATTGGACCATGATGAAGTAGGATCATATAATAATTTATCGTGTGATGGATGATATTTGAAGAATTTGTGGTTCTTCCTAATGAAAAGTTAAGAGGGAGTTTAATTTGTCTTGCTTTTGGTTAATAAATCTATAAATGCCCCCTAAACAGCAAACATTAATGGTGGCATCATGAATTAGATCCATATTCCAATGATTAAGCCGAGTTTTAATTTGGATATTTAATTAGAACATGCACGTTAGCTACCTATGTCCACTCAAGGAATCTATTAAGTAACCAGGAATAAAAGGCTTAGGTTGACATTATTATTTCAATTACTAATTATTTTGTAGTTGGTCTAGATTAAAGCGATATAAGTTCTACTTTTAGGTGATGAGTACAGGTGTAATCGGAACAAACAAATTAAACAATGTCCAAAATAATTAGAAAAATGTACAAGTATTTTTGTTCACGCTAAGAATGAAGTCAAAGTAAAACTTAATTAAGCACACAATATTGGACACATTTTCGTAGGAGACGAACCAAAGTACAGATTGGAGTCCCAATTAAGGTTGATGATTGTGCTTCTAGGCTTTCGTTCCATTGTTAACAATTCAGAAGACAATTTGAGCTCGGTTAGTGAATTTTAATTAGCTGACCAACATTAAAAAACTAAGGATATGATATTAAGATAATTAACTTTATTATATTTCTAAATTCATATTAAACTATAAAACATAAAATTATACCATATACTAAATAAGCAATCTGCTACGAAAATGCCTAAGACATAAATCTGTGTATAAAGCTACAAGATATTTTAATCAAATGGTCCAAAATTTACAAGTGATGAACAATTTGTGGCCGCCAAGGAAATAAACAAGAACAAAAATGAAAAGAGAGAGAAGGGGGGCATTCAAATAGCTGGAAACTCCTGATTGATGAATGACCACTCACTAGAAGAAGTTTAGTAAAACAAGTACTTAATTAATTTTTTTTTTTTTGAACAAGAAAATGATATATGGTAGAAACAACAGAGGAGAAAAAGGTGGGACTTGGTAGAAACATTGGCGACATCACCACGCTACACAAGCAAGAAAGCTGGCATATCCTCCTTGACCTATTTCTTATTAAATTACTCACTTGTTCACGTGGATTCCCTCTCTTCTCTCCCATACCAATAATAGACAATTCTTTGCACATCCCTTTCTCACACTCCAACTCATCCACATATTATTATACTAGTTTGATTGGACCATATACCTACCTTGGTTTCACGCCTCTAGATCATCATATTTCACAGATCGATGCACATCTGTTTTAGTGAACAATAAACATAGGTTTAGAAATTGTTGTTAATTAGTTTTCTTTTCTTTAAATCAAATGGTTTAACTTTAAGCAACATACGTAGGAATACAGGTTTGATTGGATGTCCTTCTTTCAAGTAAAATTTCATCGGTTTGGTTAAAAGGAGGGGCAAGTAAACGCGTAAACTTAGCTTAATTAAACTTGCTTTTAATCAAAGAGTTTTTTTTTTGCTTTTTCTTTTTTTTCTGACCATGGTATGAAATAGCTTCTATGAGAAATGATGATTAATCTTTGTTGAAAACTATGAATGCGCATAAAATGTATATTTCCCTTTTAATACAACTTATTTTATATCTAAGAGATTCGAACCCTGAATTAATTAATTAAGAAACATAAGTTCCTATCAACTATGTTAAATATTATTAACTTTTAATCAAAGAGTATGGTTGAGCTAAATCCCAACATGTATGATTGTAAAATAATTTATTTAACAATTTCCAGTTTGTTTAGCTAGCTAGATATATATACTAAAGTAAAGCAATTTTAAATGTACTTAAAGAGATTTTATTTGAAACTTTATTAGTGAGTTTCGTTTATGATCGGTAACGTTAAGAACAGACTATCTTCAAAAAAGTATAAGCAACATTATTAAAATATTAGATTTAATCGTATTTTTTATCTTTAATTTTTAATTTTTGGAGAATTTTATCTTCAGTAAAATAATTTGGCGCATTTTAATCCAACCTTTTAAGAAACTTACAGATTTTACAAACTTTGTGTTGAAATGTGTTAAATTAGAAAGCTGGAGGTGAAATTAGCCAAATAAATAAATAAAAAGTTGAAGGTAAAAATGCAATTAAACAAAAATATTAAGAGTTTAATGATCATGAATTTACCATGTAAAATAGTTTTACATTATTATTCAATCAAAAATCACTTTTGGTATGACTTTTAAGGTAGATATTGTAAAAGTCTACAACTTATTATACTCGGTATAAAACTATTTTACGTTGTTATTGCATAATTTTTTCCTTTCTTTTCAATTTTTTTTAAATCAAGGCTTAAAAACTTATTTCATTCTTATAATTTGGCTTTTTTTCATTTTCGTCTTTTCCAAAAAATTATTCTAGTCCTTGCAAAATATGTTTAATTTATTTTTCATTCTTAGAGCGCTTTAAATAATGATTTGAACACTAAAAATGTTATTTAAAATGTTTTAAGGATGCAAAATAAAACAAACATAATTTACAATGACTAAAGCAATTTCTTTTACAATGACTAAAAACAAAAAAAGTACTAAATTTTTTTAGGAAAAACATTATTTAAAACTAAAATCAATTCCATTTTAAAATTTTTTGAGGCTTGAATAAGACAAACTTATTCAAACATATTTAGAGTTAAAAATTATTCAATAACAACGTAAAATAGTTTTAT
>PYAF01004620.1:412819-426098 GCA_007407185.1 Glycine tomentella
AAATTATTGAGGTTAAATTAATGTTTTAGTCCTCTAATTTATTTTTAGATTCAATTTGATCTTTTAGTATTTTGCGGGTTCAATTTGATTATCTAATTTTTTTAAATCAATTTAATTTGATCCTTCAATCTAAATTGAAAGAAATTACACTTTGTAATGATTAATAATTATCATTAAATGATTTTAAATCATCACAATATGCACATTTTCTGAAAAAATGAATTGATTTTAAAAATTAGAGGATTAAATTAAATAAAAAAATTAGATGATCGAATTGAATCGGATTTAAAAATTCAATAACCAAATTAAACTATAAAAAGTTATAAGACCAAATTAAATCTAAATAATAAATTAGAGTAAAAAAATACTAATTTAACAATCATTTACTAATGAAAAAAAAAAACTCAACCTATTTGGTAATAATGCATAGCATATTGTAAAAAGAAATGACAGAAGGACATTCCATGGACTGGAGTAAGTAGCATTGAGCCTTGCGCTGCAGTTGGTTAGCACAAAGCATATCAGGAAGCAAAGTTCACGGGGTTCAGTCGCCACATCCCGAAGGAAAACTAGCCTGAATATCTAAAAGACCATGTGCGTGTATATATATATATATATATATATATATATATATATATATATATATATATAATTCTTGTGAGAATATTATTTTAAGTGAGAATAGGAAAACAGTTGATAATAATCATCAATCAAGATTAAAAATAATAAATGATTGACATTAAAATAATTAAAATTTCAAATTAAAAATTTAACATATCATCAAATCTTTAAGAAATTAGCCAAGTAACAAACAAATCTAAAAAGATCTCAATTATTAATTTCTAAAATACTTCAATTATCTCATCACCATTATGATTGTTGTTGTCATCACCATGAGCACTGTTACAATCACTATAATAATCGTCGCTGTCATCATCACCATCATCAACTGTTGTCACAACTGTCGTCAACCGACACCACCTCTGTCGCCATGACCTTCGTTGTCGTCACTACCACAACCATGACAACCGTTGCAACTACTACCATGATTGTCGCCGCCTCTGCCACCACCATCGTCATCAATTGTCATCATTGTCATCATCGTCGACAACGACTGTCATGGTGACAGAGGTGTTGGTGGCAGCATTGACAGTGACGACGATCATGCCGACGGAGGTGGTGACAGTCATGATGATGATAGTTGATTAACATAATTGAAATATTTAAGAACGTGATTTGTTTAATAATCTTTTAAGGATTTAATGATTATATTATATTTTAATTTTATTTTTAAATATTTTAATTTCATTCGTCTATTATTTTTAATCATAATCTAATGGTTGTTATTAATTTTTCATGTAAGAAAGTGTTCTCACAAAACTCGTAATATATATATATATATATATATATATATATATATATATAGTATCATATGAGATCAATTTCAATTGTTAGACTAAAATAAAAGATCAAGATTAAAACATTTTGAATGCAAATTAAAACTTTATTTAATCATATAATCTCTAAAAATTTTATCAAATAGAAAGTCAAGTATTTTAAAGATTTAATTTATATCATCCTAAAATATCTCAAACTTATCACTAACATGATTACCACTACTACCACCATTAATATTATTTTTGTCAAAATTGTCATGGGCATCATTACAACAACCACCATAATTGTCAACTGCTACATCCATTACCGTGAACATCATTATGACCACGAATTGTTGGCAACAAATTAATACCTACGATCAATAATCTTAAAGTACGTAGAAGAATTGCATCAATCAGAAGTGATGGAATAGTTTAACCTCTTTTTTACTTAGGATAAGTTAGACAACCCCTTCATGCATAGATGTTTGCGTGGGAGTCAAATTAAATTGCCTAACACTAACAATAAGGAGAACTAATGTTAGTAGTAAACCCTTACATGAAGGTATTGTAAACCTTGCAAGTGAAGCAACTGCGTGAGGCCTTGGGAACTCATGATGAGACCTAAGGTGTGAGCATCAATGGGTGGCAACTTGCAATAGAGTGAGGGTAACATATTTCCTACTAGCTTCCCAAAGAAAGCAACTATGGCCACAGGCTGCACAATTGCAAAGCCATAGAAATCGACTAGATGGAACTTGAATGTGGCACTACTAGAGAAGAAGAATAATGGCATAACCACTTTCGAGGTCAAGGTATCTAACCTTTCTATCAATGATGATCCAAGTGGTGGGCCTTCTGGTACCGCTAGGCCCAAAATCAGTGGCCCAAATGCGTAGTGCTCCCCAATGAACTCACCAAATAATGCACACACTAACACCATAATATAGATGGAAGCTATGGAGGACTCTCTAACTGGCTTCCCTTTGGGTGTCTTGCGTATCATCCATAACATGATAGGTCGTAAAACACATATAATGATAATCACCATAACAATGAAACAAAGGCTCGTCATTTTGGAAGAGTTCTTTTGGTATTTCCATATATAACTCTTTGCTGATGTGATACTAGAATTCCCTGCCACACTCCAGAGATTAATCCATTTACCAAAGATGAAGAGATGGCTAATCAGACAACTTCTGAATTTAGTATTTAAACATTTCATTTCCCTTCCTTTTCTTCTAAAATCCCTCTCAAACAAAGCCATAGAGGTCGGTGTCCGGGGACAAAACTTTTCGTAGAATCAAAGCAGCACATACGGTAAATAGGAGTGGCAAGACACAAGAACACACGCCAATGGCCCATGTTTTCTTCCCCGTCCTCATTACACTAGATATATTTACTTTGACTGCCATCAAGAACATGAATATCATGGTCCGGTAAATAGAGATTGTCTCACATACGTAGAAAGGTTTTGGGGCGAACAACAACTCTTTTAAGGTTTTCAATTTGTCCAAGTATTGATGGTCCCGTTAGTATCCCTGCCTGAGTACATGCATTTCCATAACCAAATTAAGTATTAGCTAATATTCACTACCAATTTTTCTTCACATGCATTCCCAATTGGACTTAAGCAGACACTTGTTTACACTATACACATCAATTTGGGGAGGAACATATAAAGGTTAGAGTGATAAGGAAGTCATGAGTCTAATACCCCGGTAACATAACATATTAACTACTAAAAGTGTCGATACATTCTTTGGGGGTATATCGTAATAATATATATATATATATATATATATATATATATATATATATATTCTATGGTTAAACTTTCATTTTTCTATAATATTTTAATGTTATGAAACATTTTTTTGTTATTAAAACACCTTATTTTTTGAGTTAAAAGAATTATGTATACAACTATATAAATAAGAGAAAATAAGTTATATATTAGTGTCAAATAATTTATTAATGTTATTTAATTATAATTTATTATGTATGATAAGTTTGATAAATTTTATGATAATTATTTAAAAAATCCTATCGATAATGATTTAGGATTAGACAATAGTATAATATATTGTATGTTATGAGTGTATTACCATTAAACTCTATAAATAAACATGTTAAATAAAAAAATTAAATTATACGATTGACATAAAACACAACATTATAGGTGGTTTAAGCATTATCTTATCAAAATTATAGTTTCTTTTGATAATTAATTTGCACAGTAAAGGTTAGTAAACTTTAATCTTTGATTAAAAATCAAAATATTACACCTGAATAATGTCTTTTGTAAATTACAATTATACATGCATGCATGGTCAATATATATATATATATATATATATATATATATATATATATATATATTTATATCACAAAATATTATATTACCAACACTTGTGGAATGAAAGTAGTCTCCCCAAATGGCATAAGAAGCAATTGCAACCATGTGGACGACAGACAGACTAAGAAGGACTGCAGAGAGATAACTGTTAGCGTGTAGTTTAAGGGGTTATCTTTGTAGAATATTCCTTTTGAATTACGTTGAAACTTTGTTGTGTGCTCGCAAATGTTTTGAGTCGTATTTAAGGACAAAGTGGGGTTCGAGCTTAGGTTCGCATGAGCCATTTTGTCGCTTGAAGAGACACAACAAATCAAGCATGGTTTACAATAAAGATCATGTAATCTACACGAAGGTTATGAAATGATAAGGAGGAGGAGAATGTAGAAGAAGGAATTAATTAGGATCAAAGTTAAAACCTTCAATTGTAAAGCTATTGTGTTGATTTATCTGGAAGACGTAAATCATGCACCACCAACTTTGTGTTATAACATAGATTGCCCACAAAACTCCGATTAAGTGATCTACAGAATCTCCAATGAGCTCATGCATGTATGTTACAGATTACAAATAGGCCAAAAGTTCTCTTTATAATCACCATATCAAATGAAAAGGTTTGTCATTCCCTCATTCCGTGCATGTTTGATTGGATTTATTTATAATGATGAATAATCCTTTATTTCACAAAGTTTGTTAAGGAATAACAAAAATAATAATTATTTTAAAAAATTAGTTAAATTACGCATGTATTGAATTTTTTTAATAGAAAAATAAATTTGTTTTGGATTAAACTTAAAGGCTCAATTCTATAGTATAATGGATCACTTGGTCAAAAGTAATCAACTCAAGTCATAAAAGGTGATTGAGGTCCACGTCATCGAGGAGCGCGATTCCTCAAATTATCAAATGCACTTGTTAATAAAATGACTCATTCTTTGCGGCAAAGTGAAATTACTCTATTGCTACATCAAAATTAACTACGCAATATTATCTTGTGAGGCCTTGAGCCTTATAATAGAGATTTCAATCCAACTTAAACTCTTATAAATACAATGAACGTCATTGTAGATCGAGAGACTATTCACTTTGGTATAATTAGGGGTGGCGAAGGAATTTATTTGTTCTGATCCATCCTCTTTCATGTTTCATGGTACGGCACATTGACTCTGTCATTGTATAATAAAAGACTCAATTATCTATGTAATTTATTAAAATTAAGAATATTAATTAGTTTAGTTGATGATAATAAATTTATTTTAAATTTATAATTTTTTTTCAAAATTATCTTTATTATTAATATTTCTATTTTTCCTAATTATTTATGAATATATTCTCTATCAGTTACTTTTAACAAAAGATATTTTTAATCTAAAAATATTATAAAGTAAGTCTTATAAAAATATAAACACTGAATTTAAACTTTAATCTTATAAATAATAACAGAGAGATAACAATAGATATGCGAATGTAGGATATTGTAATGGTAGGAAGTATCCAATACTGCCTTTCCCAACAATTAAATTAAATTCTCTCTATTATTCTAAAATCTATCATGAAGAGTAGATAAAAACAATGACCAATACGAACCACCTCAATGTTACAACAAAAACGTTAACTTTGTAACTCACACGATTCTTAACATCAAAATACTTTTCAATCCTCCACAATGATGCTAAGCAGAATAACATACAGTGGTATTTAACGACTACATTTGTGATAATCAAAACATTGTCTTCTAATCATACAAACGAATAATTGAGTCCTGCTTGAATGTCTTACGCTATACTTAATAAACTTATCAAAGACAAACAACGGAGATTGTCCCATGCATATCTCCTCAAACAACGCATTAAGGGGCTTAGCTATTAAGGGGCACTCAGCCATTGTTGTCCAGCTTCAGAATCTGCAGTACCATATTTAATTCCACGATCTGATTAAGATCCGTTAAGACAAGTATTTTCATCAATATATAAAATAAGAAGTTATAACATTGATTTGGTGGTGAAAGAAGAAAAAATAGGAGAGGTTTTAGATTCGAAACTCCCATTAATAGAGGTTGCTACTTTGATGTGATTTGAAAATAAATTAGCCTTGTATGACTTATATATTATTCAATCATGTAATGTCATGCGACGTGATAATTTAGTTTAATTTTTCATTTTTTTAATTAAAGCCCAATAATCTTTTTGCAAGTCTGATATTTTTATTTTTTTAATTTAATATTTTATTTAAAGATATTTTTATCCCAATTAATTTCTATTATTTCTGTATCTAAACCTAGTCTTTTCTTCCCTGCATATCACTTTTCAAGTGTAGTTTCCTATGTTTTGCCTCCTACCTGGCCACCAACCACTATTACAAAAGAGCTCTCATCTCTACATTCTCCGTGCAAAAGTTAAGTGTTATTAACATATTTTTTTCTTTGCCTTAAAAAATAAAATGCTCTAATTATATCTGATAAATTGATCTCGTAATTATCTTTTATCCAAACTTAAAACAAGTTTATCTTTATCCAATATTAGAACAAATATATTTGATAAAATTTTGAAATATTTTTTTTTATTTTTATCTTTTTTAAGGCAAAGAAATAAAATATTAATAACACTTGACTTTTGCATAGGGAATGCGGAGACGAGAGCTCTTCTGTAACCATGGCCAGTGGTAGGTAGAAGGCACGACACACGAAGTGGCATGTAGAAAATGCTCTACTATTGACGATAATAAGAAAGATGATGCAGGCAAGAGAAGACTGGTTTTGAATTAGGAAAAATAAAACACAAAAAATTAAACTGAATTGTGTGATGTGGTGTTGTAAGTCACATGTGATTACATGATTGAATAATATACAAGTTACATCCATCTAACTGTCCTAATAAAAACTAATAAATTAACCACTAATATTTGTCGATTAAAAAAATCAATATATAAAACAACAACTTTTGGGAGTTTAAATAACAATGAAAGGGTACCAATAGCAAAGCCCCTCCTCAATGACAAGTTCAGCCCAGCAGGTTGTCCAATGAAAGTACGTTTTAATATGTGACCGCCATATATAAAAAAATAATATTCTACTTATATTTTTGTCTATTTGCACCCTTTTTTAATTATAATACGAAAATTTAATTTTCAAAATAAAGAGATGTAATAAGAAGAAGAAAAATGAAATATAAATAGAATTGCGCTTTACAAAAATGGCATGGGCAGGTCAGAGACGTTCCCAGCCTCCCAGGTCCAGTTGTTTTGTTTCATTCAGTATATCGCATGCAATGTTTATTGGACTATCAATATGGTTTGAGTTTTGACAGCTAATATATTCCACTAACACAAAAATTACATACAACATTTTAGGTATTTTTCTGTTATCATTAAAAATTAAAATTTGAATTTAATAATTAACGTAAATTTTTAAATCAACTTATTTCATTAGTTAAATCTTCAAATACCACTAAAATAACTCTTAAAATACTACTCATAACTTTTATCTATTTAACTATTGTAATATAAATAAAAAATTACATTATTAATTATTAAAAAGTATCCTAACTATTTATTTTAAAGTAATTATTATAAAAGTTAATCTGTACATACATACAAAAATATTTTCTAAAAGAAATGTTGACACGTGGCATTTCTTAGAGTCATAAACAATTAATTCATTGTTAATATTAAATTAAAATTAACTAATGACTATTAACTCAAATTACTAATAGTTAGAATTTTTTATTATAGATCAATTTAATTATACGTTTAAATCAATTTTAAATTTTATTGATAGGATCCTTAATTCGTATACCTGATCAATTTATATGTGATCTAATAAATTTATGGATCCATAAACAGATTTGGAGTTTAAGTGGCAATAGCAAGTTTGCTTTTCTCAAGCTTTATATATTATTTTAATTTTAATAATACAAAATATATGATGTTAAATAAAATAATGTGTATAATATTTTCAAATTATAAATTAAGATTATCAAATTTACTAAATAGTAATTTGAATGCATATTTTAATAATCAAAATCAATATATACATTTATTCAATAAAATCTACGTAAACTGTTCATCTACATATTTTATTAGATTGGAAAAATGTGTTGATTATTGAATTTAGTAAATATTTTGAATTCATGTAAAAAAATAAAAAAAAAAATTTGAATAGGCATATTATAATAAAAATAATTAACTAATAACTAATGATAATGATTATTTTTTTATTACGGAATTAATTTTAAATTAATGTGCTTTTTTAAAACGGAAATAAGAATTGTTATGCAATATCTTGAGATAAAAATCTTTTATTTCCCCAGCGTCAGCATATTATGTGTAACATGATTGAGATAATTTTCTTTTAAAAATTTATCTCACGTCAACTGTGCTGTCCTTTCTTTACTCAGAAGGGCCCTTATTGTAAGTTGCAGTTTTTATTAATTTGAAATATTTTTTTTCTTAATACAAGAAAAAATTAATTTAATTTTAATTATTTTGATAAGAGAAAATCTATATAGATAAATTTTATCTTATAGAAATAATTAAAAAATACATTAAATTATGTCTACGTGTATTAATTTTTTTTATAAAGTGCGTTTTTAGCAATTAATGTATGTAAGACAAAAATTGGAAGGTGTAGCTGAATCATTTTCTTTTTAGTGAGAACTAATGTTTGTTGAATAATTTAGTTTCACATTGTTTTATATTAGCAAAAAAAGTGAATTATATCTAAATAAAATTTAGAGATAGAAGTCTTCTTATATTTCTTAATAATAAAGTAAATCTTACTTTTTCATCTCAATCATCCATGTCGTTACATGAAACTATTTGGATGTAATAAAAAAAAGAAATTATATCTCTTTTCTCAAAGAATTTTGCCACCATTCTATCACAATCATTTGACAGTGAGAACGGTAAATTGCGTATATTGCTTAGACAAAGAATCTGTTTCAACTGGGTTTTAAAATGAACGTCATAGATAATAATGTGGGCTTCAGGCTCTTAACAACTAATTTTAAGTTTTTAATTTGTACTAAAAGACATTTTAATGTAAAAAAAAATAAAAATGTGTTGTGTTTCACCTCTCTCTCTCTCACTCTCTCATTACAGGAACAAAAATGCAAAAATCAAAATAAAGAAAGATCACTTTTTCATGTTTCCATACAACTTTACCATTTTGTTATACTCTTTTATAAACCACTCTACACAATGATGTAATACTTTGTTTTTATTTTATGCGTTCTTCTATATGAATAATCTCTTGCAGCAACCAAAATATTAAGTCATATTGTTAATATTTTACTTCTCGATCATTTCTTAATAATAAAGTAAATCTTACTTTTTCATCTCAATCATCCATGTCGCTACATGGAACTATTTGGATGGAATAAAAAAAGGAAATTATATCTCTTTTCTCAAAAAATTTTGCCACCATTCTATCACAATCATTTGACAGTAAGAATGGTAAATTGCGTATATTGCTTAGACAAAGAATCTATTTCAGTTGGATTTTAAAATGAAGGTAATAGGTAATAATGTGGGCTTCAGGCTCTTAACAACTAATTTTAAGTTTTTAATTTGTACTAAAAGACATTTTAATGTAAAAAAAATAAAAATGTGTTGTGTTTCACCTCTCTCTCTCTCTCACTCTGTCACTCTCTCACTCTCTCATTACAGGAACAAAAATGCAAAAATCAAAATAAGAAAAGATCACTTTTTCATCTTTCCATGCTACTTTACCATTTTGTTATACTCTTTTATAAACCACTCTACACACTGATGTAATACTTTGTTTTTATTTTATGTGTTCTTCTATATGAATAATCTCTTGCAGCAACCAAAATATTAAGTCATATTGTTAATGTTTTACTTCTCGATCATTTCTTAATAATAAAGTAAATCTTACTTTTTCATCTCAATCATCCATGTCGCTACATGGAACTATTTGGATGGAATAAAAAAAGGAAATTATATCTCTTTTCTCAAAGAATTTTGCCACCATTCTATCACAATCATTTGACAGTGAGAACGGTAAATTGCGTATATTGTTTAGACAAAGAATCTGTTTCAGTTGGATTTTAAAATGAAGGTAATAGGTAATAATGTGGGCTTCAGGCTCTTAACAACTAATTTTAAGTTTTTAATTTGTACTAAAAGACATTTTAATGTAAAAAAAATAAAAATGTGTTGTGTTTCACCTCTCTCTCTCACTCTCTCATTACAGGAACAAAAATACAAAAATCAAAATAAGGAAAGATCACGTTTTCATCTTTCCATGCTACTTTACCATTTTGTTATACTCTTTTATAAACCACTCTACACAATGATGTAATACTTTGTTTTTATTTTATGTGTTCTTCTATATGAATAATCTCTTGCAGCAACCAAAATATTAAGTCATATTGTTAATGTTTTACTTCTCGATCATTTCTTAATAATAAAGTAAATCTTACTTTTTCATCTCAATCATCCATGTCGTTACATGGAACTATTTGGATGGAATAAAAAAAGGAAATTATATCTCTTTTCTCAAAGAATTTTGCCACCATTCTATCACAATCATTTGACAGTGAGAACGGTAAATTGCATATATTGCTTAGACAAAGAATCTGTTTCAATTGGGTTTTAAAATGAAGGTCATAGGTAATAATGTGAGCTTCAGGCTCTTAACAACTAATTTTAAGTTTTTAATTTGTACTAAAAGACATTTTAATGTAAAAAAAATAAAAATGTGTTGTGTTTCACCTCTCTCTCTCTCACACTCTCATTACAGGAACAAAAATGCAAAAATCAAAATAAGGAAAGATCACTTTTTCATCTTTCCATGCTACTTTACCATTTTGTTATACTCTTTTATAAACCACTCTACACAATGATGTAATACTTTGTTTTTATTTTATGCATTCTTCTATATGAATATATGAATAATCTCTTCAAGTGATTATGATTATTTTTTTATTTTAAAAAATAATTACAAGGACCACAATCAGTGTCCTATATATACCATAATTTATTTATAATTATATATTAATTATAAATAAATCCAAAATATTTTATGTAAGAGGATTTAAAAATGCATATTGTTACTGTTTAACAAATACATAAGTGGGCTATTGTTATTTTTTGTTTCAAGTAAAGGACGTGCATGTAGTGAGATGTACATGTAAGATGTTAGACAAATAACATGGTAACATTATTATAGGAAAAACACTCCTTTATCCTTTATACTTTTTCAAAAAATTAGAAATATATATATATATATATATATATAAAATAAAATATAGACTTATTTTTTAGAGCTTATATATGAAAATAAATTAAATATATCTAAAATATTTATTTTAGTTGAACCAATTTATAAATTAGTCAAACTAACTTACAAATTAATAAAGTAACTTGTTAAACTAACTCTAAGATTTTTGCAGTTTAAATATAATATATATATAAAGCCGTAAAAAAAACAGTAGAATATATGCAGTAAAAAAAACAGAATAAACTAATAATTTTGTGTTATTTTTGGATGAAAATTAGAAACGCATTTTTAGAAATTTTAATATACTATCCCAAATTTCACGGAACAATATATATATATATATATATATATATATATATGTGTGTGTGTTATTTTAGAAGCAAAAGCATTTCTGAACTCTATCAATTCTTAACTGATATCAAAACATGCACCTTATTAAAATTATGCCACTTGAAACTATAAGTATGACACTTGGTTATACCAAACATCGACTTCTTGAATTTAGCTGGAAGTTGAGTTCATAGTTTGGAAGTATATATGAACGTTGAAGTATTCTCGAATTCGTTAAATAGAACCAAAAATTGAATGTCACCAGTATCTCATAAACAGGAGAAAGTGTAACATATAAGTACGACATATGTAATAGTTTTATCTGTAACGTGAACGTGCATTTTCAAAGCAGAGATATTCTTAGATGGAAATAAACCTAACATCTTATCCTTTACACAATCAATAGAAAAATTAATAAGTAATAAAATATAAAAAAATCATTATTTAATAGAATTAATCTAATTCATTTTAATAAAAAAATTATATAATTTGTTTCCTTAAATAAAATTTGATCATATGAAGATATATTAAATATATTCATAATAAAAAAATTCAATTTCTCTTGTTCTTTTTTGTTTATCTAAAATAAAATACGTAACTAACTAAATGAGACATCTTATAAATATACTTTATATGCATTTTTTTTTTATTATTATTATTATTATTATTATTATTATAGGCTTGTTAAACTTTAAAAAATGATGATTTAAAACTTGATTTTTAATAATAAAAAAAACTATAATATATTTCATAATCTAAAAAAAAATTAGCCTAGAATGCAGAAAAAAAACCCTAGAATAACCATTTTATATGTTTTCTAAAATATTTATGTATTTTAAAATGTGCATATAAATATATTTTATAGTATATACATAATAATCAATTTGATATACTATATATAATATATAGTTTACATAACTTATTTAAAATATATTTAAGAAATAAAAAACAAAAAAAATGCATAAGAGAAATGGGTGGGCCATGTTGCCACCTAAAAAATCAAGAGTTTTAGTCATAAAAAAAGTTAGAAGAGAAATGGATAGGTGGGACTCCTTCAGTTTTATTTTTAAAAAATTAAATATATTTAAAAACTACATATGAATATATTAATAATACTAATAATATTAAAAAAATACATATAAAGTATATTTATAAAAAAAATTCATTTAGTTAGTAATAAACAAAAGATAAAACAAAATTTTATTACGTAAATATTTAATACATCTTCATAGGATCAAATGATTTTTTAAGGAAATAAATTATATAATTTTTCTTATAAAAAAGAATTATATTAATTCTAATAAATGATAAATATTTTTTTTTCTAATTTTTATTACTTGTTAAATTTCTATTGGTTGTGAAAGAATGAAATGTTAGATATATGTTCATCCAAAATAAAGTAATATTCGTATTTAAACTTTATTATATTTTGATTAGAAAACATTGTGTATCTAAAAAATTAACAAACAAACAAACCAAGCATTTTATCAGTTGTCACCTGCATCATTAAAAATTCACATAGCAGATTGATGACATCATCCATGGGGTCATCTTATGTCATCAAACTCTTTGGTATGTTAGCCCATTTATGAACACATCAGCGATCTGTTTTAGATCTTATCTATATCCGTCTGGATCTAACAAAAGAAATAAATCTTTTGAAGACCTAACGAACATATCCTATAATTAATTCTCAAGAACACATAATCCTTTTTACTAAAAGTGATATGATAATTTTCTTATGAGGATAAAGTGATGCTTCTATGACAATACTATTTTTTATATTTGTTTCAAAATTTGTTTTTCTTAACTTTTGAAAAACTAAAAGAACTTTTTAGAAGCTTTTGTCTTCAATAAAAACTTTTATCATCATTTTTTTAAAAAATATTATCATTTTAAAATTTTCTCCTTAAAAAATAATAAAATTAGCATAACACTGAAATAAATTATAAGAATATTCTTAGGCATTTGTTAAAG
>PYAF01004620.1:433248-443619 GCA_007407185.1 Glycine tomentella
AAAAAAAACGAGCAACTTTTTGAAGGTTAAAAGACAAAATCGCATTGTTGAGGCACTTAGAGACCTCGTTTGGGAAAAATTTTTGGGCAAGTCCCAAAGTCCCTTTTGGGACTTGCCTAGGCCTTCTCCTCTCAATTTCGAACGCGTGGCCGCCGGTTTCGTCTCAATCGGACATTCTAGTCAAAAGTTATGACCGTCCAAAATTTATATATGCATCACTCTGTACTGTGCATGCCACGTGTCGCGCCCAGATGGAACACGCCCAGAATTGGGCGTGACCCCCCCCTTGGTCACGCCCAGATTCAGGCGGGACTGGTCGTGCCTAATTTTGGGCGCGACCCCCTGCCCCATATTTGTAAATAGTTTCCCCATTGCCCCATATTGGTAATTTTTTATTTTTTTTGTATTTTATTGGTTTTTTTGCCAGGATTTGGCGTCAAATCCGAGGAAACCTAGTTTTATTTTTAGGTAGTACTAAATTTTAAATAATATTAAATTTTATTTTTAAGATAATATCAAATTTTATTTTAATTTTAATTAATTATTATATAAATATATAAATTATTAAAAAATTAAAATTTTTAAAAATATTTTTAAGTAATACGATGACCATTTGCCGATCTGACCATAACTCTACCACTGAGCCATTAGGAGAAACCATTATTATAAGATTCGATCAAAAAATAAAAATGGTGGTCGTTAACTCGTTGTTGCCATTTTCAACGCGGGAACAGTGGAAAAGGTGAGAAGAAGAGGAAATTAGGAAAAAAAAAAAGGTTAAATGTGGAAAATTGACATATTGCCATTATTATTAGATTGATCCAAGTTGGCGCGCAAGCTGTGCAAAATATTTCTAGAAGACGAATAACATGTGACGTACGTAATACAAGGATAGCTTGTTGTGCGTGATTTGGCTAAGATTAAATGAGTATAAAAGAACAATTTTTACTATTTAGTATGGGTCTCATTCTTTTACTGTACAACTTTTTTGTATTCAATTAGAATTTTAAAACAATTTAAAAGATTTTTTTATAAAAAAGTCTTTATTTAATTAAGATTTTTAAATAATAAAATATTCAGTTAAAATTATTGATATTTTTAAAATAATCAATAAAATTTGATGATATTTAATTAAAAAATTTACAACTAAAAATGTTTTATGGTATTAAAAATATATAAATTTTAAAGAATTCTTTTTTTCTGATGAATTTTAATGGATTTTATAAGATTTTTTTAATAGAAAATAAAAATTAAATAATTTGAGTCAAATCTTGAAATTTAATGTGATTTCTTTTTTTCTTTCTTTACATTGTCAATTGACAATTTTTTTTATCACGGGCCTATTTTGATAAGTCATAAGTGTTTTTGAAAATTTCTATAATGAAAATATAAAGTTTTTTTTTTAGTAGTGAAACTCTCATAAACACTTCTAACATTATATCCAAATAGGCTCATAATTTATTGTTTCTTTGTTAAAAGCGATAGACATGATGTTTTTACTCTTTCGATCAATGGTCAACATGTCCTGGAATATGTGATATGACATATGAGAGATCTTTCAAATTCTTTGAATTTCGAATATCTTGATTACGTACTTATACATATAAGTGAACGTGAATATGTATGAACGTGAGAAATTGACTTATATATATAAGTGGATAAATATATAAATGAAGTTTAAAACAATTGTTGGACATATTTTTTGTTTGGTGAGATAGTTATTGTTGGAATGACAACAAGTATTCATGTTACTAACAGATATTGTAATATATAATTTTTATACATTTAACATGATTAATAATTGAAAGAGGGATGAACCTATTATATTTATAAGGGAAAATTGATTTATTATGTAATAGGGTTATACTTCTTTATATAAGATGAACTTTATTTACAGGATTAGGTGGACAAAATTTATAAATTTGTATAAAAAATTTTGATTTTTTTTTAAATTCATAGAGTCCTTTAATTAAAGTATGGTCAACTAAAAAAAGTGTATGTGATGTTTAAATTAGTTTGAGGGTTTTTTTTAACTATCATAATTTGTACATTTGACTTTCAAGTTGTTTTTGCTAATTGTGATCTTTTGAGTAAATTGTGATACTAATTCTTGATTTGAGATTTAATTATATTTAAAAATTTTCACATTTTTCAAAGATTTATTAAGTAAAAATTGAATTTAAGTTATTTATAAAAAATTCAATATGCATAATCAATTCAATTATACTCATTGAATTTATATTAGAATATTTTAACAAGAATTCATCTTCACCCGATTTATTATCATCTTTCTCAAAAGTTCTCCATAATGAAGGTTATGTTTTAGAAAAAGAATTTTACTTTAAAAAAAATATTTTTAAGGACATTTGAAAGAAAAAAGATATTTTATTTGTTATCTCTACAAATAAAATTTAAAAACTCAAATTAAATTCTAATACTAAAATAAAAAATGATAAAAATTCTTACATAATATATAATATCATGAGGCTCCAAAAAACATAATTCAAAAACTCAAAATGCGTTTTCCTACTGCTCTTAAAGAGCTAATACCCTCATGTCTTACCATGACGGGTTCACATGTCTATGATGATTGATGACACATGTCTGGCTTAAGTGACTTAAGTATTTTGGAGGAGTCATACTCGGGGAGTCATACTAGGTTGAAAAGTTGAAAATTCAAAGTGTTACTCTTAAGAGTGGTTCCATGTTTTTATGTCTATCCACGACCAAAGAAAATGATGTCGATCAAATCAAACCTCACAAAATACATTGCAGTAGTTATTCACTTTGTTTTATCACAACCTTATAAAATTAAGTATTGTTTTGTCCAATTATATGAGACAGGCCACAGATGTTTCTTTACAGTATTATTTTTAATTAAGTTGTTGTGCTTCCAAGTAAACGCCCATATAATCGTTTTGGTTTGTTTGTAGTACCAACTTGCCACTTTATAATATCTAGAAAGCAGTTTGGATCGATTACCAGTTCACTAGATTCTGATTTCTCAAAGGGTGTCGGCATTTGGAATTGCATATCCTTAATTAACCATGTTCATTTCTCGTATTGGAAGATAAAAAGGTATTAAAAGAAGGCTAAACCACCCCCACCCTTTATTGACTCGCCTAATAACTTTAGAGTTTTAAATTCAAGCAGTTAAATGACATTATCAAAGGTCTCTTTTACTGAACAGGAAAACGTGTCACTAATGCCTCGTCAAACCAGATGGATAATCCGTATTAATTATGCTTCACTGTTATTGGTCTTTTTCTATTCTTATTTCCATCTAAAAGAAGGAAAGGTAATGATCCAAAAGAAATGTGATATCTCGTTATTTTTATATTTTTTATAAGATATCCCGTTAAAGCTATAATTAAGTATAATAAAATTCAAGACATATTATAAAATTATATTATAGTAGAAAGATTAATAAAGTTTGTATTAAAGTTATTTTGATATTTCTTAACTTCTCATTGTAAATCATGTACTCGATCATATGCAAACATTTTACTATGAGATGTCTTAAGTTTTTGCTCCTAATGTGATTGGTAAATCATCTTGATAGCTTTTAGTTTGACTAAATTAACTTATTAGTTTGATTACAATATTTTTTTTTAATACACAAGCTTATGTTAACGTGTTTCATAAATTGTCGTATTTAGGTCAAGTATGGTTATTTGTGGTTTGGATTCCATAGTTGAGAGACCATAATTGACCTAAATAAGCATAGTGGTTAAATAAAGACAAGGATCCATAGCAGAAAAGCAGAATGGCCTCTAGATTAACGGGGAGAACTATTCAACGGTGCCCCAGCTTGTAGATTTCATTTTCTTTGACCGTTTCTGCTGCTTAATAAATTGTCGTATTTGGGATGCCACCATAAAGTCGTGGGATCAATAATAGTCAAATATCAACACAGACTTCAAAGTATGGAACACGTTAACACTTATCCCATCTAGGATTTCACTAATTCCAAATCTTATGCTGTGCAAATCAAATCCTAAGGGAACAAATGAAAAGAAAAGAAAATTTAATATATTCTTATTTATTAGATGAGAAAATATTAAACATTTTATATATTTTCAAAATATATAAAGAGAAAATAAGATATATATTAATAATATAAAATATTTTTATACTATCATCTAATTACAAATCACTATATGCACATGATAAGTTTGTTGATTAAGACATCAAAATCAATTGTTAATAGGTTAATATAAATTTGTCTACACTGAGAACATATACTCATTAAATTCAAATACAAAATATATTTATTTTATTTAATATTTGTATATATAATAAGATGATTAATGAAAAATAAAAGAATTTCTTCCACGGTCTTGAGCTGCGGTATAATATAGAATGATTTTATCAATATATATTTCCTTAATTTGCTAACTTGGATATCTTTTCCTTTAGTATTGTTGGCTTGTGCTTTAGTATCACCATCGTCGCGTTTTTCATTTTCAAAAAGCTTGTACTTTCAACAAAATGTGAGAGTGCATACAATATATTTTTGAACCGAATCCATTTCCTGGCCCCTCCATAATGGTGTGAAAACATCGTCATAATACACTTGAAAACAATGTTTTGCATCAGCTTAGCCTTTTGATGTAACCCTCACCGATAACAGTAATTGTAGAGAAGGGTCTTGACTTTTGAGGGAGGGATTTATATTGAACCCGTCAAAATATTTATAATGTGGGATAGTTCAGGCATATGGTATCCATTTTGACCATTATTGTTTTTGAAAAGCAAACAATGTAAATCTTTGACGGAGACTTATGCATTTTTTGTCACATTCTTATATCATTAAGATTAAGATTTATAATCTTAGTTAATTTTTTTGGTGAATTTTATATTATCAGATCATCCTAAAAATTTCTCTAATTTTTTGTTTTAATAGAAAATCAAATTTTATGATTTTAAACCACTTTTTATAGGTTCTACAAGAGTTCAATTTTCTAATTATATAATTTTTATTGACAAAAAAATTAATTCAAAAATATAAATTTTAATAATTAAAATATTTATCCATCAAGATAATTTAAACTTATAATAATACATACCAATGATAAAAAAAATATACATGTACTATCCAATTTATTATGAAAAAAATTGATCATGTAAGATGTGGTGAGAAACATTAAAATATTATTTTTGTGGGGTCCGCATGCTGATTTTGAAGTATTCTTTTACAAGAACAATTTTGTCATGTTGGAGATCAAATCCCTCCCTCCAAAAGAGATGATCTTAACAAGATCAGTTCTTGCATTTAAGATTAAGATGTAAAAACACCTATTAAAATATTTTAATTGTTTCCTCCATGTTGAGACAAGCCTAGCAAATACAACTTTGTCATTGTAGTTAATTTCAGAACGACCAAACAAAGATTTGGCATAACATTTTTTTTCTCCATAAAATAATACATAGATTTTCACTTTCTGAATAAAATGTACCACTAAAATTAAACATCCAAAGCTTTTGTGAAGTCAATTGCCATCAAAACTAAAACTTTGCATTTGTTTCTGCTTATGCAACTTACAAACTCCTTCCAGCATGTAGCTTCCATCTTTTTCGATCTAGTCCCACCTGTTACAAATGTCCACAGCTTCTAGTAAGATATGATGAATATTTGTATGAAAGAATGTAATGACTAAAGGATATCTTGTATTGTTGCTTTCTAATTAGATTTCCAATTTTCAAGTTCAAAGTGTAGCCGACAATGCAGAACAATGAAGTTTTGCATTAAACATGTCCGTTTTTACCTGATCCTTAATCTTGTAATATCTGTCATATTATAATTTGTGATTTTATTTTTTCAGTGAGCTCATAAAGCTTTTTAAAACTTTGTCATTCCATGGGTGGAAAGACACATATATCAATCATAATCATGAAGCAATGAACTAAAAAAAACTAAAAATAACATACCCCATTGTCCACAGTCTTACTTTCATATGCGAAGAGACTGTTTTAGGATTCGAACTCATGACCAACAAATCATCAAGACACAACTTTACCATTGTGTCAGAGTTCAGATCTACATTTGGGTAACATGAAGCAATGAACAAGTTGCAATATTCCACTGTAGATCAAAGACGGACCTACATTGGGCAACATGGGGACACATGCCTCCACTTAATTTCTATACTGTTTAATATTATTATGGTTTAAGATTGTCATTTAAGTCTCATTATCTTTCCTTTTGTCCCCATTAATCAAAACTTTATCTCATGTGTAGAGATATTATCTTGTCCCCACAAAGCAAAACTTCTAGTGTTTTTTTTTTTTTTAATTGAACACCAAATTCAAGAATTCATGTTAATCACAGATGATTCAGTTCCTGCATGACTAGCTTAAAATAAAGGTCTGAAATGTCCAAAAAGTACATACCCGGAAGCTTCAAACGTTTTATCCCTCCACACAAGGATGCAGCCACGAGCTTCGATGTATTTTAGAATTTGTTGAGGTATCAATGACTCAAAGCATGCATATAACTTCACTTTAGTCAAATTTGGACAAGCCAAAAGGAAAGCTGCTAGGCCATTTGAAGTTAAACCCTCCACATGAAAAATGGATATATGCTACAAGCAGCTTATGCTAGCAAGTGCAATGAGCCCCACATCTGTTACTGAGCAATATGACAGCTTTATCTGCAATTCAAATAAATCAATGCTAAGTTAGTTCTTAAATACACACTGAGGTATTTGACAGCTTAGTATATAATATCATGCACTAATGATAATAAATACTAGCATACAAAGGAAACTCCAAATGTTTTGGACAACTAAGGAGTACTAAGGAATAGGAACCTACATGTTTTAGGTTTTGAGAATGTCGAGCCAACTGAATCATTCCAGTATCATTAATTTTGTGGCACTTCTTTATGGCCAGCGTCTCGAGATACTTACACTTGGCAGCAATATTAGAGAGACCCTTTCGTGAATACGATGGCACCCTCGGATTTCTAGAGTTCTTAGTTTCTGGCATTTGGAAAAAAAAACTCTAATGAAGTATTTGTGATGTTGCTGTTATAAGCAATGTTAACAACCTCAAGTGAAGGACAGCCAAGGGCAGCTGCAATAATTTCCTCATCAGTTATTCTTGAGCTCCTGTGAAATCAAACAGAGTAAATTTTAAAGGAAAAACAAAGGAAATTGTTAAAAAATCATAACCACGTATTTAGAATTAGAATCACCATCTTTACATGAGATTAGACTTGTCAAGTGTCTGAGCAATCAAAACTACATGTTTTGCAATGATCAAGTTTCATGAAGCCTTTTCATTCATCTCATTTAAAAAATGAGGTGAAGAATGCTGTGAATTTTCTCCCATTAATGTTTAAATTGGGTTTAAATGTAACAAAGTTGAGATATGAGAAACCTATAGAGAACAAGATGTTTGAGCTTTGAACAACTGCTTGCAATATGCTTAAGTGCATTATCAGTTATCATCCAACATATGCCCAACTTCAGACTAGAAAGTTTGGTACATCTTGAGATTGACTGAAGCCCTACATAAATCAAGAAGCATAAATCATGCACTGAAGATAAGCACTTTTTAATGTAAATGTAAGGTTAGAAATGCAACCTTGGTCATCTATTTCAGTATCTGTGACATCTAATTCTTCCAATAGTTGACACTGTCCAATAAGCGAAAAACCTTCTCTGCTCACCAAGCTACATGACTTCATTCTAAGGGAAGTAAGCCTTAAACATGAATTTGTTAGGCTGGATATGGATGGTGTTTTATCGTCTGACAGCATGTTATGTCTAACTTCTCTAGATGTTTGTGTGTTTGCACAAGGAAGGGGAGATTCTCATCAGTGACTCCAACACATTTACTTAAGTTCAGTTCTTTGAGTGAGGCGCCCAAATTACCGACGGCTTTGAATCCTGACTCTGTACCCAGACAGCTATCAAGTTTAACCGATCGCAATCTAGGAAAACTTTGCAGACATTTTGCTAGATCAATAGTAACCTGAGTCCAATTAAATGAGTGAGCTGCAGCACAAGGCATACTCCATAAAATGGTTACCGCAGAAACGATTTGGCACATTCAAAACTTACAATCAGGCTGGAGGATAAGATAAGCTTTTCTAAGTTGAGCACCACTTGTAAGAGAAGCTATGCCAATATGAGTAATGTTCTTACATTTTGACAAGTTAAGCATCTGCCAAGAAAAGAGAGAACATGAGTGTTCTAATGCTACTTATGTCAATCAGGGAAACTTAATGCCTCACTCTCCTTTCAATAGAGCATACTTATACTAGTTCCTGAAAACAACTTACAGAATCCAGATGACTCACTTGCTAGATGTTTGAATGAATAATATAGAGAAACAACAAGTACTATTTATTATACGTGGAGAATCACAAGCATTTTAGTCAGTCCCCATTGCTTGGCCACAAACTTATTTTCTCTATTACAGGCATCAAAACATAAATCAAATAAAAGTTTACTAAATAGAAAATACTTAGATTTTTAAAGGATATGTATGGGGGGAAAAGCATAAGATGTAGTCTTTTGACATTATCCTAAATCCTAATAACAGGCACAATGTGACTCCAATGAACCCTGGAAAAAAATGGAAAACCAAAAGGGATACCTTCATTGACTTGCAGCTTGCTTGGAGGGTTGCAAGGCCATGTTCCTCAATGCCAAGGCAGTGTTCAAGAACCAAATCTTCTAGATGTTCTAATTGTAGGATATGATGAAGACATTTTTCTGTGATCTGTCCATTAATGAATTGAACATTGAATTATCAGTGCATCTAAAAATTCGTCATATACATGTTCAAAGAAATCACAATAGGCATGCTTCAACGTTAGCCTGAAAAAAAGGCAAAATACATACGTTGCTGAGTGCTGTCTCAACAGTTAACTTTTATGTAAGAAGCAATAAAATAAAATCAATGTAGGCTACATAATTATCTTTACTGGAGTCCAACATCCAAATCACTATACTAAAGCAACCAATCTTCTCAATAAATATCAGTAAGAACCAAGAGGTTTACCATTGAATCTGCACTCTATTAAACGTGCAAACAAAAACACACCAAATCCACATCTGCAAAACACTCACAAGGCATCAAACGAGCAAGGTCTTTTAAAACACTGTCTGTAATTATAATTCGCAACCAGAATGTCGAGATTTTTTTGAGTTTTTGTAACTACAATTGTGGCTACATCAGCCACATCTGTTTGCAATTTTCCACAATGTCAAATATTATGCTGAAACTGCAGCCGCAATAAATCCTTAAAACTAATACAACAGAAAAAGAAACAGATTTAGCCAATTCCCATTGCAATGTTTAAGGACACATTAGCCAACCACCTCAATCACCCCGAAAAGGACACAACATCTATTGAAAAGGACATGATTTATGATTGTCAAAAGTCAAAACACACACAAGTGTGACTAAAAAAAAAACACTTCTTTCCTTCACATTTCATAGTTACTATATTTCAATTTGGTTTTGAACCTAACTCAATCTTGAAAAACCAGCTCGTAAGACTAGACTTAGCTCTCCATTTATATACTCTATTTTAATAATATCATTAGTCAAAGTGAGATCTTGGACATACCAAGCATCAAAATTTATGATAAAGAGAGAGTCAGAAAAAAACAGTTATTATTACCGGCAAATAAGAAAGATCCAAACTACGAATCTCGTTGCATTTGATAGCAATCAATCCCACCCCAAGATCAGTTACCCGAATGCACCACCTCAACCCAACGTGCCTCAACCTACTACACCTAACAGCCACACACTCAATCCCCAAGTCCGTGATTCCCTTACACCTCCCCAAGCACAGTTCACAGTCTCCACGATTGCCTTGGCTGCCAAGTCAGTGAGGTCAGACCTATTAGACAAGTCAATCTCAACGAGGCACGTGCAGTTCAAGGCCAGAGAGCCCACGTGCGAGAACAGTCTCGACTTGGAGAGGTCAATGGATCGAAGGGAGGAGTTCCAAGCTAGGGAGAGTGATTTGAGAGTGGCGTCGTCGAAGCAGGGACAGAGCGTGAGGTCGAGGTGCGAGATGGAACGGTAGCGGTGGAGGGTTCTCGGGAGGAGTTACTCGAGGCGACGCGATTTGAGGCTGGTGCGGTACGTGGCTTCGAGCGGGTGGAAGGACTTACAGGATTGGGAGAGGGACTTTCTGGCGAAAGGGTCGTCGTTGAGATGTTCCAGGATGGTGTAGAGGAGGTCCTTCGCGAGGTGGTCGAAGAGCTTGGTGGTGGTGTTCGATGGTTGTTCCATGTTGTTGGGACAAGACAATCCTGTTCGATACACGATCGGATACTAAATATAAATCCCTCTCTTTAAACCTTATTCATTATCTTGTGAGAGACTTTTAGACCCCATCCT
>PYAF01004620.1:443719-477726 GCA_007407185.1 Glycine tomentella
TTTTTTTTTTTTTTTTTTTGTTTCTCACACAGGTCTTATCCTTCATAGGGTAGTCCTATCTAAGAAGATAAGGTCACACATTAAATATGGAAAATCTTTTCTAACAAAAATTTAACCATAATTCACCGTTGAGAGAGTTACTCCTTCCACTAGATTCAACCATTGGTTGGACAAGACAATGAGAATGAATGAATGTCAAAGGAACATTCCGGTGGTGTTGGATATGTATGTGGTTGGTTGTTAACTGAAAAGAAAGGCGTGTTGGGTGTGCAGCGGTGATGGATCAGTTGAAGTGGAAACCTTTGAGTTTGGTCGTTGCGGACGATGACGAGGAACGTGTCAGTGTCAGTTCACAGTCCTGCTGACTTTGTTGATGATGTTTTACTTTTGTAATGATCAAATTGTTGTTGTTGTAATTTTATTTCTTTTTATCACGTTATTATTATATGAATTACCAAAGATTTAATGATTTGTTGATCATTAATCTTTATAATAATATTTTATTTAGAAAAACTAAATCTAATATTAATAAGATTTTTTCAATTTATAAAACCCAAATCTAAATACTATTTAAGAGAATCAAATCAAATATTATTAGACCATCAACATATTAGTTTTTAATTTTTGTTTTGATTGACAAGTGTCTCAAAAGATTCAACTAAATATTTTACGCAACACAAAATTCAAAATTGAGAATCATAATTTGAAACAATCCCAAAATTTAAACTCTTTTAAAATAGATAAAGTTGGTCTTGTGTTATACTGCAATTTTATTGACAATGACTATTACTATTTACTGGATAAAACTTGAAGAAAATTAAAATTTAACGAAAATGATTATATTGGCCTGTATAAAAATCAGAAGAAGAAAAAAACTAAATATAGAGTGGGGGGTATTTTTGGCATTGCAAGATAAAGAAAAAAAAAATGCTATATGGTGGAGTGGGTATCTGAGGTAGGATAGTACAGTTCCAATGCACTAAAGCATTATGAAATGATTATGACGAGCATAACAAAGAAAACCAATCAAATTTTGACAATAGTCATATCTCGCGGGAATTCCAGCGTACATGTTCACGTACTTGGGCTTTTCCTTTATTATTATTGTAACATGAATGTTTTGCTTGGCAGGGAAAAATAAATAGAAGGATAAAAAATAGGTAGGTGAAAAAAGAAGATAAATAAAACTTATTTGATAGAAGAGAAATAAAGTAAAAAATAAGAATACATATTTGAATTAAAGTGATTTATTATGAAAAAAGAAAGATTATAACAAAAATACATGAATATCCTTGTGTGCTCGCAGGAGATTCATGAATCATGATCGTGAAAAGGATAATATGTTAACTTTGTTTATTCCGTACAAAATTCTTCTTCTTCCTCGTCGGTTTAGAAAGAAATATTGTACAGTAAAATCGACACAACACAAATATTCAAATATTTCGTTGCATTTCACAGCTTCAAAATCAGAGAAATTTCTTAAAATTTGTACCTTTTCCACTCTTCTCTTCTCCGATATCTACCAAACCCAGCCGAAATGTTTTTGAAACAATGCTAGTATGCTACAATATTAACACGTGGAAAGCAAATAAGTTGTTTTATATATACTTTCACTTATTATACATGTCAATTTTTTTTCTTATAATTTAATCATTTAAAACTTGGAGCTACTTTCTTGATTTAATTACGGAGAAGTCTAAGGCTGCTTTTGATTCAACAGATTGAAACAATATAGAGAAGATGAAAATAATTTGAGAGTTTGGTAGAGGAGAAATAAGGTGTAAATAAATTTTAAAAATGATGCAACTTTATGTATTTTATTTTATTTTATCTTTTTCTAATCATTTCTCTATTTTTATTTTCATTTTTCATCTATATATTTCTCTTCAATCAAACAATATTACTTATCACTTTATTCTCACATTTTTCTACTCTCCCCTTTTTTAATTTTTATCAACTATATTTGTCTTTTCTATATCAAACACAATATAAAAAGTGCTTTGGATTATTTTTTAGTTTACAATTAAATTTTAGTTAGAATATTTTTTAATTTATGATAGTATTTATAAATTTATAATTATTTATAGAAAATTTAAATAAGAAAACTATTTTTAAGAGTTATAAGGTATAAGTTGATTTTAATTTATGCAACAAAAAATTCTTTTATTTATTTCATTATAAATATTTATCATTAAATTTATTCAAACTAATTCATTTTGCTTAAAATGAATGGTCTTGAGTGAGTTTCTTTGTTTCCCTAAATAAAAAAAGTTCCATTAAGACAACTCATTTTTATTTGTAGGATTAAATATGATTTGGGTCTTCAAATATTGATCCATATTGATTTTAGTCCTTCAAAAATAATTTCATTAGGTTTATTTGTAAGATTAAATATGATTTGGGTCTTCAAAAATAATTTCATTAGGTTTATTTGTAAGATTCTTGCTTAAACTGGATATGGTGATTAGTTAGTTTATTGGTTGTTAATCACTAGTTCAATAAGCTTTATAAATAAAACCCATATAACATACGATTAAATGAATTACTTTTGTAGTCATGTTTTTTGAGATCTATGAATTTTGGAACACACCAAATTAGTATCACTTGCATCACACATCAATGTTTTAGGTGGATTGCTTTTTGCACCTTGTACTGAACTTAAATTCCATATACTTTATATTCTACTTAAAACAAAAGTGGTTAAATTCTCAACTTTTATAACAGCACTATCTCAACTTTTCCACAAATGTGGTTAAATTCTCACTCCGCCTTGCTGGTTTCTAACTTGTAAACTTACAACGTTTGCAATTAGTTTTTCAATGATCTACAAAAATACAGCCGGCTGAAAACCAATTAGCTACTTCTTAGCAAAGGTTATAATCATGGGATTCTGGGGAGTGATTTTGAAGCCATGAAGAGCCTGCATGGCCATGGATGATTGCACCTCATCTTCAAAATCAACAAATGCGATCCCTGGCTTTGCTTCTATCAAGCGAACTTCCTTAAAACCTGGGTATTGTTCAAAGAGCATTTCAAGCATCCTACCAGTAGTTTCATGAGGCAGATTCTCTATGAACAAAATATTGTTAGGAGCAGCTGCTTCTTGAGCACCGGGTCCTTGACGGAATGATGCCTGCAGATATAGTATATATTCTATGTTAGTGTAATTAACATCAGAATGGATAAGTGCATTAATCATTACCATCATATCCACTGACCAACAGAATAATCATAGTTCATGAATGTGCTAGTTTCAATCATGCTTACGAGACTGAGGTATTACAAAAAACTACGACAATTTTGTTAGAGGGGAAGAGAAGAAATCAGGCACTATCAATGATTAAAGAAAACTTACAGTTGGACCACCATTACTTGCACTGTGTGTTCCATTAGCCACACTAGATTTCTGTGCTTCCTCAGCATGCCGCTTTCTTTCAGCTGAACAGGCAAGTTTGTCAGTCAAAATTAAACAATAAGAAATTACTACCAAATCAACAAGGTTAGAAAGACTGAACTTAAAAAACAATGTCCAAATGATGGAGTTTTGATATTTTTCTCAAAGATGTTTAACAGGGACGTTAAATGGAAATACAGATTAATTTACTCTGAAAAACTAGATGGCTTTATCCTTTTGGTTTGCTGCCCATGTACACATGCAACAGTGAAAGGGTGATGCTCTTTTTTTCCCATTTGGGAGGGTTGATGGGTGGGTTAATTTACTAATCTTTCACACAGAGTAGTAGGAAATTTAAAAATCTTTATCATTGCATATGCAGCAGCAGCAGGAAATTCTAGCACATGGTCAAATAATGAATTTGGTATTATAAACATGATATAACCCACTACAGGCTTCCCTTTAAACAACCTTACAACAGTAACTTTCAATCATATTATCTTTAGGCCTAAGAAATCTGAGGATGATGTAGGTTTGCTAAAATTCCCAGACAAGGGAAACAAATATGCCTCAAAACGTACATCAGCTGCATTCACAAATGACACCAACAAATGACTAGTGGGTTCAAAGTTCAAACCATAGTATAATAACCTGCACACTTTCAAGTTTCAACCATTTAACATATTCAGTTTTTTTCAGTTATCAGTTTTAAATTCTGCATAGAGAGAAAAATGCCATGTTATGACAGAATTAAATAAAATTAATTATTTTTTCTTCAGAATTGTTGATGCCTCTATTAACTTCTAACTTCTAATGGCTAGTTTTCCAATGTTACGATCTCATTATATATGATTGTTTGGCCGTATCAAACCTACTTAGAGGGACAGATATGGTACATAAAGAATGCAAGAGTTCTAAAATTCAAAAATGAGGAAGACTGGGAAACCATAAATGACAATAGTTCTCACCTTTCTCCTCTTGTTTCTTCTTCTTTTCCCTTGGAACAAAACTACCCTCTTCTTTTGCAATACAGTCTGACTTTGTTTTTGCATAATGAATTCTCTGCATCAAAGTATTCACACAAAAAGCCTTTAGACGCATGTTATTGATAGAGTGATAGATTAACCAAAATCAGAATACCAAGCAGCTTCATAGGAAAAGGGAAAAAAAATAAAGAACACATTCTTGATAATGAAAATACTTCCAACAGGACAATAGACATTTGGATCAAAGAAAAATTAAACAAATATTTAAATGATAACTCTCACAAGCAGGCATATTTTGGTACGAACACAAATCCATAATAGCCAACTAAGAGAAACTACAACATTGACGATACAACAGTGGAAAACAGTAAGATAACCTGCAAAGGCTACTAGAAATGGTTCCAAAAAGTTTGGTATAAGATATAATAGATTTATGAACAGAACTGTAAAGAAATTATAAACACCACTATAAGTTGATTACCATAGGTTTGTCATAGAAAGGGAAGTTTTGCATTTGTCGCACTGCATTGCTTGCAGCAGTGACTTCACTGAAACAAAGCCATGCCTGTCCCCGAAGCTTGGGTGTCTTTAGAGCAATAACATCCAAAATTCTTCCATATTGAGAGAATAAGCAATACAGAGATCTCTTCAATTCTGCCACATTGAAAAGAAAACAGAAAAAAAAATAATGTTAAACTCTGTCATAGGGTCAACATCAAAACCAATTTATTTATCTAAAACCCTAAATTCATATCAACAAAATCAGCAAAAGAAACATCCCCAATTAATTTTAAACTGTCACATGATCAAAATCAAAATAAATTTATTTTTCTAAAACCCTAAAGTCATCAACAGAATCAGCAAAAGAACATATCCAATTAAGTATAAACTGTCATATGATCACCAGCAAAATCAATTTATTTATCTAAAACCTCAAGTCAAATCAACAAAATCAGCAAAATAACATACAAATAATTTTAAACTGTCACAAGGTCAAGCAAATTTAAATTAATTTCTAAAACCCTAAAAGAACATCAACAAAATCAGCAAAAGATCCAATTACAACATCTGAGATGCAAAATCATGGACAAAAATTTAAAAAAAAGGTCACTACATATATCTCGGTTTATTAAGTTCCATGTTATCCAATCGAATCACGCCCACTCCATTAAATTTCCCTTCACAACAATCAATAAAATTTCAGCAGAAGAGATACAAGAATCACAGCTTCTAAGCCAAATCCACTGCTACCCTAATTCAGCAGAAAAAAACTTCAGGCACTAGTCTCCTGCGCACAAATTACTATATCACAAATTCACTTAAAATTTTACAGGCAGAATTGCAACCTAGCAAAGCTCACAAATTACAGTGAATCCAGAAAACGGGTGCATATGAAAAATAAAATAAATAAATAACATGAGGAAATGGATGTTATCGGAAGTTACCATCTTTCTTGACCTTCTCATTGAGATTCTTGATGTAAATGGTCTGATTGGGAGGTATGTCCCCGGAGAGCATTCTCTCTCTCTCTCTCTCTCTCTGCTTCTGACGGAGAAGAATGAACAGAGTGTTAGCGGTCGTTGTGCCCTAGCCAAGAAGTAGCAGTGTGGAATGTTAGAGAATCGTTGTTGTGTTTTGGGGCCTTTTAATGAAATTCAAATTTCGCAACGTGGGCCTGGTCCATCTGACCTCTGTGGCAAATGGATTGTGGGGATGCTTTTAACAAACCCCCTTTTTCTTCTTCTCTTAGCACCTCCTTTTTTGTATTTCTTTACAAAAATACCCTTTTCAAAAGCTACTTTTTAGAACTAAATAAGTTGGTTTCTGTAACTACAAAAAAATTAGTTTCCGTGGTATTTTTATGCTAAAATGAATTACAAAATAATAGAGAGCTTAGAACAAAATCACAATGATTTTTTTTTCTAGAAGGGTGAAGCATTCCTTACTCGAGTAACTTGATCAAAGCTTCAAAAGAGTGTTTTTCAACAATTAAACCCTACCGATAAATGTTTTTTGAACCTATGATAAGAATACAAAAATTTGAAAATGAGATGAGACAGAGTAGGGAAAGGTTTGGTGTGTTGTTCAAAAGACAAAAAAGAAAGTGAAAGAAACATACAATTTTTTAAAACAAATAAGATATTTGAAAAGAAAGCGATTTTAATTTAGTAACGGGAAGGTCTTTTTTTCTTTTTCTCGATGATGGTAAGGGTGGTTTTTTTTTCCTTGAATGAAAATTAGTTACATTCAACGTAAGTAATTGTTATATAAACATGCTCTAAAAAATTTAGGGCATATAAGATGAGTACCATTACTTACAATGACAAAAAAACAAGAACTATATCAAATTAAATAGATCTCACTGCTTTTACTTATTTTAAATTATGTTTATTTATTGTAGGTCTTAATTTATTTTAAATTATGTTTTAGTTTATTTTAAACTTTGCTTAAGTCACTTTTCATCCAAGGTGCAGGCTCCGGTGGAGAAGTTTTTTCCTTGTGTATAATGCACAATTTTTTTTTACCTGTTGTCGTAAGTTTTTCCGGCAGTAATAATTATTCAATATGCTGAATATTTTAATAATTTAATAGAGAATGACTGTTTTGCCATCAGCCAATTGAAAAGATATTATTGTCTTTCATTTTACTTGATGACTGTTTTATTCACTTTAAAATAGAATCATTCTGAATTAGTTGCACCCAAGATAGACAGATAATGGATTTGAAAGGGTGAGTTTCGGTGTTGGTTGGTTGTGTGTGGTGGTTGAAAGTCGTGGATAGTAGAAGCATGTTCTTTGGGTCTTCTATGTGCTAATTACATCTTTCATTTGTTATTGTTTAGGTGTCTTGTTTTTTAATTTAAAATCACATAGGGACAAACCGGCAAACAAACAATTACCTATTATAAAACTATTTAACTGTTTCAATAAGTTTACATGTCATAAATTCAGTAGTCTAATAATATATTAATAAATCTAAATTAAGGTCAGGAAAAATTTGTCCATCAAATACAAATTTCATTCCTTGACCACCCTAGCTTGCCCCTTCATCCAAACACTTGCAGTTTATGGGATTGTGTTATGGACAAAGTCTCAATCAGTCCAAGGAGGATTGAGGTTCCCTCCAGAACATCGCTAGGAAAGGAAACCTTGGATCTCCCTCCATCATGCACCATATACTCGGGATTTCCCTGACGAGATAAGTACAACTTATGAATCACAATTCACATCCCAAAGAGGCTCTACTAGGGTTTGTAGCTAGGTCAAGTTCTCTTGAAAAAGTTGTTAAAACACTTTATATTTTATTTATTTTATGCTTATTTAACTGTTTTTCTTTTAAAAAATGTCTCACATGGTATGCATACTTGAGACTAAATGCTACATGACATTGGAAATCGTCAAATAATTTTTGTGTTCACCTGACAAAAACAATCTCAATTTTTTTTGGTAAAACAATTTCAATTTAATAAAAGGTTGTGTAATTTATTATTCCAAATAAAAATAGCTAGGTTAGAAAACCTTATCATATATGATTGATGCAATACTAATTAACATCTGCAATAAATCATTTTAAAACGCATAAAAGAATTGTACCAATTAATTATGATCGAGTTACTTGGAATAAGTTATACAATCCATAAAAAATTATCACGAAAACTACTTCTTAATAAGTCATTTATGATTTTGCACAATATGCACTGGACAAATATTCATTGATACATCATTCCTATATTGAGTTTTAGCAAATCTTCAAGAGGCATGAAACTGGATTACTATAAGCAACTGATAATTTATTTAATCGTTCACGTCATTTCAAACCTAGCTAAAGAAACAAAACACACAACAAAAGATGCCACAAACAACACACGACGATTCCTTCAAGCTTTCAACTTTAATCATAATGGTTACTTACCCAACCAACACTATCTAGTATATAGTGAACTTCAGAAACGTAACCTTCATTGGAACCTTCATTAGATGGCAAGAATGAGTCCCGGAACACACTAATCACACAGCTTGTTCTGCCAGACATTTTGACACGTGGCAGAAACAACAACATCATCGGAGTTCCCATGCAAACCGAGACTGGTGACGGTGACGGAAGTGTTGACATACTCTCTCACCTCCGTGATGATTAAGTTGTCGGTGGTGGTCTACGCGTGCACCCTCCACACCAAGTTGTTCTCGTCGAAACCTTCAACGATGGTCATTGATCCGAACCCAACTATAAGATCAGGGACCAAAGGCTTCGACGAGGAGCCGGTGAGGAGAGGAATGAGGTGGTGGTGGTGGTGGCACAGTGGACCGTGGAACCACCAATCCAAATCCGGGGATAGAAGGCGCTGCATTGTGTCTATGTCGTTGGAGATTATGGCTTTGTATAAGTCTCTCACCACTCTCTTGTTGGGATCCTCTTGATCCTCTAGCCATAGTTTGTTCTTTAAACTTCTAAGATAGTATTAATTACTCTGCTAGCTCGTCTCGCATGCTATACAAATAACTATTTAGAAGATCAGTCGCATGATAGCAAGATGTACAAATAAATATTCAGAACTCCATCTCCTTAACTAATATATTGCATTAATTGATCTCACACACATTGCAAGATATACAGATAAACAATATTTTTTGACAAAAAAAATATACAGATAAACAATCAAATTATTCAGTCCCGGACTCATATATTATAAGAAATTAATATCATTTATAACTCTGCTACTAATTAAATTATAGTGAAGAATAAAATTAAATTTGTAGCTAAAATTGGCCAAGAAGTTAAATCAATTATCAAATAAACAAATATCCCTACTCAATTTGAGAGGGAAAATGTTCCATCACAAAATTTGAATATTCATCGTTAAATAACAAAACAAGTAATTGAAAAAAATGATTCAGTTTCATATAAGGCAATCTAAAAACTATTTCTATTTAAATTAAGGCTTTACCATATTAGATTCTAGAACCATAATTAATACGTATGAATTTTTTGTTTATGGCAAGCGATAAAATCTAGTTGGGTGATTAAAAAAGAAAGAAAAGAAAAAAAATCATGATTTTTATTTATCCTATTAATAAATTAATAATTAACATTTGTCAATAAAAAAATAGCAAAAAATAATAAGTGTATATTCAAAATTATGTTGGCTTTTTTGGGTTGATGTTTTGTCCTTTGCCATTTGAAGAAGAAAGTTTTGTGCAGTTTAGAGTTACTGATCAATTCTGATTTGAAAGACTATGGTCTTCAAATAAGTCACCTTTAAGATTTATTATTTTTTCTTGCAAAGTCCTTCTCAATAGGATTTCAGTTAATTATTGAGTCTCCACAGAAGAGGTATTCTATTCCCTTGACCTAATTCATTCAATTACCAAATTGTAGATATATTGTCTTTATACTTTATTTCAATTTCAAATTGTAGATAATACATCTATAATTTGAATTAGGCAACAGTCCAATATAGTCTTTCATGAGGAGATGAGTTGTATATTGTGCTCTCTGAATGAGGATATTGTACGTAACTGCTAGCTAGTGCTCCTGTTAACTGTGGCAATCGTGTTATCATTGGGAATTTGGGATGGCTTTAAATTTCTCTTCTGAATTGTAAAATGCATTTTCTCTTGCATTCTGGTTTGTTAAAAAGAAAGAATCAAGAACTAATCTATGGAATATGCTGTTTGGTAATAATAATTGTGTTTGGTCTGGTATTTATGGCCGTGCATGCATATATAATGCCTTTTTATGGGTCTGTACCAACATGGAGGATTTTTCCAACTAATTCAGATGAAATTTTGGTCGTGAATCAAAGATCTTTGCACTTAGAAATATATGTCCTTTTAAGTTTTATGAGTGGGTTAAACATCCCTATTTAAAATAACTAGATTTGATTTTTACAAGAATTAATGTACATATTAAAACCTATTTAATTAAAAAGCACTTCAACAAACAACAAACTATATTTATATTTTATATTTAAAAAATTAAGCCACGTACTTTAAACTAAATACATTTAGTATATATCTTGCATTATTTTTCTTAATCTCTGTGTACGAACCTTAATCAGAGTCAAGTCTACTTAAATGAATTAGTCTTCTGTAATAAGGTTCAAATTTTCACCAAGAGATCTAAATGAAGGGAGTATAAAATATGCCTTTTTCATAGTTAGAACCTAAAAGACAATAATAACTAAATTCTTATTTGAGAAATGTTAATTATTAGTAACATATTTTATCTGACATACTTTTGTGAACACGATCTGTTTTATTGGTTTGATTTTTTTGGAAATTACACCAAATTGTGAGTCTTGCATTTCTTTAATTACTTTCTCATAATTTTATAATTTATAATAAATTTAATCAATAGTAAAGTGTGTGTTATTAGGAGAAATTGTATTCTCAGAACTTCTGTTCTTAGTTTAAAATGTGATCTTCATTTAATTGTGTTTCAGTTTTCACGCAAACCACAGACCACCTTGGTTTTAATGAGTTTAAGAATGCAACTTTAGGATAGAAAATTATTGAGTGGCCTTCGTGTAAAGAAATCTTTCAAATAAGTATGATAAATTAAGACTGTTATACAAACATATATGCATGCAGGCTTAAGAGATTTCAAGCATACATCACTCGCAGCCCAATTAACCTCTAAACTAAGAAAAAACTCACGATGTGGGTTGAATATAAAAGCTTATCTCATGCACATAATTCACACTGAACCTCACTTTAATTAAAGGTGCCTTTAGTGGGTCATTTCCGACCAGAAGATACACCGACCTAAACATGAATGGACTTAATAAAAAAAGCCATATATGGGCACATTATGTTCTCCTTACTTAGAAAAGCAATGATTTGCTCCGTTATGTGCATTTTTAATTCTCGTTTGTTCGCAATAATTGTTATGTTGAGTTCTCCATTCTTGTCGTCATTTGGCAATAATAATTGCCAATGAATTTGGTTTATTTAGTAAAAAAAAAAAATAGTGGTATGAAATCATCGCATTTGTAATGTCTCACAAACATAAGTCAACAGACTAAGGGCACTTACTTATAACTGAGTTTATATGCATATTCTTATAATAATATTATCGCAATAGGGATGAAAATAAGTTAATAATGTCAAAAAAGGTTTGGCTTAAATAAATTTAGCTTCGTTAAAAAATTTAAAACTTAAGTCTACAATTTACTTAATAAGCTTTTATTTTTATATTTGACTGACCTATTTGAAAACTTAGTTAGATAAATTAATCTATTTAAAATTCTATTTTACATTAAATTTTTTATATAATGATTTAACTTTTTGCTACATGGGTTAGTAGACTCATAGACCAATGTGAAAAGTCTCCATGCCAAACAAATTAAACTAAGTTTTAATAGAGTCAACTCTAACATGTTCATACGATATAAATTTATTACATTCATGATAATTTTTTTTATAGCAACATTCATGATAATTTTTGTATATGGATTTTTGGTGTATTTTTTGTAGATGAAGAAAAAGGCCCCATATATGGGAGATTTTCTTCCTGCACTAGCCAAATCTCTCATACACCATCCAAATAAAATGCAAAACCAAAAATACCCTTCCGTAAAGTCTATATAGATTGTTAATCCATATGGATTTTATGGATTGTTAGTTCGTAAGGTTCTTACGCGGATTACCAATTCATATGAATTTTACGGATTATCAGTCCGTAAAATTCTTATATATTGTCAATCCGTAAGGTTTATAAGAATTGTCAATTCATATGATTTTTTACATATATAAATTTTAAATCATAGGTTTAACAAAATTTATAGGTATAATAAAAATTTATATATAAAAAAAATATATTATTAGATCAAAATTATTTATTATAAAATTCATTATGTAAACTTATATGTGTATGAAATATACATTAAAAATTTTAGTATTATATATAATGACATTAATTAGTTTTTAACATAATTAGCCTATGAATTTAGTTGGTTGAAGCATCATAATAATGCAAGTGTCGTAGGTTTGGCTAGTGCAGAAAGAAAATCTCCATATATGGTCTAGCTCTTTTGTATATGGTTGGGCTTGGGGCACCTTGGTACATCTTTTTTAATATATTTTGCTTTATGGTTGATAAGAAAAAAATATTTATGATAATTTATTTAAAATTCAACTTTGTAATAAGGCTTCTAATTAAATTTATCGTTCAAAATAAACTTACATGTTTGATTTTTCATGTAGATTAATATGCTTAATAATTTAAAATGATAAATAAACATAAGCTTACATATTTGATTTTTTATGTAGATCAATATGCTTAATAATTTAAAATGATAAATAAATATGTTTTGATACGTTATAATTTTTTATATAATAATTATACTAATAAAAATATAACTATTTATTTAAATAGGTGATATGTTATGTTTAAAAAGCTTTTAAATAGTTTAAAATCTGACACTTTTTTGAAACTAAATATACTTTTATAAAAATCTAAGCTTGATTTATTTCTTAAAATAATTTAACTTAACTTGAGTCTGATGTATATTATTAGGTCATAGATTCTTGTTGAGTGATAAGACCTATTTCTACTCTATATAGATAGAGATAAACTCTTGAAATCTTTGCATCAGCATCAAAAGTAAATACCAAACTGAATGCTCCACTATAAGATAGAGAAATTACGCATTTACAAATTGAGCCTGACACGTCGCATGCACATGTTGTATGTGTATGGCTCGATCTGCTCTTCTATAGTTTGCGCTAATTAATATTATCTTAATTTTTTGGGATGCATGCCCTATCTTTTTTTCTTTCTTCTAACTATTATTGACAAAAGTCCATGATTTTCTTAGTGGTCTACGTAGTTCACCTCTGCGGGAGATCTTGTCATTCCACTTCCTCAGCTTCCATTCCCAATGATTTCCTTGTAAATTGTTCACATACTTCCAACAAAATGCGTTTTCTTTCATTATTTAAAAACAATGATTAAGGGATGAAGATATATTAAGATTATATGAGATATAATTTGATTGATGGTTTGAGCAATTATAAATTATATATATATATATATATATATATATATAAATCAAATTACATCACTATAATTTTAAAAGAATTACATTCATTCGCATCCGTTGATTCTAATATAATCAAACTATTATAATCTAATAACTAAAGTCAAGCACGTGACCAAGGACATTGTAATTGTATATCTTCATCCCTCTCCTTCTCAAACAACACTTCCAGACCATTAAAAATCAAAATATCATGAATCAAGCACACATTAAACGTGTCATTCATCTCCATATTTATGCATTGTAACCCATCTTTTCTTCTAAATCAAAAATGCATTTTGCGGCCGTCAAGCAATGAAAAAGCGATGTATCTTTAGAGAAAAAAGCTTGAATAAAATCTTGATAACTTTCAAAGTCGATAATTTGGAGTATTTTCCCCTATCAATATTTGTAAAAAAAAAAAAAGTCTAGCCATATATTACATGAGATTCTATATTTGGAATTTGAATTTCTTCTTGAATATTTGGTTTTGATCACCGCCATTCTAAATGATGGAAAGCTTTTAGGTTTTTGACAATTGTTAAATGTTGTTACTTTTGGCAATCTTTGACAAATTTCAGGTTCGATCTATTATTGTGGGAAATCTATTTTAATCCCAACGTGCCATCCATAGGCACCGTGACATAAAAATAACCTGCAGAAAACTATTGTGTAACAGATGCTGAATTAAATTTGTGCCAGACGATGATGAGTGATTCCATAAGAAGCAGATTTTAGATAATTGCTTAATATTCATTAGTCGATACAGTGAAGCTTTTAGACTCACGAGGCTATTCTGGTGTCACGTGTTTGTGTTGAGTGATTATATTATAATCGTTAGATTATATTAGAATTGCCGAATAAATATAGGTGATATTTTTTTTGAATTATATGTAATTTGATCCTTTCTCATAAATATATATATATATATATATATATATATTTTCCATGATTTTAGAATTGATTAAGTATAATTAACAATTGTACATAGGATAATGATAATTAGTATGAAAAGTTATCATACGAAACTGCACGAAATCTAAGGATTCTAAAATTTATTGCAGATAGTTATCATCCGCTCGCTCTCAACCTAGATGTTAATACAATTAATTTGATTGACTGTTTTTGAATTCGTATCAATTCTTGTTAGCAATATTCGTACTAATTAGCACTACTCGTCTATCTATGATTTTAGGATTGATTACAAAGTAATTTAGGTGCACTATTTCTTTTTTATGGAAGTAATTTAGGTGTACTATTAATAATTTATAAATATCAGCTACGATCTCTTGCTTACATATTTAGGTATGATTGTAGGAGTTAATTTACAGTTAGTACGTATATATGATGGAGATTGAGATGTGAGTAATGAAGTCTCATAATGGGAATCGGTTAAATAATGATGTTATACATGTTACACAACCGTATTTTTCAATCTTTTTAAAAAATGTCACATAAAGGGATTGGCAACACCATGTAACTGTGAGGTTGGCATTGATAACATTTCTATTACTCCAAGATAATTATAGGAAATTAGGAACCGAGTCAATGAATGAGTTTTTTAATGCTAATTCAGCTGACTTTAATTTGTGGCCATTACAGGCACCACTCACCAGCTAGATGTTTTAGTTAAGCAACTCCCATTGACTTGGTTCTAAAAAAACATTAATTATTTTCTTTAATATTTTCTCATTTATTGGTATCTTATCTAAACAAACGAATTCACAATTACATTTTTTTAAATAATGATATCCTATTATATCCTAACCACAAAACAAATCCTTAATACTTTATTGAAAACAAAAAGCATTCACTACTTTCTTCATCTAATAAGAATTATTATAAAAATTCCTTGACCATTATTCTTACAACAATGATTAAAAATTGGTATTAAAAATATTACTCCTTTCATTCTTATTTATAAAACTTAATTACTTAAAACATTAAAATTAAGAAAATTAATTAATTTAATTGATAATAATAAATTAATATTAAATTTATAACTTTTTCCAAAACTCTCCTTATAAATAATGCTCTTCTCTCTTCTAATTATTGTCAATACATTCTCTCTTCTTTAAATTAGAAATATTTTTATTTTAAAAATAATTAATACAAGAAACATTATAAATTAAATCTTAAATCTTATAAAATGATGTTTCCTTGATCTTGTAAATAAGAATGAAATGAGTAAAATGCTTTTAACCTTAAAAAAACAGCAACATGCAAATCGATGGTCGATTAGTAAATTTTGCTGACCAAAAATCAAACGCGTGTACCAAGCATAGTACGCATTTCGTGGAGCGTACTGCTCTTTAATGTTCTCATGGCTAATAAAGATATAGTCTCTAGATGAACAATCTCTTATTTAAGCAAATCTTGCTCCTTAACTCGAGTGATTCCATGGACAATATAAATAATCTAGATGTACAAGCCACTCTGATTCTGACAACCTCCTTTGATAAGAACTAACCTCTTAACAGAACAAGAACACTGCAAAACAATAATTATTACAACCATGGGGAAAAATCTAATGAGAGAGGATAAATTTGTCAAGCTATAGGAATCGGATACACCTCTCTTTAAGAGAGGAAAATATGATACACCCATGTTACCGCAAAACCATTGCTCACCTTCCTCTTCCATTTCAAGGAGTTGAACGCTATCTGCTTAAAATGAATCTTAGTGGAGAAAAGAATCTGGAAATCATGTTTATTTCGTTAACCAGATGTAGTTTGTAAGTCATCCCTGCCTTAATCAGCATTGATTCTCAATGCTGGAGATTAGCGTTGATTCTCATATGTTGAGACGTTCTCTTCATCCACTACATTCAGTTCAAGATATCACCAGCAAGCAAAACTGGTAAAATTCATCACTCCAGGTGTAACCTTAGAATGGAGATTGACACAATGGGCAGGATGATTTGTGAGAAGTTGAAAACCATTTATAAAGGCAAGCAGAATGAAATTTGTGTTTGCATGTCTTGCAAGCAAGGCGAGGAAGACCGTGGTTTGTGGTGTGGATTACACTGTAACAGATTGGGCACTCCTCAACACCTTCAAATTCTTTATCGAAATTGCGCTTCCAAATTCCTATAGCTTCTGCTAAAGCTCCATTCTGCAGGACCAGAAAAGGATTGTTAACTTTACGCAAACCTGCTCTGATAATTATTAATTCTCACATTGATCCATTGTCAAAGGAATTTCAGAGGTGTATAGCATTCACAATACTGGTATAAACTAAAAAGTAGTCAATCACATGAAAGAACGTTTCACCCTGTTATATGTGAATAAATCATGCAATGCAAACAAGAGTAATTTACATCTGAATTTTGCCTCCACACAGTTAATTATAGGCATTTTGCAAAACTCGGCAGCAGAAGCCAACTAAAAAATTTAAGACTGAACTAAATTCATAACAAATTACCTGATTACGCACAAATAGCATCATTGACATCAACCATTTCCTTTGCTTGGTCTCGCTAATCCCAAGGCTCCTTGTACAATCAACATCTACAGGCCTTAGTGGATAAGATGCAGGGAGACGAATGACTAGATCCATTCCCGTTTCATCCTTGGTATAAGTAGCAACAATCTCATTTGCTGATTTGCTTACACTAACTGAGAAATTCTCATCACGAAAGTCGGATTTCTTAATCTGCATACGAGATGATAGGCATATATATATCAGAACTAGGCTATTCATATATCAACTAATTGCATGCTACAACAACAAAAAGAACAACCAAAGCCTTTTTCCCACAAGGTTGGCTGGCTACTTGGTTCAAACAATTGCCACTGGGTTCTAGCATAAACCAATTGTTTAATGAATTAAAAAAAACAAGTGTTCAGAACTTCAGATAGACCATTGAGATCTGATTCACTCAAAAACAGATCCTCTGTACATATGACATGAATTCTCCGTAACTGTTACGGCACAAAATCTAATTGGCAGTTGCACTCTATGAAATACTAAATAAAAATTTACCGATAAAGCATTGAAGTTCTGAATCTTAATCCAATTAACTTCCTTTATAGTCCTTCTAAATGCCACCCTTGATGGGGAAGTAAAATCATAATATGTGTACATATACTACTTACAATCAAGGGTTAATATTTAGAACATGCATTGATTTGTATTTATATTTTATAATAATATCACAGTAAAACATTTAATTAATTTCTACTCTTCAAGAAATATGTAATGATCATGCAACTCTAGGTTAAAATGTTTCCACACTTGGATATCAGATTCTGGTATTTCAAAAAAATATTTATCAAACAACAAACTACTTATGGTGGAAAAGAAACTACATACCTGAGACAATTCATTTGCAATGAGAGGAGGGCTGCAACAAGTCCTTGTAAAGGATTCAATGACAGCTGAAGTGTTACGATCACGCAAGTCACTAAACCAGCCACGTACATAGGCTGGAAGAACCTGGAGCATCAAACCATATATTGCTCCAGCAAGAGATGAAATTTTCCCCAATTCAACAGGCCAAAGAGATTCCACAGAAAACAAGAGTGAACCAGTTGTGGTGGCACGGGTTGCAGCACTTGAAGCTTCTGATAAGCCACCAGAAATATCTGCATCTTTCTTCTTTAGACTCTGAACTGTGGCAATCTCTACAGGAATATGCTGAAAAAGGCAATCCAAAATAACTGGAGTAGCAGAGTCTTGTATGTACTGGATCAGTCTCTCCCTTTGAGATGATGATGAAGGTAATGACTGTAGATGTGATATCAACAAAGACCATGCAAGGAAGAGATTTACCTACAATAGTTTTTCCAGATCATTAGTACCCTCAATGAAACGACAAAGCAAATGGATAAATAAACATTAAAAACAATGTTTATGAAGCATAGATCAACTTCATTGCCATATAAAGCATTCTTACTCGTTGGTCTGCAAGCAAGTCCATTTCAAGAACCTCATAAGGTGCCCTTTCTACCATGAAAGATATTTCCTCTTTCAGATGGACTTTTTCTTCTATTGGCATGTCAAGACGGCTGATATCCTCTTCACTAGTAGCATATATGTTTGAGTTACAGGCATTATCTTCAAGTACAGCAATGCTTAAAACAGGCTCATTTGAAAGAACAAAATATGCTGCAAACTGCAATGAAGGAATTGGCTTGGAAGTAAAAAGTATAGCATACAAAGAGCTAATAGACCCTTTCCTTAGTCCCCAAAATTCAACTGATTTCACTGCTTTATCTCTAGCTTGTGATGAGGAATTAACAACTCCAGAAGCTACCAAATCCCAGAAGTGTGTATAGTCAACCCGTGATGATGCAATAACTGAGGCAGCTTCTTTGTAGCATGCATTTGCAATAGCCTCAGATACACCAGTACAAAATAGTAGGCGAAGGACACCCTCTAGAATCCGATCTTTAACAAAATCCAATTTTTCTGATTTAAATGTATTTAAATTATCTCTCTCTTCATCTTGTTGAAGTTTACAGTGCTTAAGGAGAAGTAAGAAAGACAGAAGGGCATTTTCAGCAATCTTTATGGGAAAAGGATCTGAAATCAAAATAATTTTCTCAATTTTCTGACGCATCATATTTAAATTATCAGATGAACTATCAACAAGACCATTTATATTTTCAGCTAGATCCTCCATCATAACAACTGCTGATTGAATCCAACACCTTAGGTTAGACAACAGAAAGTCCCAATCTTCTTCACTGAATTCATTCCAGCAATAACCTACCGAAACAATCATAAGTTTTGATAGAAGCATCTGCACCACTGTAAGCTGGTTAAACATAGCAGATCCACCAGCCACATGTCTTTGCTTCTGGAATAATTTATAAAGAAGTTTCCACTCATCAGAACTAGTACTTCTCGCTGGCTTTAATGCTTGTGGACCACCTATTGTGCTGAAAGGATAACAGGCAATCACCAAATGGAGCCAATCTTCCATGTCTACAAAAGTCATGAGTAATTTCATTAATACCATCATGGCAAGTTTTTTTTTGGATGAAAATTATTCACTGTAACAGTTGCATTTAAACAAATTGAACAATTAGCACTATCAGAAAAAGCACATGCCTGTATATACAATCATACACAAAGAACTAAAGAATTTTAGTGAAAATGTCTATTCAAGACGAACTGGTAAATAAGCATTTTGTGTTTTGATCTGAAGAAAGAGAAATTTACCTTCTCCTGTTTTCCATGTGACCAAAGGTGGAAGACTTAGGGCCCTCTCCAGCCAGTCTATCATAGTATTTTGCACAAATCTTTCTTCCAAAGAACAATGATGAACACCTGTACCAGGCTCTGCATACCCATACACTGGTTCTAAAAGTATATTTATAAGCAAAGGTAGAATCTTAAGACAATTAGTATTAATAGCTTCACCAAGAAAGAGTTTATTCACAAGAAGTTCTATCAAATTTAATGCCTTCTCCGGCCCCCATATTTTCTCTTTGAACAAAGCAGACAGAAAGGAAACAAGTGCTCTTAAGAATGGTTCTTCAACACCATCCACTTCATCAGCTGGAACTGGCCACATACTCACCGAACTCTTTGTGCCACTGCCTCCAAAAACAAGGGAACCATCAAGCAAGATGCTTAATGTTTCATCTAAGAGGCTTTCCTGGGGAGAGTTACTTCCCTTGGCATAAGCACTCAATGAAGGTAAGAAAGAAGACACAGCACTACTTTCTGGCCATCTCCACGTGCACAGGATTTCAGCAGCTAACCAAGCAGAAGATGCAACATCTTGACTTTTTTCAAGCAAAGATAGATTACGCATTCCACATGCAGCAATAACCCTATCAATTCCAATTTTTGAGATTAACTTGTCAATTAAAGCTACAAATTTCTGGTGTCCTGAAGCCTGCATTTGGTATAAACTGGTGGTTAAAAGTAGCACATAATTTTCTCTATATATTAGGCAGAAGATTTAACTACATGTCATATTTCGTAGAAGCAAGCCATAACTAGCTATATTAGTACATATACATTGTTTGAAGGCATTAAGATTTGTTTTGAGCATTCACAAAATAAATACTGAAATTAGAAATAGCAAGAGTTCTGACTGAACTCTGAGTCAATAAACTCAACAGCAGTCTTATTTGCTATTCTGGTTTGTTTCTTGGTGAAGCCTACTATAACTCAATTAGCTATATCCACATTGATGCAGTTTTACAATATATTTGTTTCCAATATGCATGGAAAAATAAATAACTTAGACCATTCCATTCTACTTTGTAAACAATAGTACATATTCAAAAATAAAAGATAAACACACAATAGAGCAAATAATCAAATGTGTCAATACCTTTTTCAAGCTAAAATTTGGAACAACAAAAACAGGCCACAATTCATCCTTACTCAGCAGATGATGTAGCAGACTTTGTTCTTCATTTTCATCCACACAGAAGCACTCAAGAACTTCAAGCACCCATGTACAGCATAATGATGCAATTTCATCATTAATAAGTCTGTCTTCGGCAAATATTGAAAATCTTATTGACTGAATTAAGATATTCAACAATCTCTTGCGGCTATCTAAGGAAAGGCTTTTCAAAAATTGAATATCTATCTTATTACGGAAAGCACACACGTTTTCACCTAATGTTAGCCTGGCCTTGGTTTTTGTCATTGAATTGTCATCAAGTGAATCATCCAGAGCCTTGCTTAAATTACACTCCCATTCAATGACAAAAATTGCAGATAAAATTCCAGACACAAGTCCACTTTCCCCATCAAGAGTCTTCAGGCTAAAGAAACTACCATCAAGTATCTTAAGAGCAAATTGAGCTATCTCAACAATGTTGAGAGAACTATCGAATTCTACACAGATCTTTGCATCATCGCTTAACATCGAAGCAGCCTTCTGTACCCAAAAGAAAGGTGAAACCTGAACAAAACTGACTACCTTCCTAAAAATCTCCTCATATATGAGAATCAATGCATTTCTGGACAGAAAAGACGATCTTCCTTCTGTTAAACCACCAAGAAGAGAGCTGCAGGTAAAAAGCACAAGATCAGAGTGAAGACTACTCAACTTAAGTCATCAATCTTGAATTTCTCTGGGACAGGGTTCAAATTAATATTAAGTATATATCTATTCAACTTCATCTATAGTACTCTTCCTTACCAGCTACATATGCCTTTTTTATCATAAGCCTTAGCAGCTTCAGGTGCATATTATCCATCTCAACTTTCATCATAAACTACAGAAAATATCCACTTTCCTACTATATCTTGCATAGTTATCTGCAGGTTCATAGTCGTGATGATGTTTAAAAGAGACTGACTGAATTAGCATTTTTCTTGTTAATAAATATTACAAAAAAGTAGGTTTGAAACATTTTGTTAATAATTATGTGGATCCATTAACTACTACCCAAATTTCACCATGTAAGATTGGAAAATATAGGCTGTCGTCAAAGTCTAACCACCATAAATCCTTTTCTCCAAGAGGCAATAAAGAAGTAGACAGACTCTGTCAATTCAATCCTCCTTTGATTTCCCTCTCCTTATTCCCAAACCCACCCAACAAGAAAATGGACTCAGTTTTAGTGGCAGTTCCAGTATGAGATTATAGATTATATACAAACATATGCATACACATACATATAATCAAACCAATTAGCAATGTGTCACCACCTGATGCATTCCATTTCCTATCCATTTCATTTTTTCCCCTTTGCTACAATGAATTGGTTAGTTTCTGAACTATTAGAGAATTTTAAATAGTTCCTTATACTATAAAAGTTTGTTATTGGGTCCTTGAACTTATAAATAATTTTTAATCGGATGCTTGAGATGGGTTTCCGTCAAAGTTAGACAAAATAATCTTGATCCTTGTTAAAGTAATGGAATGTCCTCAAAAACTCCCAAATAGTTCAGAGACTAAATCACTAGTTTAATATTCAGCAGGTCCCTGAAGTATTTGGGAATTTTCAAATAAGTCTCTTATCTCAACATTTAAATAGGTATGAAGAGTATTCTTTCTAACTTTGGCAGAACCCTAGCCCAGAGACCCAATCACAATCTTTTAAAGTACAAGGACCTATTTAAAAATTCCTAAACAGTTTAGGAACCAATAACATGAACTTTGGATTTAAAACCAAAAAAAGAGAAGAATGTAACAATCATATTATTAACATGTTCAGTTCTAAACAGGAGAATTTATAATAACACAAGACATTAAATCATCTAGCCTCAAAAAATTTGAATTAACATACCATATAAACTGCACATGAGAAGTGCTAAAAGGGGGCAGAGATCGAGAAACAGCAATAGCAGATGATTCGAGATATTCATGATGCCAATCTTTAGCATTACAGCCCATTCTATGACTGGAACCATCTTTCACCATCCTCTTCATTCTATCATCCCTTGCTTTTTCCAGGAGCATGGCCAATGTTGATGCATGGTCAGCATCCAGTAACTCTGGTTGGAACTCAGAATGACTTTGGCCAATCACATAGTTGACGATGAAAGACCATTGTTCTGAGAAATACTCATCATCCATCAGAGCCAACAACAAATCTAGCCGAGCACTAGTTGAGCAACTATTTGACTGCAGGCACCAAGGAACAAACACATTCTTGAATATTTGCATAAACTCTTCAGCTTCCCCCACTTTATCCCCATCATATGAAAGTTGACTAGCATAGTTCTCTCTGTTTTTAATGAATACTTCTTGGACAATTATCCGTGGTCCAAATATTGAAACAGCAACTGACAGAAGTCTCACAGTATCTGGTGAATCCTGATATTGAAAAAAGGGTTGGAAAAACATGATAGAAAATATAATTTCCTTTTAAACTACTCATTTGAAAATTATTACATTTAACAATACCATAACCGTATGCAGCTCTAACACCTATTTTTTAACAGGCCAAATCAACAGCGGTGACATCATAACTGATTCCCAAAAATTGCTGTTTCATTTTTTTATATTTTAATCGTTCCATAAAATCAATATCTTCTTGAAGTGATGAATCAATACCAAACTTCTCCTTATCCAACCAATTTTAAAATCACAAAATTACAAAACAAAAGATAGATTACAGTGTCAAACAAGTTTGTAGAAATAATAACTCACAGAAGATCTAATGACTGAGAAAGACTTTGCCAACATTGGTCCCACAATATAGGTCAACCGCCAAACTGCACCTTTCAGCACAGCATGTTTCTCCAGCAATAACATGAACAAAATGATTCGTTCAACAATGTCTACATTAGCTGCTTGCTGAAGGGCACCCATGCAATTATCCTCAAGTTCCTCAATAAAAACAGATAGAACATTGCTATCCAATACATAAATGCCTAAAAGAATTTCAACAAAGCACTTTCCCAACTCTTGCAGATAGGGCATCGGATACTTTGTATTAAGCATATCCACTTTCTTGTTATGAGAAACATTTTCCTCAGATGCATCTGTTGCTTTTCCTGAGTTTATTATGTCATTAGCTTTCGGGATTCCAGCTGTAAGGAAATCCTTCCATAAAAGCTTTAAAAGGACATTATCAACAAGAGTGACTCGGAAATCACTGATTGAGTCTCCTCCATCATTATATCTGATACAAGCAGAAAACAGGTAAAAAAAGGGGATAAGGAGTAAATAGTTCCTCAAAATGCAAACAGAATTAAAAGGAAAATTGTGTACCTCGAAGCATTTTTCAATGACCAAAGAAAACATTCTTTCAGTGCCTGCAAAAATGCTAGTCTATCTGCAGATAGAGAAATTCTCCTTCCCGCCCACAAGTTCTTGAAAAATTCAAGAAAAAACTTATCCCCTCCAACAGATTTAGGTGGCACATTGTCTAAGAATAAAACCAAAGCTGGATATGAAACCTGCTGGGAACCAAAGCAGCCATTCCTAAGAAAATTCCAAAATGGATTCAGTATGCTTTTCTGAATGTTTAAGGAAGACCAACCATCAGGGAATTTTCTAGAGAAAAGTATTATTAGATCCCACATTGAGGGATGACAAGTTGGATCCTTCTCATTGAAAGCACCAAGAATTGCACCAGCAACAGTTTTTATATTTCCATCATTAATAGCCTGCGGAATATTTTTAATTAAGCTCTTCAATACACTATAAGTAGCAGATCGGATGGTAGGCCTTTGTGACCTCAAGAAGTCTAGAAAGTATTTATGATCTTCGAACAGCTTTTCAGCAAAAGAAACAGCAGCTACCCTAGCCTTCGAAGCATGTTTAGGTTCAGAAGTTATGTTCTCAAAACCCGGTCGTTCTTGTTGTACGCAAATTAAAACATCAAGAAGTGTGGCCAATGCTAATAATGTTGATGATATCACCTGTAAGATCAAAATGGAGATGAAACTTCAAGTAGAAAATGTATGGTCCAAAAGGAAAATTTGAAACCCTCAAATATGTCAAACACTGAATCTTTAAACTATAACTAGAAAAGGGCACCTGGATTAAAGATTAGATTTAGACAAGATTAAAAAGGGTGAGATGTGAGAATAGAGGATAACATTAAATTATATACATGCAGCAATCAAATCAGGTACTATTTAGCCAAGACAATGGGTAGGCAAACAAACTAGAAGTCATTCATAATTTCATATTACTATTTATTTATGTGGTTGTCTAGTTAAAAATCAAATTATTCCAAGAAGAGGATAATCTCACACAAGGTTGCAGGATCACAATTTCACAATCTTACAGTCTTTTTATAACTAGCGGTCCCAATATGCCTTCTAACTCACTCACTTCGGTGAGACAGGGTCAGAATCATGGTCTTTATCGCAATCACATGTTTTCTAGATAGGATATTACTCACAAAATTATTTGAAAGTATAATGAACAACCTTATGCAAATAGAATAATTCCAGTTTATGCTAGGGGAGTTTAATGAAAAGTCAGGTAATTTCTTCCTCTGTTCTGGTAAATTCGTTTCTCCTTCCATGCCACCAAGATAGTTTGACACATTTGAGCAAAAAATTATATGATTATATCAAAAACTTCAAAATATCTATCTGCATAAAATCAGTTTGTAACTATTTATCCACTGCCAGCCATACCATGAAGCAAAATAGCTATATAAACCTGTAGAAAGGTCTCTACCATAATTTTTAATTCCTTTCATCATTAAAGGACTAAATTATGTAGTGTTTGTGATAGCAAAAGAAGACATCCACCCATTATAGTTTACCATATAGACTACATTTCTTACTCAACTAAAAAAGGAGAACCAGTGCAAATCAATAAATCCTAGACTTTGACTTCCAGGTAAGTTAAAGTGATTCTCACTATATACCTGTTGGTATATCTCTTCCAACTCATCTGTAGCTACAGCTTTGTCAGACAAATTTTGTGGTGTGAGCTTTAGGTTTTCTTCTAAATACATAAATATCTCTGTTGTGCATAAAATCAAAGCATCAAGTCTCTTATCCTGTGCTGGAAAGGCTGCCTGTCACAATCAAACAAAGGATTCAAACAAATAACATATTGCACAAATGTGGTAATAAAGCTGTGCAAGTACAAGCTTAAAATCTGTTGTGTAGAATATACATAGGTAGTCCATATACCCTAAAAAATTACATGCTACTGAATTGAACATGGTCATGAAACTAAACACAACATACCTATAATAAAAAAGGCATGCATTCTGACAACCATGTACATTTTAAAGATACTTTAAAAAAAAGTCTTACATAATTCACTTTTCAATTTAAGCATATTAATACCTTCATGTTCCTTTCATGTAAATTATAGCTGTATTTTAAGCATAGCCTGGTAGTATAACTAAAGCGTTAGTTAGTGGAAAAGGATCAGAAAAAGTACAAAACCTACTTTCAAATTGCTAAATCTCATTGTGTCCTTTCGTAAAAGTTTTCCAACAAAGTTGGGGTGTCATATTTTTCAGCATGTGACATGCAAGCATGTGTTGGACACAAGGGTCAGCATAGGAAAAACATATACTCGACTTCAAGAAATTTTGCCCATGATAATCAATTCAACACAGATTACATAGAATATTTTATTCAAAGTAACTTAGGACAACTCCTTATCAGTTTCTGAGCTTATATTTACACTGAAATACAGAAAATAAATTTTCAGACATCACACTGATACAATAGCTCAAAATACCCAATTGAAGCTAGGCTTGATTTTAATTGGACTCGTAGCATGCCTTAGAAATCACATATAGCATAAGTCTAGGACCACTGCAACTCAGTTCCAACACTAAATACCAAAATAGGAATCATAAATTTCTTATGCGTTAATAAGAGGACTACTCAAGTGTTAAGACCATGTACAACTATACAAGCTAGGATATGACACTACTATCTAAAAAACTTTTGCCAAAATATTTAACTTACATCCTAGCTCACCAGAAAAACATATTCAAAGAACAAGAAAGGAAACCACTAAGATCTCTAAAATATGCCATAAAACTAATAATAGCATCTTGGTCTTGCCACACCACTAATATATTTGAAGAACTATATCTATGAATTTATCAATTAACTCAAATTCTCAATGAACCGACTCTTTTTAATACTATATTATAAATTCCATAGAAACATTTTCCTTTATGGACCTCTCTTTCATTCCATAAGAAAACTATTATAAGTTAAAGGTGATACTTGTAGATATGAAACAATGGCAAGTCATGTATCTTCTACACAGAATATTACAGTAAGCTTCCAGACAGATCATTTGCGTTCCTCACAGGTTGAAAACACATGTGTGAATGAAGCATTCAATTATTAAAAATATACAATACTTTTAGCTAACCTTTTCCACCAACATGAAAGAAACAATTTAGAACACAATTGTAATAATAGCAAACCTGCAAAGACCTTTTTGCAGCCTGAGAAACTTCAGAAACTGGATCAAATTGAGCAAACCACCATGGTCCCATCAAAATCTTCAAATGAGGAGCTAAATCTCTCCTGAGAAGGGTGTAGGAAGGGAAATCAACTATAAATCTCGGACTACGTGAATTAAGTTCACTCCGACAGATCCAAACTTCAGGGAAGGATCAGAGTTTGGACCAATTACACAAGTAAATAACTATATTTAATCTTAATTGAAGAAAACATTGATGTTAGAAACCAGAAGAAATGCATTTTACAGCAGACAGGTACACTACACTAATTAAAATAACTTTTTTTATGCATAATAGGTAAACTAACAAGTCCCTACATAGTAGGAACCAGAAAAAAGGCTTTTGTTGTTATCATTAGGTAGTCTAGAATGTTGAGACCATTGTCAAGAAGATGCTTGGCTTCTCCATAAGCTATTGATGCAAGTAACTTGGAAGTTATAACCAATCAGATAATTGAAATGGCAGAATTAAAACTAGTATGAAAACTAAACAATACTAAACATGCTACAAAAGAAAACAATATCCTCAACCATTTAAGGCATTAGTATTTAGCATGCTATTGCCAGATAAGATACATAAATGTTAAAAGAAAATAAAGCAACACATTTTCAAATTTCATCTTCAAATATTGAATTATACAGTGGAGAAAGCAAGAAGCACATATAAATGTCTCTCAGAAAAGTTCTAACCCAATAGAAGTAACGAGAGCAGTCATGGTATCATGAGTGGCCCGCCTAACCTCCCTATTGTAGTCCAGCAACAGCCTTTTATACTCAAATGCCTGCATAAGAACAATTTAAATAATCAAATATATTAAATAAGTATCTTCAAAGATTGTCATTAGTGAATTTATAAAATTATAAAGGGGATCACATATCCACCAGATAACAAAGATGCATGACCATCACAAAATAAATGGAAGTCCAACACCTGCTGCAATGTCTCAAGTCCCAACTTGTTATTTGAACATACTAAAATTGGAGGTCTATTTAATTTTTCACATGTTATAGTATTGTTGTCTGTTGTTGTTATTGTTAGTTTGTCATGTCTAGAGAGTTGCATGGCCTATGAACTTTGCAATTAATTATGTGTTTTCTCCATCATGTAATGCTATCCAAATAAACTTAGAAGAATCCTTAGATTATTATTGAAGAGGCCTGCAAAAATCCATATTGAGTAATAGCATGAACATTTGCAAAAATCTCCCTCCTATGACTCTCTCTATTACTGAATTGCCTCTAATTTCCACATTTTCACTACTGTTTGGGAGATGCCTTAATTGCAATCTCAAGGGTGATTGTTTAATCCCACGTCAACTAGTGATAAGGCCAAAGTAGTGTGTATATAAGTGAGGGACAACCCTTTTGTAGGGTTGATGATAAATGTTTTATGTGCTTACATCTTAGCATTTATCTTACATTTTTCATTACTTAGAACTTTGTTTTAATCACTTTTATGCTAATATAACTATTAATTAGGAGTAAGATTAGTGTCTTTAACTTTTAAGAAATTTTATTAGCTTTTGATGTTTTATTGTAGGAAAAGAAGAATTGAAGATTTTGCAGTTGGAGTAGCTCGATCAGCATGCCTTTACACACTAAGGACGAGCAACACAACAAGGAAGGACACATGGCAAGCATCTGGAAGAAAAGAGGCCAACTGGAAGTTCTTGAAGGTGCTCAGCGCATCAATACTCACTAAGCTCATTGTTTTCACAATGAGGATTTGGGCTTAGCGCGACATATTGGGCTAAGCCCGAAGTCACTTAATCAAGTGCTGCTTTTGCATGCAAGCTTAGTGTTACATGCTAGGCCAAGTGCATAGACAATTATGCATAAACGACAGTGCAGTGCATTTGGCCATATTTAAGCTCCAAGGATGCGAATTGAAGAAAGATTTGGTTAGGAGAACTATCTAGGGTTTTAGGTTGCAGCTGGGAAGCTCTCTCTTGCCCTCCATGGCATCCCTACCATTTTTCATCATCTCTTTCATCTATTTTCTTCTTTTCTTCTTGTAGTTATGTAGTTAGATTTATCCATTTTGGGGTTGATGTAACTAACTCATCCTTATGTTTACATTTTGATTATTTATCTATTTTTATTGTTCATTATCAAGTGTTCTCTTCTATGCATTAATGTTTGTCTTGGCTTGATCACCCTTTGCTTGAAGGTTTGAATTGTCATTGGGAAATACTTTTGAACTTATAAATGGAGAGGAACATCTAATGGGTTTTGTGTCTAGGGATAGAACAAAGCTTGTTAGTCATTTTTTAACTCTTGTTCTTAAAGCAAATCACTTGGTTAGACTAGTCAAGGGATTGATAGTTAGGTCAAGGGGCTTAGATTCTTTCCATCCGAGGGATTGGGGTTTGAGTATTTTTGTGAGTTGATGATAATAGTTGGACTTTGAACTAGCGAAGTAACCTTTGTTTACAAGAGGATGTGGTTTAATAAAATCAATCCCAACTCTTTTGTTCTTTGTTGTTTTGCCAATTTTTACCACATTCCAAGTGTTCATAAAAATGACAAAAACAGTTTTTGTTTATTTATGTTTTTGCTATTTACATTTTTGCATTTCAATTAAATTCATTGTTGTTCCGATAGCTGTAGTGAGTGAATGTTGCCATTTTGTCGATTATTACAGAGTCCCTGTGGATATAATACTTGGACTTCCCTTTTATACTATTTGCACGACTTGGTATGCTTGCCAAGAAGCTTAACAGTTGAGTTAGGCTGAAACCCAAAATTCTAAGTCTTTCCTATCTCTATACCTACCCCTCATATTCTTTCAATCTGAAGAAAAGAAATACATGCAATTTTTCAGAACTTTGAAACAATGGGAAGTGAGAAGGATGAACAACTTTAGGGACAAAAGTATCAAAGGTTTTCAGTCTTCGAAAGTATAACCTTCTAGATTTATTTGTAAAAGAGAAAATGTATTGGAACAAGAATAGAACTTGAAAGAAAAGGGTACACATCTCAATTACACACCCCAGGGTGCCATGATGTACTTGGCTTATGTGCTATAGCCAAGTCCCAACTGTAACCAGCATACAAAACAGATAAGATTGGTAAAGAATGTATTACAGAAAAAGAGTAGCACCTATTGAGGAAATGATGGTTTTGACTTGTGAGAAGATCAATAGAAGCCTCAATTAGAAAAGTTGATCAAATAAATGATAACCCAATCATGAGAGGTAGAACAAGGCCAAGATAAACTGTGATAACCAATTAACCATTAAAAAGGATTTAGATCTAAATAGCTTACTTGAAGAATTGGCTTTTGACAGAACACAGTGGCATCATTTTATTCACATAACATAACCTCTCTAAAGCATGTTTATTTGTATTTATCCTATTCACTAATGGGTTATGAGCCTTAATATAGGACCTAGTCCCAGGTCTGGATGTGGAAGGATTCTTCTTGCGATCTTATAGTGAATCGGGAGAAGTAGTTGGGCCCTTTCTAAGGCTAACCAAATTGAGAGAATAATTGATGCCCTTTACTGAATACTGACATCCTTTTTATAGACTGCTGATAACAAAGGAAAGAGATAACAAGTGATAAGTTCTCAAGTCTTGACTAACAAAGGAAAGAGATCCAAAATTATGGGACCCAAATCAATCAGGATTCTACTGAATAAAATCAAGCCTATAAAGGAAACAAAATAAAACTCTAATCAGGCTGCATTGACTGCTACTGCCTTCTTTCCCCAATATTATCATAATATCATCCCAGAAAGGAATCCACATCATAAGATTCATAACACAGCCCAGAAAATGAAATATCTGTAAAAACAATGTCTATCTCAGTCTAGCTAAATATGTAATAACAAACTGTTAGACCATTGGGGGGCATGAAAATTCTTTTATTCTATGAGGGAAAAATCACCATGGAAAAGAACAATCTGTTCGCCATTCAACATAGATATTCTTCATATTAAAGGTAAGAGAACCGATGCAGGGAATACAGAGACAAACAAGTAATATAATATGAAGACATGAAATTTGCATACCCATTGGGGAACTATTAGAACAATTTCTTTTGCAGACTTCTGTTGAAGCAGCATAGATAAAGCTGCCAATGCCTTAAGCTGTTAAAAAAATTTAAAAAATAAAAATAAACAATACACAGGGTAAATACGAAGCCAATGAGCTTATAACACACACACACACACACACACACACATGAAAATAGATTTATCACCAGCCAAAATTGTTGTGATCATTGACCAATTACATCCAAATTAGACATACTTCAGTTATGGAGGACAAAATACAGGTAGGAATAATAAATGAATGAACTCGTCATGATAGTCACAGACTACAAGTGAAAGTCACAAATCGAACAGCCAGAAACTGACTGGCTTCCAACCTATTTAGATTATGTCTAAATATCCACTTCAGCATTAAACATCCAAGCAAATACTGGTGCAAGAGCATGACAAAACAAACACTGAAAAGGAAAATAACAACACAAATCCCAACAAATGGGCAGTGTTATCAATTGCAGATTGCGGAAAATGTTAGACAGCCAATAATCTGCTATATCATATAGCGGATAGTGCCATAGGAAAATTGCAAAAGTCATGTAGCAGCTGAAATGTACAATGTATATCAATTATATATGTATAGAAAATTAAGTTGTGTTCATATACACAAAAAGAAAAAAAAAAAACTGGCATAATATTAGCTGAAAAGTTCAATTGGCCGGAGACTCGCTCGAGATGACAAGAGGATGTAGGACGTATGCCACAACCCCAACACCCATAGTGGCCTCAATAGCTGACGTAGTTGGAATTGTGGATCCAAGGTATTCAACATCGCAATAGCACTATAGTGGCTATTTAACAACACTGCTGGACAATTAGACATACATCAAACATATCACTTATTATGCACTATCTATTGTACAACCATGTCCATGATGACATCCAACAGCTTACATTCAATGCATGGAACCAAGACACAATTACCATTTAGCTTCAAGCAAACTCACAAGCTTTGTGTTCTAACTTCTAACACAGTAAGTAGCATCACCATGATTAAACAGAACAAAAACACAAAATGACATGACTCTGTATTTACATTTAAGCATGCTTGTATCCAATATTCATCATCTATGATTGGCTAATTGATAAACAAGAAAACTCAAAGAGGAATTGAACAAGATACATCTAAAGAGACCTATAGAATACCATAACTAGTCGCAATTGAGCATGTTAGATATTCATATTCTCATAAACTAGCACAGAAGTTAATCCAAAATTACCTTAGTAGTGGGATCCTTCCTTCCTAACCTCTTTAAGTGAACCGCAATTTCACTATCAACATCCTGCACATCCAAAAAATCAACATGACAACATTATGATAAGGCATGGAAAAACGGTCCACAAAGCAACACTGACAGTCCAGTCAGCTATACTAACACAATTCCAAGCTGCAAATAAGCCTCTCAGTATAAAACTCCCATAAAATAAACACATTGAATGAAAGACACGGTTAATTCAAACTCAGTTTATTCAAGCAGCACAAGTATGTTACTTCAAACTCAGTATATTGAAGCAGCAAATGTAACTCACAGCAGCAATACAGTACCACTCCAGCATGTTAATTATGAACACAAAATTAAACCTAATTAATACTCTATATTAATTCAACATCAACAGCACCTTTAACCCAAACTAATTAATACTCTATATTAATTATAAATAATAAATAACACAATTGAGCATAAAACATAACTCTCAGTCACCACACCCAATCAACAAAATAAAAACAGCAGCATAGAACTGGAAACACATACAACAAAGGGAAGAGAGTCCTCGGATGAAGAAGGAAGAGGATCGAGGCGCGAGCTACCGACAAAACCACCGAATCCGACGGCAGCGGCGCCGGAGCCGGACGACAAGAGCGAGGCGGCGAGACTGCAATTTAGAAGAAAAAACAATCGATAATATGAACACAAAGTCACAAACGGCGTTGAAAATTGAACTTAGGGATTGAAACAAACCTGCTACTTGAAGGGCGTGACTTGCTTCTCGCGCTTTCCCCTTTCTGCCTTCCCATTATTATTCTTCGTTCTAATGCCTAAGAAAACTCCTCCTATGAAGCGGTGCTCTCGGTGCTAGGGAAACGAAGAAATATATATACTAACAGAGTCACCGCTGTGTTTGTTTGGCGAATGATTTTTTCTGCTGCTGAATAAATATATAGGTACTTAGGCGATGGTGGGAGAAACAAACAATCGCCAGAAATGTCATAGACGAGTTTATGATTTGCACTTTTGATTTTGCTTACAAACAAGTAATGAAGTGTTTCATGAGGCGTGCTTTGGGTTGTCTCATTAACCCTTATAAATATAATTGTTAATTAAATTTGGCTATTTACTTTTAAATTAAATAAGCTAAGGTAAGAAGTTTTTAAGACTTTTTTTTTACTCGGTGAATAAGTGAACTGATAATTCTTTTATATGCTGAAATATTTTTTTCATCCATGTAATATATTGTTTCGTTTAAGTTTTGATTTTCATAAAAAAAAATTAGGTTAATTAGATTTTTAGTCTTTTTGAAAAATTAACAAATTTTACTACTGCACTAATTTTTTGGTGAGATTTTTAGTCTCTCAATTTATTTTTATCTACTTTTAGTGCCTCAATTCTTTTTAGACAAAAAATGAACAGTTATCAAATAAAATTTGAGAGATTTAAAGTTAGAATACAAAGAAGTTGGAGGAATAAAAATTTAATTAATTCAAAAATAAATGATATTTTAA
>PYAF01004620.1:487161-501432 GCA_007407185.1 Glycine tomentella
TTTTTTTCAATTAAGAAAAACAAGTACTCCCTCCATCCTAAAATATTTGTGTTGTTTCAAGACAATAATATTTAGGTATATGCAAACTAGTGTCTAGCACATTAGTTAAAGGACTAAAAAGAATTTTTTATTTATTGAAATATACAAAATTACATAATTATTGATTTTTTTATGTTCTTTACATTAAATAATTTATTCTTTTTTACTTTTTCGAGTACTGGTTAATTGGAGAAACTATTAAGCAGTTCAGAATAATTAATTATGTCATTCATAATTCTGATCAATTCATAGTTCTGATCAATAATTATGTGAACAATCAAAGATATATTTACTAAATTAAAAATATACTTAGAAATAACCTAAGAAGAGTTAATTATGTTATTCCTTAATTTAAAAGATCTTAATCATTTTAAAATATTAAGTTATACATGTGTCACACAATTATTGATTGAGACCAAGTAGAACGTGATGATTTTGGACTATCTAATAATTTCTTGTTAACAAGATCCTAATATTTATTAGTGTCAAATTAATTTATTGAAATATTATTACTCTTTTCCTTAATTATAATAAATGTATTATTAAGTCCTTTAAGAATAATATTTATTAGGGAAAAAAAATTGAAAAACAAGTTTTAATATCTCATTGTTGAAGCCAATATGAATTTTTTTTGAATGCTAAAACATTAGTCAATTTGGAATAAAAGGGAATAATTTGAATTCTGAAAAAAAAGTAATTAAGACTATGTTGGACAAATCATTTTAATTAGTTTTTAACTTTTTTTTATTAGTTGAAAATTTTATTTGGTTGTTCAATAAATAATTTTTTTAGTAATTTCTCAATAACTTTTATTGTGTTTTGAAACTTTCTTGAATGTTTTCTCATTATTTTCTTTCATTTTTATTCTTGATATATTTATTCATTTTTTGTTACCTTTATTAAAATAAATCATGATTTGATTATTTTTTCTGTCATTTTATACTTTTTTAACTACTTCAATAACTAATTTTAATAAATACTTATAATTTAATAAGTCAATTTTTCAATTTCTAACTACCAACTAATTTTTCGTCTTCCGACCAACTTTTAAATTAATTTTGTCAAACATAACCTAAATGTTAATGCATTATTTTGTCCTACTGTATAATTTTTTTGACTTAATTACTTTAATTGTAGAAATACTAAAAATGAACTTAAACTCTATTTTTAGTATGATATATTTGGATTCTATTAAAGCCCCATTAAACACTAATTTGAATTATATACGATATAACGTCATCAAATTATTTGTCAAACATAAAAAGTGAAACTTGTAAAATGTTATAATTTATAATAGTCTTTTGGTCAATAATAAAAAATGTGTTTATTAAGAGAGTATGTTATTATATACTTCCATTTGTATACCTTTTTCTTCTCAACACATAAGACCCATTCCCCATCCCTTCTTGTGAGTTAAGAGGTGCAATTCCAAATTTTCTCAACAGTCATTCTTCTTCACCATGCCTACTTCAACTTCTTTTCAATGGCTAAGCCTTGTTGGCATCATTTGGCTCCAATCCATAAATGGAACAAACACCAATTTCCCTGCTTACTCCTCACAGCTGAAGCAGCTCCTCTCCATGTCCCAATTTCAGCTCAACAACCTTGCTTTTGCCTCAGATGCAGGCAAACTCTTTGGCTTCTTTTCTGGCCTGGCTGCTTCTCACCTCCCCCTTTGGCTTGTCCTCATGATTGGTTCAACTCTTGGATTAATTGGTTATGGTGTTCAATATCTCTTCATAACAAACCAAATATCCTCTCTTTCTTATTGGCATGTGTTCTTGCTAACCGTTCTGGCAGGGAACAGCATTTGCTGGATCAACACTGTTTGCTATGTGATCACGATAAGGAACTTCTCATCCGATCATCGACAAGTTGCTGTAGGGTTAACAACTAGTTATCAAGGGTTGAGTGCTAAGATTTTCACCAGCATTGTTGATGCTGTTTCTTTACACAAAAAGGCTAAAACATTTCTCTTTCTGAACTCATTCTTGCCTTTGATAGTTTCCCTAATATCAGCTCCTGTTGTTAGAGAAATTGAAGCTGTCACAACAAGACCTAAGCACATTATGAGTGTTGGATTTGTTGTTATGTTTGTGATTACAATTGCCACTGGAATATATGCTGTGATGAGCAGCTTGCAATTTGTGTCAAGCAAAATATCTCCACTTGGTAGGCTTATTGGTATTCTAGTGTCCCTTTTATTCCCTCTATTAGTTCCACTTTCCATGAAGATCAATGCACTAGTAGGGTCATGGCACAAAAATAGAGAAAAACAAAGAGTCTATCATTTTACTTCAGAGGAGAGTCATGATGATGAAGAGAGGATAGAGAATGAGGTTAAAGAGGGAGAAGATAGTGGAGAAGTTAATCAAGAAGTTGGTATTGGTATAAGAGAAGAAATAGGAGTGAAATTGATGCTGAGAAGAATAGATTTCTGGTTATATTTCTTTGTCTATTTATTCGGTGCAACACTTGGTTTAGTATTTCTGAACAACTTGGGACAAATTGCTGAATCCCGAGGTTACTCTAGAACTTCATCATTGGTGTCTTTGTCTTCTTCTTTTGGGTTCTTTGGCCGTCTCATGCCATCTATATTCGACTACTTTTACAGGTAAATGACACCTTTTTCTTTTACCTTCTATACTATTCAATTCCTATCTAACACCAACCATTACCAAGTATATTTACTATATCATATACTTCAAAGAATTTTAAAAACTAATATCTTTATGACATTGATTAAAAATTTAAAAAATATATATTTATTATAAAATTATAAGAAAATATAAAAAAAGTTATAATAACATAATTTTATATATCTCAATAAATATATATTTTAAATTTATTAATTAATGTCCTAAAAATACCAATTAATATTTGTCTAACTTCAGATAATGGTTATAAATGTGTTAGTTGATCTACATAAATGAAAACCAACATGCTATATTAAATTACCTTCTACTTTTTTATTGACTTTTTTTCATGGTATGGGGTGTGTATATGCAGGGGTAAGTGTACAATATCAAGACCAGCTTCTATGGTGGCATTAATGGCTCCAACTGCAGGGGCATTTTTCTTACTACTCAACAATACTAACCTTTCCCTCTATGTTGGCACTGCCATAATTGGAGTTTGTAATGGAGCAATCACTTCAATTTCTGTGTCCACCACCACAGAGCTATTTGGAACCAAGAATTTCTCTGTGAATCATAATGTGGTGGTGGCCAACATTCCTGTGGGGTCCTTTTTGTTTGGCTACTTGGCTGCTTTTGTTTACCATAAGGGAGGGCATCATGAACATGGGAAATGCATTGGCACGGAATGCTACAGAGACACTTTCATCATATGGGGTTCCCTTTGTTTCTTTGGCACCTTTTTGGCTTTTGTTTTACATGTTAGGACTAGCAAGTTTTACTCCCATAAACTATAGGGTACATGTTTTATTTTAATATTTAGACACCATGTAACCAATACTCCCAAATAGCTTCTATACTAATCCCGTACTTGTATATTTTATTACTTGAGTCATGCTAAAAATTAAGTAAAAAACAATAAAAATAATAGAATATAATGGACACACATGGCTAGTTATATGACACCTAGAGAAAGACATAGGAAAATATATAAGTATTATAAATGATGATATTAAGTGATAAAAAAAAAGAGATGAAGAGAAATATGTAATGGATTTTACTGGAGTATTTGATGTATAAGAATATCTAAATATCATTACCCATGCTTCAAATGAACACCTGTTAGTGTATTAATTAGAAAAGTATGTAAGACCATCTCAATTGTAATTAATTAGAAATATAGGTCGAAGGAGAGGCACACGTACGTTGCAATTTCACTATTGATCTTTATTAATATTAATATCAAATAAAGATGATATCATTTGTTGGTTATGAAGTGCTGTCATCGATTTGTGGTACAAAAAAGGACAACAAGGTTGCTATATTTTCAACGGCTTAAATATTGTGAAGACGTTTCAAAATTTACCTACACCCTAAGTGAAAACGAGTCTCCATACATCGTCGATCTTCATCATTCAACTGCTGTCGTTTTAATTAAATTAATCAGCCTAATAATAAGCCTTCCTATGTAGGTGTTATATATGAATTAAAATCGCTATCTACAAACAGAAATTCAGTTTTGGAGGTTTACGTAGCCATATATAGGGCGATCACACGTTACAGTCGTAGCCATATATTTTGCAATTTGCTTACAACCGTGATTACAAACCACAATTTAAAATCACACATTAACTAGAAATATGTATGCTAGCTGGGGTATATATGTATTAATGAAATAAAATGTATACTATATAAGTATTATGGTTTTCAATAATGATATTCTTAGAACCCTGCTTGATTTTTACAATACGTCTACACCCATGCATGCATCTCTGATCTCTGTTAAAAGCTGGAATGCATCACGTTATTTTGCTTTGATTTAGTCTTTGATCATTGTGCTTAGGAATGGAAATGGGTCAAGCTATTTATCAGAAATTTTTGATCTGACCTATTTAAAACTTGGTCTATTTAATATATATATATATATATATAGATTATTGAATGAAACTTACAATATTTTGTTTAACTTATTTATTTTATTTATAATATTTTGTTGTATAATGTAAGTGTTATAATTAATTAACTTATTTTTTTCACGCACAAATTAAAAGAGAAATATTTATCTTTATTTATATTAAATTTTAAAAAGTACTGTACAAACTTTCAAAATATCACTAATTATTAGATTTTCTTTATATAATATTTATTATAAAATAGCTTTTTTAATAGGCTCTTAGGTTAAATTAGACTTTTAAATAGGTCTAAAAAAAGCTTGACATGTAAATAGATCAGATCAAGTTTTATGTTTTGAAATCAGACCAAGACCATAACTAATTAAGCCTGACCTGGTCTATTTTTACCCCTAATTGTGCTGACAGATGAATGTAAAAGTTGGTTATAAAAGATTAAGTGATAATAGTTCATTTAATATTAGTAACCAATTATAGTAAGTGATAAAAGTTTGTTATACCCTTCTTAATGTTTGTTGATAATAAAAAAATTGCATGAATCTCTATAGTAAAAAAGAAAAGAAAAAATCCATAAAAATTTATACTTCCTTCAATTCTTTATACCATAAAGCATGAGTAGTGAGATGCTTTAAAAAATTAGAGATATAAATAATATTGAAATAGGTAACAATATTTTTTTATTAATTAAAAGAAATATTAGTAATAAATTTTTAATATATTTTTTAACACATTTTATTATTCATTAAGAGAGACTTGTATATTAAATAAGTAAAATCAATAAAAAATTAAAATTTCTAAAAGATGTATTTAAAAGAGTATATTAGAGTTTTAAAGAATAATATGTTGTTATCACTTCTCTTAATTAATATCCAATTAAATACACTCCTAAAGGTTTACGTAACCATATTGCAACCACATGCTGCAGCCGTATCAGATTTAATTTCTTGTAACTATGATTATAATCGCAATCTAAAATCATTATTAGAGATAATTAAGGGAACATGTACAGATGCTGTTATATCCAAGCATTGATTTGTGTAGTGATCTCCAAATATTTCGTACCGTCCAAGGAAAAAGTTCAGGCTCTAGCCACATATCTTCCGAGCCACATATATTATACATCAATTGAGCTTGAATCATAATCATACATATTACATATACCATAATTAACATAAAAGGCATGAATTACCTTATTTTTTCTCAAAAAAACAAAATAATTAAAATATTTTGGAAAAAGACACATTTCATTGAAGACCTTGTTAATTTAATTAAAATACTAATCTAATGATATGAAAACAAATAATTGTGACACTAAATGATAGAATTTTAAATGATTAGTCTAGGCTAACCTTCAAAATACCACCTAGAAAGGGAAACTGATCTTAAAGCCACACAAACGACACACGTGAAATCAAGAAAAAATGAATAAAAATGTTATTTGCTTGTATTTAGTAGTTTGTCTTCTTTTTAAATATTCAATTAATTAATTTATACAATTTAATTAACTGGGAACTTAATTGTGTTTGTGCTTTTGTGAAGTGAAAAACCATCCCGACAGATATAACTATTGACAAAAATTAAGATGTTTTCAATTTAATTAATTATTTATACTTTTTTAGATTATTGATATTAAAGGGAATAACTATCCCGCCACCTAACCGACATGAATGAATTTTATCTCTTTTTTTAAGGCAACGTAACTGATGCTTGCTTTCATGCATGAACAATTGAACATGACCATAATGAATGTTATATCTTTATAAAATGCTAAATATTTATGGTCAATTCCATCCATGACCATGGCATGATTCTTAAAGTGGCCATCCTTGATTACGTTTACCTTGTTAGATTTCAGCCATAAAAACTGCAAATTGGCACATAAGATCTTCATTTGCTGGTTGATAAAAAAATAAATCTACATTTAATGTTCATTATTTTAAATTAGTTGTTGGAGAGGAGTTGTCCTTAATTGATATTTTACCTTTTTTTTTAGAGATTAGTCTTATGATTTTTTATTGTGGAAATATTTTATTTTCAGCAGTTTAAAAAGAAAGAATTTTTCTATATATGTGTATGATATTTTCATTAAGAAAAATGCTAACATTATTTTTGAAAATACATTATTTATTATTAACTAAGATTCAGCAAGACTCACGAAATTATATAGAATTTATTTCATATATATATATATATGATAAATTTTTAAACTTTTCCCTGAGGATATGTTAATGAGAAAAATGATATGACCGTGTTTTTATTAATACCAAATTTTGTATTTTGAAGGCATTTTAAACAATAAAAATAAATGAGAAACTAAAAATAAATAAAAATGTTTTTAGAGAAACTAAAAACGCAGAGGAAACTTAATGAAGAACTAAAAGTAAAAAAAAATGAGAGATTAAAAAAAATATAAATTAAAAGAAAAACTAAAAACTTAATTAACAAAAAATTTATATATTTTATCAACCCTTTGGCCTTTTAGCCTTTTTTATTATTTTTTTCACACCTTAGTTTATAGTCGACAATCACAATCTATTTTAAGTTTGCATCCTTACAATCAAACACTATAACATATATTTATTTTTCTTTCAATATATTCATTCTGACGTACGACGTTTAGGTACATGGCATTTGGATAGAAGGACTAAAGTCTAAAACATACTTTTTTCAATTTACAGAATTCTAAAGATCAAAAACAAATTTACTCTAAATTTGAAGGATTAAAATTAAAATATATTTAAACTTTTTTTTTTATATACAACTAGAACATTGAATGGAACTTTAATTTTGATTTCTTTTTATAGTTAAAACTATATAATATTAGTATTATTTAATTTACTTAAAAATATTTCCTCTCGGTGGTATTATATTGATTTCTCTTTTCTCTTCTCTCTTCCCTTGAATCAAGGGCTATATGCAAGTGGTGGGGCAAAATATGCATGTCGATCATTTTTGACTAAAATATATCTTGATCTCATACTTTGAGACTGTATCCTATTTTGTGACATTTATTGTAGTAGTATTAGTTACCTATCATTACGAGAAAATAAACAACCGTGTATGAGAATGGGAGTATGCATGGGACCATAAAATTTATCAACAAATGGTTTTCCAACCAGAATCTCACCTGTATGTGCAGAAGAAATGATCGTTCATAACTCAAATATGTCTTTCCTCGCCTCAACCCCATTAATGAGTATATGACGCAAACATGATGATTGCCATGAGTCACCCTGATATGAATTATGCTCTGATTGTTATTCTTAACATTGTTACTTTAATTGTGTTTTCACCATTATATAGTAAAATCCCGTATATATAACTATTTGTATGTCTCTATGACTATTTTTTTATTAAATGGTTACTTAAAAATGATATGATTCACAATATTGTGATAGTCTTGGATAGGAAAGAATATTAACTTGACATCATTATTTAGAAAACACAATACAATTAGTTTGAAGATTCGTCATATGAACGACATTGTGTGGAACTTGCGAAAAAAAACCTTGATTACTCTTACCTGCAAACATTGACATTTCGAGAAAAGAATTTATTAGGCTGATATATGTATAAAAAAAAAATAGAGCTTTTAGTTAATTTTTATTAACATTTTATTTTGGATTAAAATTTTAAACTTTCAAATATCAACCCTTTTAAAAAAATTATATTAATTTTTCACCTCCAATCTCTTCTTCACTACTTATAATTTGATTTTGATTATTTATACATTTTTAGAAAAAAAATTCTTTATCATCAAATATGTTAACAAACTGTGGTGAAATTATTCTAACTTAATCAAAGGTCAAACAAGATTGTCTATGGTTTAGACAATTTTTTTTTCTTAAACTCAAATTATTTATTTATTTTTATTTTAATTTTTTTACAAACTTTTTATTTAAAAAAAAAACAATATTTTTGTAATTAATATGCCAGATATTTACTAAACTTGTTCTGAAAAATTGAGCTTCACTCGTTGTGAGACTTTTTTTAAGGTGGCCAAAAATTTAGACTGAAATAAATCTCTTAAATAATAATTATGGATCTAAAGTTTGAAATTCATAATTAATATTTTTAACCAAACGATCTAGTTTAGTTGATTAAGTAGAATGTGAGTGTTGTATAGTTACATATAAAAAAAATTAATGTTTTTGTGATTAAATGATTATAAATCCTTTACCTTATTTTTAGGGAAAATCGTTTTCCTTATTAAAGCCGTAAATTAAAGAAATGAGCTTCTAGGGAGTTCCATGATTGAAATTTGCTAAGCACAACACACGTCAGCCTTTTACTGTATTATTTTTTGTTATCCATTTATGGGCTTTTGTGTTTTCGTTTGAGTTGGCCGAAGAACAATTAGAAGGAAGTTACTATGTGCATTCTTCTTTATTTCTAATACACTCCAATATTTACAATCTTTTTTCACATAAGATTTTGCACTCCTTGTAATTCTTTTGGCTTCTTCAACAAGGGATTTTACACTCCCATTTTGTAATTCTTTCAGCCTCTTCACCGACTGCACTCCTCCGTTGTGGCCTCTGACCACTGCCTGTAGCTCATGCAAACCCTACACTTTGCCCATTAGAGTTAAATAGAATGATCAAAATTATAAATCCCCAATTTGGTGGAATAAAATTACAATTTAGTATATTTTTTCAAAATAATTATTTTCATTGTATATTGAAAACGGACATTCCCAGCTCAAATTACTACCGACAAAATTTGTTTCCATAATATATTATACTCCATTGTGTATTGTCAATTTTATCCCTGTCTTCTCCTTCACCAATATGGTCTTCTTCAATGAATTGTACCTTTTTTTTTGTAGTTGATCTTCCATAAACTATTTTTTTAATATAATTTTTAACATTACCAAAGCTAGTTTCCATAATGTATTAGAACATAATTACACTACAATTTTTTTTTGTAATGTATTAGAACATAAAAGTATATTTTGTAAAAAAACAAAAATGCCAAGAGGTGCAAAGAGAGAAAAAGGTTGCAACAGTAGCAACACTAGAATCCCCCTACTAGCCTTATTGTTGTTTAATAATTAGGCCCATACCATAATGTTGCACATTTGGTTGGCCTTTTCTTTTTTGCAGTCGTTCCTTTTGTTTTTCCTTACACCCCCTTTCTAGACATTTCAAAATACCAAAATTCCTTCTCCTCCTCCCGATTTTGCACCATTTTTCGTTTCTCTCACTTTTTTTTCTTTTCTCCAAAGTCATCTTTGTCTTTCTTTTTCTTGTGTAGCTCAGTGGGTGCTATTTTTTTTTTTTCACATTTAACAAATCTTCAGCAAACTAATTTCCAGAATGTATTTCAACATTTAAGAAAACTGGTTTTCGGTGATAGTCTTTTTTTAAAAAATAAATTATAATATTTTATTTCTAAATTTATAATATTTTAAGTAATATAATTGTCTTGTTCAATTGTATTAGTAAAGTTAAATGATTAATATCATAAAAACGAAGAAAAATGCGTACCGGTGGGCAGGTGCAAAAGTTATCATATTACATCTAACTATATATAATATATTAGAAATTTAATTTTGGACCGATAAAAACATATTGACGGAGATAATCTTTAGTATATATATAGTTGTACATTAAAATTTGTTGTTTAATAAACAAAAAATAGTGATGGCTCACACCAAAAATAAACAATTGTTACACAATTGATACCGTACTAATCATTTTCAACTCCCCCCTCCCCCCAGTATACAGTATACAGACAAGCTTCATTTTAGGGTTTGTCATATGTAGACAATAAAATTGCGGTTTATATATATATAAACAATGGGGTTCCTCTTATAATTTTAGTTACTTAAACTTTGTTAATATAGTATATTGTAAAACAATTTATTAATTAATTTCAACGGGGGAAATCTCCCAAACTACGTTCTAATACTGTTGTCTAGCACCACGTTTAGCAAAGTGGTTTGCACACGGTTTTCCCTTCCTCAGGGTATGACAAAAGTATAAACTGGCTGTTAACACATGCATGCAATTTGCAAATCACATTCCAAAAGGAGAAAATAGCAGCCTCAACAATGACGTTAATCTCACATTTCATAATATTATTGGTAAAACAAACCATAGCTAGCTTAGGGTGAAGCTATAACTTAATTCGATATACAGAAGCCTCTCACAATTGACATGTAACCTCTTGACGAAGAAAAAACATATTGTTATGAGATATTAATATATTATAGAGTCTAGTTGTGAACATACATAGTAAGAAAAAGCTATTACTTTGTTTTGCGATCAGTGAAGTTTCATATAACTATTCTGAGATAGTTGAGATTAAAAATAGGTTAAAGATATATCATTGTTTTAACAAATGATCTGACCTTTTAAAAAATTCTTGTAGCTTTTATATTTTAATCATTCATCATGTAGAGTAAAAATTAGTTATTAATGTTTTTTTCTTACATTTTAAAACTCACTTGATATGATTCCTAATATATATATATACACACACAAAAGTCCTGTATTAACTTTCTTACACTGTTTAGTGGGCTTTTGTAGTTTTGGATCCGTTTGGTTTCTGGGAGTTGTTGTTGTATTTTGGCTGAATGCATGATATTTCCTTGGCACCATAGGTGTTAATATTATTTTGAGATATGTCTATATTTTAGGGGAGGTATCTTGGAAATTTTAGTAGAATGTTCTTTAAAAAATGGATTTATTAATTGATATATTAATGTTTGCTTAATTCATGATTCAGAAATTGAATTCGTAGAGGTTTGCTGGGTTGTAGTCAACTTATGCTTTGGCACCAACATGGTTGGGTTGTGATAGCTAATCTTAGTTCTCGTTATTTTTTTAAAATAAAATATATATAATTCTTTTTTATTACTTTGTAATAACATTGTAAATTTAATTATAAAGAGATTAGTTTTCTTTTTTTAGATAAATATTAATTATTAGTTTTTATTAATAGGGTATCCAATCCACAATCTTTTTCTCTTATTTTTTTCCTTCTTAGTAACCTAACTAACTTTATTTTCTAATCTTATTAATTCGGAACCTCTATGTAAAGAGAAAGAACCCAAAACACTTACAAGATCTACCAACAACCCCTCTTCTCACACACAAAAAGATCCCTCCTCTAGGTTCATGCCAAACACTAACTATTATCATACCACTCTTCCATTTCAACTACACAAAGATTCATGTTATATAAGTGAAACTTAGTACAAGAGAGGGAAATAGTGTTTCAGGCTAGTATTAATACAAATCTAAACATCATCTCAAAATCATACTTATTTCACATTTCTAACCTTTCTTGTTACACATTGAGTAAATCAAAGTGGTGGTATACCATAAGTATTTTCTGTTAGCCTATTAGGGATAAATCCTTCCACCAAATATTTGAATATTAGAAGAGAAGTTGTCCGAGCACGCTTTGCAAACAGACAACTTGAATTATTATACTATAGTATTAAGATAAGGGCAAAGACCAAACAGCTTTAGAATTTACGGAATCACCACCTCATTTAACTAATAAGTTCAAATTAATTAAATAGTTCCAACTCCTTTATCTCTAAACTAGGCCACCACAAAATATTGACTGATAACTTTTATCCCAGCTAATCCACGCAGTACTTTTGTTCCAGCATCACATATTAAGCATCTAGTTGTATTATGTTTCATATCACCTCAACACGATCAGCAACTTAACATGATTAAATGCGAGTTATATTACCCCAAAAATAGGGACCATGCAAGTTATTAAAATCAATATTCATAAAAATCATCAGTATAACTTTTAAATATCCTACTTTATTTAAGGGTCATATCCTATGTTTAGTCTGTGGTCTCTGTCATGTAAAATTTCTGACCACCCGCTCATATTTTACCATTACTATTTAATTTATTAGTACGCCAAAAGGAAAAAAAAATAACAGTGCAATATAACGAAAAATGTGTTTTTACAAACTGCAGAAGTTTACTCATACCTAAAATTGAATAACGATTTAATTTTCTATATATGTAGAGCCTGATAAAGATATATTTGGCAATATAGTGACTCAGAAGGACGAAGAGCAGGAATGTGGGGGCATTTATATATGACGACTGTTCGGTCGTGATCGTTAACGGGCGACTCGTGTGAATGGATGGTTATTACTTGATTTGTTTGTTTTTTCTTGCCCCCGGCCCGTACCATGTAACCTTTTGTCTTTCTTGTAAGATAACTTACTCATGATTTGCCCTAGCTGGTTGGAATTAGATATCTGAAAGAAATGAAAAGGAACACATGAAGCACCAATCCTTTCCTTCCTACATAAAAAATAATTCTACTAAGGAAGATAATATATGCTTGGAAATGTTAATCCTACAGTCCGTAATAAAATCGTAGGTAATAATGCAGATGCTTAATTGAATTGGTCATAACCTCAATAACTCTTGAGAATTTAGAAATAGAATCCATTTTTACTTGAGAGAGAAGAATAACCTCTTTAAGTAAATAATTTTGTATAACTTTTTTTTTTAAACTTGGATGAATTAAAAATAAATTTGATTGTACAACTATTTTAGTAGTGATGTAATGTGTGTGTATCTTATGAGAGAAAATATTTTATTAGATAATGAGATAATTAAATATAGATCGTATAACTATACATGAATGATTAAAATTTAATATTAAAATTAAAAGTTAGATGATTTTTTAAGTGATCATATGATATTAAATTTTAACTATTTATATTTGATTATACAATTTAGATTTAATTATCTCACTTTCATATAAGGTACATTCCTCTCATATGATATGTTATATATAGAGAGAGATTAAATTACACTGGTGTAACTTTGACAATTGTTATACCATTTTTATAATTTGATATATAATGTGATTTTTATTAATCTAACCGTTGAATTATATTTACATATTATTAAGATCGTCTATGTCAAATTTTGTCAAAATTGAATAACAACAAGATTATAATCAAATGATCAATATTTTAGTATATTTTGAAATCTTTATATTTGATATATGCTCTGCATATGGCCCTTTCCAAGGTTTTACAAGCCAAAAATCATCAACAATAGCTTAGAATTGCATCTAATCATGATAAATGTTGATGAATTCATCCCTATGATGTGTTGTGCCAGTTTGAACAGCTTTTATAGCAGGAAAAGACATGATTCAAACCGTTTTCGAAAGCTCAGGAAGTCCACGCCTCCAGCTTGAAGTCCCACGCCCCAAGCGTGGGAAGAAGGCTCCATTTGTTGATTTTGTCTGCCAAGCCACGCCCCAGGCATGGGAAGGTGCTTCCATATGCCATTTTGTCTGGAATGCCACGCTCCAAGCGTGGGAATCCACGCCCCAGGCGTGGGACTCTGCAGATTGTGATTTCTGAAGGTTTTCAAGGGTAATTTGGGAGTTTCATCTACTACCTTATAAATACCCTCATCCTCTGTCTTCAAAGTACGAAAATGGAGGGAGAAAAACACCATCTTAGGGTTTAGAGGCTTTAGGGCATCCTTAGTTTAGGGTTAGAGGTTGAAGACCAAAGTGGGGTTCCTTCTTCATCTTCTTCCTTCTTGCTTCTGCTAGGGATGATTCTTTTTGTAGCTCAACCACCCATTATGAGGTTTGGCTGAGCATTTAATGTAGTTAGGGCCAAAGCACTTAATGTAAATCTCTTTTGGATGTATTGAATACTCTTGTTCATT
>PYAF01004620.1:512376-541783 GCA_007407185.1 Glycine tomentella
GGGGTGGGTGCTTGCAACTTTACTTGTTTATGTGTTTGCTTAATGCTTAACTTGCTTAAGATCACTAAGAGATTAGGGTTGGATGGTGAGTTAAAGAACTAAGTGGAAGAGACATCAAAGCTTAGTCAATATTAGAAGAACACATTAGTTGAATAGCTTGGATAATAGAACATAGTACTCAATATCATTTCATAGAGAGACACATTGAGTGTGGGTTGCCCTAGCTACATTTTCTTACACATTGTTATTTTCTAAATTGCCTTGATATTAATTTCCGCTCGCTTCTAGTTTTAATTTCATTTAATCGATTCATATACAACAACAACCACAACATTATTCTTCTTTATCTTGTATCCAACTTATCGATCAAAAATTATAGTTTATTTGGTCAAGCAATCCTCGTTGGGAACGACAAATCCTTTCTTTATCATTCTACTACTTGTACGACCGGTATACTTGCCGTGAGCGCAACAATATTATATCGATTTTAATCTATATGAACGAGATAGTAAATGATTTTCGATTAATATGAAATTTGCATATGTAAAATGAACTTTCAATCCAATGGTAAGTTTTAAGAAAATGTTATTTAATTAAATATTATAGAATGATATAATAGTTATCAAACTTAGTAATTTAATCAATCCTCATATATATATATATATATATATATATATATATATTACATGATGAGGAATCAAGTTAAATCAAGAGTAACTTTTCATCTTCACCATTCATTTTCTTGAAATTTAATGATTAATATTAGTCATTCATTACAATCATTAGATTTCAAGAAAATAAATGACGAGAATGAAAAATAACTTTCTTGTGTAACTTGATCCCTCTTCATATTACACCACTTATATATAATTTGAGTTTAAATTTAACTCAATCCTTAAAAATTAGCTTAAGAATCGATCTCAAATATAAGAAAAAAAATGTCACGCTAACTAAAAAAATTGATTAATCACATTTAATTATATTAATTTTAATTAAAAATTTAATTTTTCTCTAACTTATCTTTCATTGAAACTAGGTATCAAGGATAAAAAAAAGTCATTAAAACTAGCATCTCAACTAAATGAATAATATTTTAAAAACAAGAGTATTAAATAAGATAAAATTAATTTAAATTTTTTATATTTAAGACCAAGAAAAATATATTTATTTTCTTCTTATATTTCAGATCATAAAGAATATGTCAATGATTTATAACAACCTAATAAGTCTAATAATCATGATTAGGATAAACTTTCATGTCTTATAGTTTGAGTATCAAGTTGTCTCAAATTCCAAAACTTATCCCAAAAGGTGAGGATTATTTTTGCTTATATATATTTTTTTACTCATATCACTCATCGACTTCAAATTTCCAACAACAAAAAACTAACATTTAATGAAAGAGAAATCCTATACCCCAAAAACATTTTGTAAGAATATTTTGTTCGAATGATATATACACCAAATGCTCATGCTCATGCAATCCCTAGCTAACCCAGTCGTGTTCATGCTACAAGCCAAATGGGTAATGAGTTCATATCAGTGTAGTACGATCGAATTCCTATTCTGTGGATATATTTCAGCAATACAGAACTGTTATTCGCTTGGTCGCATATGATATATATATATATATATATATATATATATATATATAGATGATTAGATGGGTCAGGTGTTTGAGCAAAAAAAGCTAGCTTCTGCAACAGAGGCATAATATGAAGCCCCTAGATAGATTCTTGCGTACACACCACGTACTGGACCACTTGGGATTTGTCGCTGTTTGAGCCCCACACTAGCCTTCAAACATGGATCATCGAAATATGTCACCTGTGTTTGGATCGTTCGTGAGCATTAACGTGTTCTCTAGCTCTCTTTTCCTATTTTAAAGTGTGGTGACAGACTTACATAACTAATTGTTCATGATCTAGTGTAAATCTTTTTTTCGTGTTCATTATCTCTCTCCATTTCCTAACATCTTGTTGGTTGCTTATCATGTTCTTTTTGTTCCTTCTCATCAAAAATGTTTGTCTATACAATTATTAGCTTCTTTTAATTACTTTGCTTCTTTACAGTAGTTTCTTTATAATGATTGAGAGGATTGTTGAAAATTATAGGGTATGTTTGACTTATAAGAGAACATTGTTTTAAATTGTACAAAACTATCATTTGGGGTCACAACGTACGTACACTAAGGTTTCGGTAGTCTCTACATATATAATTAATCAATGCAATTGTGGCAGTTACATGATAACATTTATTTGCAAATCAACAATAAGGTCTAGTGCACTTGGTAAATAGTTGGATCTATTAATTATGAGAGAAATTTTTAGGTGAACCTGAAGCAATACATCTTCTTGCTCTGATCCATTCATTATTAGCCATGTCAGCAATCTACCTAGAAAAAATAAAAATTATCATTAACCTACCTAAAAAAATTTAAAATTGTCATTAATGTAGGAAACAACAATGACCCACAATGCTGACATGACGAACAATGAATAGATTAGAGTAAGAAAAATGTCTTGCTCCAAGTGCACCTAAAATTTTTTCTAATTATGCATGTTGTAAAAATTTTTATTTCTGATTATTGGTCCAATTTGCGGTTAAATGTCACCATGCAACGTGACACAAATTAGTTAATGTAGAAGTTAATTTTAACTTGTAGAAAAATTCTCTTTTTTTTTCTTCCTAAAAGTGTTCTTTTAAAGAAAGTTATTCAAATAAGCTAACTAGTTTCACAACACTCTTAATGATATAATAAGGATATGCATAATTTTGTGTTTTAAGTCTTATTACATTCTTGAAATTGAAAAGAAACATATTTTTAATCCTTTAAGAGTGTTCAAGGCATTTTTTTTTACCAAAAATAAACATTTTTTTTTGTAATTCAAACACATTTTAAGTCCACATGCTACAATTTTTTTTTTATGTATAAAAAAAAACAAAGCAACAAAAGCATGGAAATGATCGATGTTGGATATTGAAAGGAGGAAAAAATTGTAAACATACTATTTATCCTCAAATCAGTAAAAGTTGAAGATTTTGACTCACTTATATTAGCATCGCGCTTTCCTTAATTAATTGTGATATTACAAGTTAATTTTTATTCGTCTTGATTAAAATCTCTATAAATTAGCAATTTAGCAGCAAACTATCAAATTAATTAAATAGAACTAGAATTGTTGATTTTCCTTCCTTTTTTTTTCCTCTTCAGCTTTTCTTGCCTATGAATGATGTCAATAGTTGATGCATGTCACCAATAACCAGACCGTCCCTGAATAACTTCCTGGTCCATTTTTTCACTGGATTCGGTTGTTGCATACAATTTTAAGGTGCTAATGAAATATACAATCTTAGCCTTCAAGAGTAGTACGTAGTATCAAAATCCGTCACGGTTTGATCAGTCAAGGAAACCTTTACAGCTATGAGTGATTTATCTTGTCCACCAAAATTGGATTTACTTAAGGACAATTAAACTTACAAAGTAATTAGCTAGACTTATAGTGCCATTGTTAATTGTTATTTCTTCACACACATATATATATCACCGCTTTGTCTAAATATATATTTTCGTTAAAATTTATTAAAATTTATAAAATTACCAGTAAAAATCATTAAATAAGAAATGCAACTCACAAAATATAGAGATTTTCAATCAATTTAAGTTAATCATAAAAAATATATTAAATAATATATATTCCTAACATTTCTCTTAAAATACTTTGCTAGTATTCTATATAGGTTTGAATTAACCTTTATATTGTAATTGTGAAGAGAAAAAAAGTGTACAAGGAGAAAGAGAAAAAAAAAATCACAATACCACTTTTTTCCCCCAACACAATACCACATTACATTCACCATAAGTATAGGAATTTTCAGTCAACTGTAACATTTATCACAAATTAATTGGTATTATTAAAATTTAATAATATGCTTTATTTAAAGTGATGAAAATCAACAAAGCAGCACAATTTGTAAATAATTGACTTGTTAATCATTTCGGCCAAGATTTAATTACTAATAAAGTGTATGAAAAAAAATACTGAAAGATAAAAAATTCTTTTTAGTGATCTTTAATTATCGCTCAAAAAGATTTAATCTTAAACTATCTATTATATATAAAGATGGCTTAGGGGGTGTTTGGCGTATGTGATATTTTTTCATTCTTAAAAATGATGTTTCCTAAAAATATCATAGATATACTTGATATGTCTAAAAATGTTTTGGTAATGAGAGACATAATTATAAGAAAAAAAAAAATTCTCATTCATTGGGATTTTGGATTCCATCCCTAGTTCTAACGAAAAATTTAGTGGGAACATAATTAAAAAAAATGATTCTGTTGAATATTATATTTCAAGGAATGGTTTTTAAATTTGTTTTACTAAGCATATAGGCATTTAATATTCTCAATCTAAGATTCATAAGAAACTAAAAAAGAAAAAAAAAACTACCAAACACTTAGTTAAAAGATGAATGATCAAATTAATGAAGATGAAATAAAATAACATTAATAAACCAGAAAAAAATATTAGTAATCATACTTAATGAATGTGACTTTATTGATAACATACATTGAATTTTTTAAAAATATCTTTGGATTATACTACTGCGAAACACATATTTGAAAAGGAGTGAAGTTTAAGTGTGATTATAAATCCTAAACTTTAATAGAAATTACTAAAAAAATATGACATTACTTATCATAACTAAATTACCTAAAATATAATAGAATAAATTATGTGCATAATATATTTCATATCGTTTCATCTAATACTATTATTTAATTTCTCTCACGTCCTCTTTAATTTCAGATCGGGATGAAAATATTTTATTGTTTATTAATTTTCTCACATTTTGTTATTACTACTTCTAATTAAAATAGTAAATTAATTTGTTTTCTCTATTGTATGATAAAATATCTATATAATAACATGATAACACATATCATTCTATTTCATCTAATTCTCTATTGCATTCTGTCCTAATTCATTCCATTACACATTCCCTCCATTATTGGATATCGATCTAAACTACACAAGAAAATATCCTAAGCATACATAATACTAGTAACAGTATAGCTGGCTAGGGTTGCAGTATTGAGATTAATTTATTTTATTTGTTTTTAACTAAAATGCTAAAGGGAATTGAGGATTTTGATAGGAATCCAAAGTTAAAATTTTTAGTGAAGACAAAAAATAGGTTAATTTAATTTTTCCATGTGCCTGTTCAAATTTTTTTTAAAAAAACTGTTGTCAAGAAATAAGAAAATGCCAGCACAAAATCTAAAATGCTACTTTTTTTTATCATTTTAATTTGATCGTTCCAAACCAATCAAATAAAAAACGACATAATGAACACGACACATCTCTAAACCTTTTTAACTCTTAGGTTTGGAGAGAAACTGAAAAAAAAATGACAAATGGCATTGATTTTTCTTACGTACTCAACACACCTATATAATAATAATAAAGAAAACAAAAATTATTTAACTTTTCTTGTTAGCAGAAGCCAAATCAAGAACAGAGAGAGGAAGAGAAATGGAGAGAGAGGATCCCTTCCCCGTGAGAAAAACTTGGAGTTATCCAAAGAAGGCACATAAAACTGTAACATGTTTTTGACACTAAGCTTCGCATGTTGCTACTATGGATTTGTGTCCCAATCAGCAATTGATATTCCTTTCCAGCATGTAATTTAACCATTTTATCACAATCTCTTTCATCAGTTTACCACGTCCCCATGCAAATGAACCGTTTGTTTTCACAAGCGTATATACTGCTCCCTTTTTACTGACCCCACACGCTCCATCTTTCGTATATATGTGTGATACAGCCAAGCCTTATTTGACACGGCACACAACTGTACCAGCTTGCAGATTGTCTATTTCTATATTATCCATCTTCATCATAGGAAATTAAGAGCATGTTTTCATATTATATTTATTGACAATTAATTTTTATTAAAAAAATCAGTTAATTAGCTGACTGATAATATTTAATTGAATTCTCTACAACATCAATACTTATTTTTCTATCCTTGACACAATATTCCCACAAACATTGGCTTAAGATTAAGCCCTAATTAAAACAGTCACAACTCACACAGTATGATGTTTCCATGTAACAATATTAATTGATTAATTTATAAATGTACCTGGAGTAGGTGATACCAGCCTAAAATTCTCCTACATGCATGTATCAAAGTAGCATGAGGAAAAAACCAAGATTGTCCCCAGAAGTTAAAAAGTTAAAGCACTTCCTACCTACGGTAACTCCATATCTGTTTCACATGTGACCAACAAGATTCTTTGTTCCCGTCCTTTTCACTAACCTGTTGTTTGGATTTCTTTATATATAGTTCTTCTCTTCATAGTGTGTGTGAGAGAGAGAAAGAGAGACAATGGTTTCCAGGGTTCACAAGAGACCAGCATTATTGTATAGGAGCATACAACAGCTTCGTTCTATCACTAACTCCCATCCGGTGATTAATTACTCTGAAACATCTCTCTTTAATTTCTCCCTTTGATTATCTTATATACTTCCTCCCTTCTAGTCAAATTAAGCTTTCTCCACTTAATATTCATATTTGAATATATAGAATTACCACTAAACTTGATATCAATCCTTTATTCTACTTATATTATTAGTGTGATAAACTATGCTATCTTGTCTCATGATTTTTTTTTCTCCCTTAATATAATATTGTAAGAGAATTTATATATTAAAGTTCCTGCGTTGAGATATGATGGAATCTTCTGCTTGTTTTTGAAGCGCCGTAAAACCTCCAAAATACTAGATGCATCGAAGTACATACGTGGTTTAAAGCAGAAGTTGCAAGAATTGAACCAACTAGCAGTTGCTGCAACTCAAAAAGACATTGAGTATGGTCCAATGCCTATGGTATGATATACACAAAGAACCCGTACATAACATAAGTAATAATTAACTTATCATTCAATTGAAAGGAAACTTTTGTCCTATTATATATACCCCTTTCGCATATATAATTTAGTGAAATTACTTTATGCCTGCTATTAATGCTTTTGTAGCTTAAAGTGGAACAACAAGAAGAGGGGTATATAATCAAGGTGCTGAGTCAAAGGAGTTGCCACGGGTTGTTGGCGTTTATATTGGAAGCCTTTGAAAGGCTTGGTCTTGAGGTGCTCCAGGCTAGGGCTTCTTGTGCGGAGAGCTTCTCTTTAGAAGCATTTGGAATCAAAGTAAGTAATAATGATGTGAAACACTCACTTAACATACGAGAAATTATTATATAGTCTCAAACTATCATGTATTCATGATCTTAATCAATCTTCACGTGACATATTCAAATTTATGACAAAGATTAATAACGATCGACACGGGTGGTCCTAATTGATTTAATAACAAATACCTAATTACTTATTATATTTTATTATATAAAGATCGATTGAGATCATGAATAATCTTGGATTATGTAATAATAACTTCTCTCTGCGCACGCACACAAACACACATTTCAAACATAAAATAAAATGCAGGTGACTATGTTATGAATATTATCCATGCATGTTTGGGTGGAGGCACTAACCCAATGGGTTCTTTGTTGTTGTTCCAGGAGAACAATGAAGATACCCGTCTTGTGGATGCACAAGTAGTTGAGCAAGTTGTGTCTAAAGCTATAAATGATTGGAGGAAAGTTACAAAGCAATGTTGATCCAGAAATGAACTGTCCTAATTAGAACAAGTTTTCTTTTCATTTTCTTAGGGGGTTTCTTCCGGTTAATATTATTGCTTCATCCTTCAAATGGGTGGGATCGACTGTTTGCCTTCTTATAGCCCAATCTACTGATTAGATTGAGATGGGTGTGGTATATATCATGTGGGAATGGTGACCAAGCTTTGGACAGCGGATTATTATTTTGTTTTCAATTCCCCTTATGTTGAGTGTGAGACATTGAGGTGCTGTAAATATTTCAGATCAAAGAAACCCCACTTCAGTTCATTTTATATTAAAAATTCACGTTGGTACTTAATTTTAAAAAACACCGTTTAAAAATCAGACCGACTGATCCAATTGAGAAAAGGTGATCAAATTAGCCCGAATCTCTTGCTAGATCAATCATTTCATTGACCAAGTCTAATCAAACCAATTCTATGGTTGAACTAATAACCTATTTCAATTGAATCAGTAAGTCGGTTCAGTTGAACCCGTTAAACTAATATTAATTATTTTAAAAAAATATTATTTAATGAAAATACAAAAAAATACGATATACCAAAAATTGAATGAAGGACCTCAATATTGTACTGTTTAACTTATGAAACTTATCATCAAACTGTTATGATTAATTATTAAATGTATAACTCAATTAATATACTTATATATTTTATGTTACACATATTGGTCTATGTAATTTAATGATTGTCACACTTGTTCGACCAATAATTCATCTATCTAGTGTCTCGATCATATCAATCCAGTTTTTAAAGCTATGCATGCTACTCATAACAATTTTGGAACTAAGTTAATTAATGCATGTAAAAGAAATTTTAATAATATATACAAAAAAACATACATAATGTAAAGAATGTTTGAGATAGAAAGATAGATTACTTAGAAGAAAATTTATCGATTTGTAATAGCTTCTTTATTATTCATGGAAATCGAAGATACTGTCAAATAATTTATAACAATTTAGACATTCTTATTCAACCAATTGAACTAAGTCTTCATGACTAATTTATAATAGTATGTAAGAGAGAGTATTGAACTATTTTAACATTATTAATTAAGGGTTTACCTGGGTAGTTGTGAATTTTTGGTTTTCAAATACAATATTAAAAATAAAATGTTTTATAAAAATGTGGTTGAATTGATTTTTACCTCATTTTAAAACACTTTTACAATAGTTTTAAAATTAAGAAAAAATATTTTATGAATTTAATTTTTAGTTTTAAAAAAATACATTCCATTTGACCTGGTTGTTTATGCCGGTACTACTATTGTCATCTTCATTCTTATTGCTATCACTACTATCGTTGTCAAGTATGGAGAATTCAAGTTCCGTCAAAGGTGCATGGCTTCGTATGGAAGGTGGGGCTTAACAGGATTCAAACAAAAGACAACCTATAGAAGTGAAATATCCTTCCAACTGCAATGGATATCAATTGTGTGTTGTGTAATTCAGAACCTGAATCAACAGAGCACATTTTTTCAAGTGTAGGTTTGCACATGAAATATGGAGTAGATGTCACCTTTGGGGTGGTGATATTAGAGTTTTGCCAGGGGATATTCAGAATCATTTTTGGCAACATGTTAGGACCATAAAAGGAGTAAAAGCAAGGGAAGTTTGGTGGTCGGTGTGGATGGCAGTGCTCTGGGCAATATGGAAACAGAGAAATGCGGTTATTTTCAATGGAAAAACTGTGATATTGAAGCTACTGTGGAGGAGTATATGTACAAGTCTTGGAGTTGGTGCATGGAAAAGATAAAGGACTTCAAATTTTCATATTACGTATGGAAATTAGACCCTATATCTTGCTTGCAGCATATCGCATAAATCTAAGAGTGGATAAGGTATGCTACAGGGAACAAATATGACAGTAAGTGGGGGCTGGGAATTTATAATACAAAACATGAATGTAATGGGGAGTGAAAAGGGGAATGGGGAGGAAGGAGATAAGAGGTGGTTTCGTAAAATATGGGAATCTATGCATGGCTTTGAAGACAGTAAATGTTATTACTGCTACTGATAGGGTACTTTCTTTTTGGGATGGGTTTAAACTATGGCTTTGTAAGCCTGCAAACATGTTTCTTTAGATGGCACTGCTTGTGGCATCAATAACATAATTTATAAATATTGCTGTTAAAAAAAATTGTCACTTAAAAACATTCTTAACTGACTAATTTTAATAGGATAAAAAAACTCTCAAAATTAATTAATTTTAAAACTTAAAATTCAACAAATTAAACAAATTAAATTTTGAAAACTAAAAACTAATTAATTTAAAATTTTCAAAACTCATGACCAAAAACCATCCCAAACGGGATCATGAGTTGAAGTTGGGAAAGTAACGAATATCAGTGAGCATTGTGCTGCCCATAGACACATTATAGGACGTTAAGATTTCATGTAATTAAATATTGACTTAAATATTCGTTCAGAAGATCCGTTTACTCCACTAAAATTTGAAAGCTATAGCTTCTAGAAAGTGGGTATTGTGATTTTTTGAGTGTCACTCTAGTTTTATTTATAATTTAAGATAAATGTACACATATTAAAATATAATTATTTATATTATTTCTTCTTGTGTTTAGTATAAGACCCTTTCATCTATCAAACATGCCAATAAAAATTAATTAGGATACCAATTCTATCTTTGTTCTTGGTTAATTGAGATGTGCGATTTTTGGCTGAAAAATTAGGATACCAGTCTGACTGGAAAACAAGAATATTGTCGAATTGAGACTAGTGCTTTTTGCTAGAAAACAAGGATACCAGCTGAGATAATTGTTGTGTAAACATAGACTGGAAAACTAGGATACTAGGAACTCTTGTACACAAAATTATCATAGTAAAGTTGTCCATTGGATTGTTTATCCAATTTAGATGTCGTGGTTTTTTTTACCCAATTGGATTTTTTACGTTAAAATTGATTGTGTTTTCATTATCTCTTATCTCCATATTATTGCTTTGAGTTTGATTTTAAATTGTGAATTATTTTATATAACTCAATTCACCCCCCTCTTGAATTCATCTGGGACCAACACCATTGTTATTAAAAGGAAATTAGTTAGCATCTATGTAGCACCGATACCGACACGACGTTTTCGATACGTTTCCGATACGAAACTTCGATACGTTCTTTAAAAATTCTAATATTTCGATACGTTCCAGATACGTCTTAGTACTAAATAATATTTTTTTATATAAAGTATATTTCATATTAGTAAAATATAATAAAAAGAAATTCATAAGCATAAATAATAGATTATCCATACAAAATTAATAAATACTTCAACTAGTATGTGGATATGAAGGAAAAACAAACTTCATTCTATTTAGGACACGTTTTTTTTTTAATTTACAAAAATGTCTTTTGAAAATATTTGACTAAACCGATATGTAAAATGGAGTATCCGCAAAGTATCGGTATCGGACGTGTATCCGATACGTTGAATTTTTTTTTTTCCAAGAGTATCGGTGCTTCATAGGTTAGCATTTAGCAATTGAAAACAAAACTTCATTATATACACAGCTTTACATGTAGCTGTGTTCAATTGACTTGACTAAAATGTTGCATGATTTTCATTCCCTACACTTCAGCAAATGATAAGGACACCCTTCAATGATATGTATATATGATCAAGCAACCATAACAAGAAAACGATGTGAAGTTTGCCCACAAGTATTCCATAACTAAATACATGTATGCACTATGCCTTTGATGCTGACTTTAACCTGAAATTTTCCTTCCATGTCTTCCAAGCCTTTCTGACTTCATCCAACTCAGCATCAGGAATGCTTGAGTACTTATCCAAATTCTCAACCCATTTTGCCCAAGGAGAGTTTGATGAGTCTAGGAACTTTGACACTTCAGGCAACACAACAGACGTGTAGAACTCGTCAACTGCTTCGAGAATTTGTTCTGATTCAACCATAGACACCATTTCTTGCCGTGTAAAGTTTCCAGCACTTGCTCTCATTTTGAAAGCATTTCCCCTCAAAATCAGAACTTCTGGGGGGGCAAGGGGGAGGACAATCCGCGAAAACTTGGAGAGTGACAACAAAATGGTGTCTCTTGGGATTAAGTTGCGCTTTACAGCCACAGCTGTCCCAACCATTTTGCGTATCTGATGAGTCATTCAGTCAGTCAGTGTAATTGTGTGAGTAAGGTTAATGTGAGTGCATTCGACGAGTAGAACCATGAAATGCATAAAGCTATATTTTGTTGGTTGTACAGAAATGCACCCAAAGTACTTTAGTTTTAGACTTTTAGTTACCTAACAACTTGGTCTTTACTCTATATATACATCTGTACTTTAGCACTGGGAATTAGAATACTGTTTAGAAGCTTTAGATGCAGTCTGAGGGCGAGCCTGACTTATTTCATGCACCTCAAGGTACATAGATAAACAGTTTAATTTAATTCATCAACACTGATAAAATGGTTGTTGAAGATTTTAATTAGTTTAACAACAACCTCCTTCCTAGTATATTGTGAACGTATCTTTTGACATTACATAAATTATGTGAAGCAAACCAAGGTAAATCATGATATCTTTCAAATCAAAGAATGTGTCTGCAAATTAACAAGTCAAATGTCTCTAAAAAGTATTGAATGCATATAATGAAAAATTTCCATAAACATACTGTTTCAAAGATAAACATACTGAACCATAAAACAATTTTGAACAACGAATTATAATTGAGGGAAAAATTAAAAGTTGTAGTTAGAGTGTTGGACTAATTATTATCCTCTGTCAATTTAAAACTTTTTTACACTATTATCCAATCACTTATCACATAATTGATTATAAGATTTTGACCTCCTAGGTTGTTGTTATCATGGTCAAACTATTTAATGATATGACAAAACATAATTATGTCATAATGTACATAAATTTTATAACAATAGTAGGCCATAAACATACTGTATAAAAGATAAACATACTGAACCACAAAACAATTTTGAAGAAAAAAATATAATCAAGGGAAAAACTAAATGTTGGACTATTTATTATCCTCTGTCGATTTAAAACTTCTTTACACTATTATCCAATCATGTGTCACGTAATTTGAAGAGTTTGACCTCCTAGGTTATTGTTATCATAGTCAAACTATTTAATAACGTGAAAACCATAATTAGATGATAGTGTATTAACTCAAAATTAAACTCTTACGAGTTAAAGTCAACTGAGACTTACTTGATGCAACATGAAGGAGTCCCCCCATATATGGACCTCAACATAATCATGTCCAAGTGATGTTTCCAACTTCCCACAAGAACAACAAAAAACCTTTCTGAAATGGGAAGCATTTAATCTATCTGTCTCATCTGGTTCGTATAGCCATTTTGCACGAACTACTACACTAGAGTTTTGACTACTCAAGCCATTGGATTCACTAGACTCTGGAGGCTTGTGGCTCTCTTCCTTGTCACTTAATGTGGTTGGTTTGCCACTCACAAAATCATCATCATCACCTTCCTCACTCTCTGATTCACAAGCTGATGCCAAACTAGATGATCCTATTCTATCTGACATGCCATCATTTCCAGATGATTGCCTTACTCGGTATTTTTTCCTGTAATTAGACCGAACAGTATAATTATGGAAAGGATGCTCTCCCTGCAATAATAACATCAACGGATAAAAAAAGTAAATAAATACCTGATTTTAAACATTATGTATTCATGATCTTGTTACCTTGTTAACAATACATAAAGAGTCCCCAGTCACAGTTAAGTTAGGCTCATACAGATAGAAAATACAGAAAATAAGGTTAGAACCTGTACTTGATAGAAATTGTAAATAAAGGGAATAACAGCTACAGTATCTCTTCAATATTTTAATATTTTATTTTCCAATTCATGTAATGAGACAACAACGGAACATGTAAAGAAAAAAACAATAAATGAGGGCTAGTGAAGAAGAACTTGTGTAGGCATGCAAGTGCTCAAGGTTTAAACCATCATATCATTATTATGCATATTGTATACATCTTGTGAAGAAAACAAGCCTAGAAACATGTTTATTATTTGGAAAGAAGAAATAAACTTAATTTGCACATAAATTTAAAGAGCCACAAAGAAAAATTATTCAGCAAGGAGCATGCTTTAAAGAAACTGAGATGTAAACTAGAGAATTCATTTCAGGAAAAGCCGCACATTTTTACTATAATCAATTAGGAAGGATGAGGGATCACTACCTTAACTAAGGTTTATCGCAAGTAAATTAAATTTGTAAATTATATTAAGACAAATGAATAATTCCGCAACAACAACTAAACAAAATACAAATGAAAACCAGTGTACCTCAAAAACATTAAGTATACTGTTGAACTCTGAAATATGACAATCAATTTCATCCTGGCTAAAATGACTCTGGATTCCTATTATATCAGCAGGGAGGAGATAAGAGTATTTTCGCAAGTTGCACTCCCTTCTAGGATCAAATCTCCTAAAAAAAGCCAAAACTAAGAAGTTACAAATAACAATACGAGAGGGGAAATTAAAATCAAGGAACACTTTAAATTTATGAGCCACCTGAAAATTCACAAATGAATATATTTTTTTCTTTGTGCATGTGTTTTTGTGCATAATCCCATTGATCAGGTCTATCCCCACATAGTGGGAGAAAGCTTTGGTAGTTGCTATAATCCCATGAATGGCCTTTTTAATCTGAACATTTTTATACATACATTAAACAGACAGGTCTTCATGTAAAACAAATTGGGGCTTTTAATTTTCAAACTGATTGGAACTTGCTACAGTACATATCAGGCTCTGAAATAAGAGCTCATATATCCTTGCAGACCTTAGTTGAGTAGTCAATTTTAAATTAATTTTTCTACATTATCAATTTTCTAGTGACATCGATAAGGCAGCATTCCTTGTAAAATATCTATTAAGAATGGATAATTAGCGAGATGCAGAAAAAAAAAGCTCATTTATGTACGCATTACCACTCGATAATCAAGATATGAGTAGAAATTCAATTAAGAAAAAAACCTCACGAAATCAAGTATAATAATTTATGTACAACCAACCAGAGACTATCTTACTTCGTTGAAGGCAGTATGCTAAAAACTCTGATAGTATTAGGAAGATAACAGTTAATGCGGTTTGCAAGCGCAATGCCAAAGTCATCACCTTTCCATGCATTTTCAGGGATTTCCATCTTAAAGGCTATCATTGTTGCCAGAGAGTGCACCTAGCACAAGCACATCATAAAAGTGGAAAGAAAGTAAGATATGTAAAAACAGAAATAACAACAACCAATTGATAAAGGGAATAACAAGAAGGTTACTCACTCCTTTATCAGTTCTGCTACTCCGGGCCCATTTCACTTTGTCCAAGTCCCCAAAATTACTATCACGCATGCCACCTGCTGTGAAGATCGCAGTTTCCAGTTCTTTCTCAACAGCTACATCATGTCAAAATTCTAATGCCTTAGCAACACTGATTGATTAACAAGGGCTAAGCTGATTTAAGTGTACGCCATGAATCAGTGTTTACATTAAAGTATCAAACTTTGTTCATTTGGAAACAAAACATAATTTCACATAACAAACACAAATTAGAATTTCACGACAATACTTATCATATCATAACACCACATGAATCCAAATTCCAAACCAAAACATTAGCCAACATTAGTATAGAACTAAAGTCCAGTTTGGATAAAGGGGAAAACTATAAGAAAATAAAATGAATTGTGCACTTCCCAGAAGTAAAAATAAACTTATGCACCTTAGCTTGTTTATAGAAAAGTTTATCCAAAACAAGGCTAAATATCCATCTTCATCATTTTAAACAAAACTGAAATTCTAACAGGTCACTTTCTACCATAATCAACAAATAATATAACAGAGAAAAATGTTCTTACTGGATAATCTGTGTTCATCTCGTTGCATCTGTAGACCTGCAAATAACCCCACAAAATCAAATTAGCTCGAATTTCAAAAAAGAAATGAAATTTGGAATGAACAAAGAAAAGGGTTGTGGGGGTGACCTCTAAAATCGGTTCCAACATATCCAACTCTCATTACAACCTTTTTTTTGAGGAAAGGTTCCCACTTTTCAGAAGGGGTTGGAGGGGACTGAGTGGAAGTGGAAGCACAGAAGCATTTGAAGAGTGTTGGAGGCAGAAGCAGAAATGGCAATGAAGAAGAAGAAGGGAATAGCATTGCCACCAAAGTGGATATTCTTCTGTTTTCTCTTACACGAGTTGGAATTGAAAGAAAGTGAGGCGAAGAAGAAACACAGCCACTCGCCATTTTCAACTCTTTCTTTGAATTCTATCTGTTACGCACTGCCAACATAAGTAACATGTTCGTGGTACGCTCACGTTAAATAGTGCAAATATCACTCTAAACTTTTTGTTGTATCGTTAGGAATTGAAGATAATGTCGGGGCTTATAATAACTAAGTACATGTTTTGAGTTTGACCCTTATTGTCACTCTGAAATCTGGATTACCATTTCAGTGTGTGTTTATTTTGGATATTAAGTAAAATTGTTAATTAATTAGGAATTACTCTTAATATAATTTTTAATTTAATTACTATTGTATTCTAATTAATATTTTATTTATCAATCATTTATAATTAATCAAAGTGTCGGTAATGGATATCAGTATGGGTATAGAGATTTTTCGAAAGTGCGGGTATTAAAATCACTATCCACAATTCCACATGGTGTGAGTGTGAGTCAAGGTAGGGAATTTTTCTAAACTGCGGACGGGTATAGGAACGTGAACTATAGTACCTGTACTAGTCAAACTTGGCAGCGACGTCAAGTAGGGATGGCAAAACAGGCTTGGTCTGTCGGGTCAGTCCGTTTAGCCCGTAAAAAAATATAAGTTGAATTAATAATATCAACCCATAAATCAAAAACGAACCGGGTTGGTCTGCCCCGCAAAATTGTGGGCCAAACACGGACCAGCCTGCTGGACCTATATTATTTAAATATTAAATATTAAAATTAAATAAATATATTTAACATATTTTGAAATAGGTATATTTTTTAAATTTATACTCTTTTGCACTCTCATAATTAACTTCTAAGTTTTGATATTAAAATGATTACAATAATGATACTTTCAAATAGTCTTTCATTATTAGCATACTACACTTTTGGACAATTTATAACCGTAAATTTCATTTGCAAATAGTGTAATTTTGTGAATTATCACATGACATCATTTATTTAGCATTAATTTAAAATTATTTATTTTTATTTAACTTTGTGTTTTTTTAATTATCATATTTGTATTTTTTTTATAATTTTTTTGTATTTTATTTTTTAAATTGACTTATTTTTTTTTATGCGGACTGGCCCGCTGGTCCGCTAGCCCGCTGGCCAGCATTAAAGCGAGGTGGGCTAGCATTTGTAGCCCACTTTGCAAAAGCGGGCCGGCCCAGCCCACCCTGCATTTTTCGCGGGCCGAGTCGGCCCACCTCATTTTTTTGCGGGTCGAGTCGACCCTCTTCCCTTATCGCTAGCCACTCGACCATTTTATAAAAGGAAAGTTAGAAAGTATATATCTTTGCACATAAAGATTAAGATAAGGCTGCTCATAAATTAAGATATGAAATAATCAAATAAGATTATATTAGATTCAATCTTACCTTGTTATACTCAATTATCATTATTTAATTCAAGAAATTAGGCCTATAAACCTGATTTTGGGTGTGTTTGGATTAAGAATAAAATAAGTTTGGACCCATGTTTGTTTACTCCCTAAAGGTACTAAGTTTTTTTGAATATAAGGTAAAACTGTTTTTAAGATGTTGTTTATGAGAAATATAAACATTTTTTAATAAAGAAATTCTCAAACTCAAAAGGACTTTTAGTATTCTATGTCAACATGCATGCTAAATTTTGTTTGAAACCCAATTTTGAAAAAGCAAGTCTTACTATACTTTTATAACATGTCAACTAAATATACATTAAATTGATCAACATTTTTGTTCTTTTAAAAAAGAAAACAATAATTTTTATTCTTAAAAGATTGTGAGTGTTTTGCATCGAATATAAAGCCCGCACAACTTAACATTTCAAACGAATCACACCGGAATAAGAGATATTCAGAATTTATGCAGTTATGAGATTATATCGTTGAAAACGACTTAAAAGAATTAATTTTTATTATCTATTAAGAAGATATATTTTTCGATAATCTATCACTTAAAAACTTTATAGTTAAACATACTTGAAGTAATTATGAGATGAAGTGAACTTTTGATAAATTTTTCAACAAACATAAGAAAAGCAAAACATGCTCAAAAGTCTAGTATTAATTTGTGTGAACAATCACTAATCTTGAAACCAGCCAAAGTAGAATGGTAATATCTTAAAAATTACTACCTATCGAGAGTGTGAAGTATCACGGGTCATAAAGTATTAACTGTGCAGAGATGCCAATAATCCGGGTGTGTGGTTCTCATTACCTCCATGAGGATCTCTTGCTGGAAATCCTATCGTAGCTTCCGGGGAAGGCTGTGTTGCGATTCAGGTATGTTTCAAAAAATTGGAATTCTCTTGTTTACATTCCTACATTTATTAAACTGCATCTGCAAAGATCCATAAAGGAGTAAAATTTGAAGGTGTTTTAAAAATATTTATTAAGTTAAAATTATAATAATAATGTTAGTTTTTAAATAATATGTTAAATAATTTTTAACCAATATTTTTAGTTTTAAATAAAAGTTTGATATTCAAAATTAGTTTTAGATTTAATATAATTTTGCAGTCTTTTAGTACTTGTGATAATAAGTATTTAGCATATGATTTAGTATTTAATAATTTGGTTTAAAGTTTATTAAAATAAATTTTGGTGAAAATAATTTTGAACTATTGAATGAGATTCTGATGTGTGTTCAAATTAATCTTAATTATGTGTTATATTCAGAAGAAAATTAACCTTGTAATTTACCATACGGACACTTAATTGATGAAAAGGCCTGAAGTATAAATGATTTGAAAGCAAGGAAATCAAGCAATTATTGTTGTACAGATTGTTAAAAAAGGATAAAAGAATGTAAGAATGACAGCATGGCACATCTATGGTATATTTTAAGCATAATGTAAGAATGACAGTGTGACATCGAAAGTATACATCCGTTTCGGTTTTAGAGGGTAAATGATTGCATGTAGCAAGTCAGAAGCCTACCCTCATCTCTAACATTCTAACCCAATTTGGAAATATTATTCATTATTGTAGCTGTTTGTGGAAGCTGAAGCTGAGGTATTGTTGACTAGTGAAATTTTGTCAGCCTCTGAAGTTGTAATATCCTGCTTGGATGTTCAATTTGATGAATTCTTGAGGAATCATGTTTGCTGGCCATTCAAGCCAATTAATTAATAATTAAAACACATCTTTCAAGCCAAATTCTTCCATAACTCCCAAGTATTGAGCAAGCATGACTGTTCATTGTAGGACCAGGTAGGCTGAATAAATTCCAAATTCTGTTTACCCTTTCAAACCTGCATAGTGCAGGACAATCAGAACAAAGGTATGAATGCATTCCTTCTTCACAGAACAGAAAGGAAAGATTAAAAAAATGCACGTGCTAGCCATTGGAAGCTTAAATTAAGGCATATTAATTGACAAATTTCAGAAAAAAAACTAATGAAAAGGATAAGAAAAAATACAAGAGACGAGAATAAATATAAGAATGAATTCCTTCTCCATATGATAGCAAGGGGTAATTACACCCACCCATCTTTTTGGAAATTGCAAAATAAAAGAATAAATGTATTATCCAATGGAAATTTTAATAAAGGCATGTTAAAACAACCAAATTCAGAATAGGAAAAGCAGTCATCACCTTTTTGCCTTCACTTTATCATGGATGAGTGCTAGTTGTAGTTTCAAATTTTTCTTTAAACAAATTCCAAGCCTTCCTGACCTCATCCAACTGATCATTTGGTATCTTTGTGTGAGCATCCAGCTTCTCAATCCATTCATCCCAAGGAGATCTTGAAGGGTACAAAAATTTTGAAACTTGAGGTAGTATAACTGATGTGTAAAAATCATCAACTGCCTTCTTAATTTCTTCTGATTCAACTATTGTCCGCATCTCAGGCCTTGTTATGTTTCCTGGTCGTGTTCTTATTGAGAATCTGTTTCCCCTTAATATCAGAACTTCTGAAGGTGCAAGGGGTAGAATAATCCGCGAGAACCTTGTCAGTGACAGCTTTATAATATCTTTTGGCAGTACCTTGCGTTTTACTGCCACAGCTGTCCCAACCATTTTTCTTATCTGGTGAGTATAAAAAGTCAAATCATGATGCTTATGAAAAACAAGGCAACAAAATATATGTAATAGTAATACCAATTTAATTCAATACCAAAAAGGCAAGCAAAATGACAGTGGATGAACTACTCTAAGGGTTGAAAGATCAGGACATGTCTAAAACAAAAAATAGGAGTTAGTATTGTCAAACATGATCATTACTGAATAACCAGATATTTTAACAAATGAAAAGGGAGTGCAATAGTATACATATATTAATCAGTTGTCACAATATCAACAATCATATTAAGTAGTTAAATAAGTTTGCTGAAGTTTCCAACTTGGAAATAAATTCAACATGATTAAGTACTGTGGTGATAAATTGCTAGGATGAAAGGGAGTAAAATAATCCAGATTTTTCCCATAATTAATGTATAAAAAGTTTACAACAAAATAGGCATGCTAGTTCTGTGCATGTGCTCCTTAATCCTGGAGTATTCTCTGTGGATAAAAAAATTTAAGGAATGATATATGGGGAAAGAAAAATGAAATACCTGATGCAACATGAAGGACTCTCCCTGGATGGAGATCTGTATGTAATTATATCCCAGTGATGTTTCCAGTTTCCCACAGGAACACTGAAAAACTTTTCTGAAATGGAAAGCACTTAATCTGTCTGCTTCATCAGGTTCATATAACCATCTTGCACGAGCAACCAATCTAGAGTCTTGGTCATGCAAACCATTTCCATTCTTATTGCTAGAGCGAACAACAGGTTCACCAAAATGATGAGTTTCTGAAAACTTCTGGCTTTGGCACACTATATTTTCTGTATATGCCTCATAAGTTTCAGAATTTTCTTCCCTATCACTGTACTCACATTCAGACTCATATGACAAACTCTCCCTTGCTGATGTGCCACTCTTTGATGATGACTGCCTGTGAGGAAATTGTTTCCTGTACTTGGACCTAGCCGTATAATTATGGAAAGGATGTATCCCCTATTAAAGGCAATAATAGATAGTAACTGACATCTAACATCACAAATGCCAATATGCTCCAGCTAACCATGTCCGAAAACACCAGAGAAACAACACAAAAAATATCAGAAAACCTGACCCTAATTTAGTCATAAATCTAAAAATTTTAGCACATTTCCAGGAAGTACATAGTCATTCAGCATCCACGGCTAACTAAAAAATCATGTACTTAAACTGATAACTGCAAGAGGAATAACCAGTTAACATCTTGTTTGTGTAATCCTTTTATATTGACTTTTGGGTCTATACAATTTTTTTGTTACAAAGACAATAATGTGATACATAAATACATGCATTAACCATCCAAAATTAACTAATATCAAGAAAACAAAAATGTTTATAACTGATGCAATCAGTAATTAAGAACCAAAATAAATGGAGGCTTTTGATGAAATGGATTGGGAGGAGGGAAGACAAGAATACCACACCTCAAATACATTAAGAATATCATTGAACTCTGATATGTGGTAATCAACTTCATCATTGCTGAAATGGCTTTGAATACCAATAATTTCAGCAGGAAGGAGGTAGGAATACTTCCGCAAAACACATTCCTTCCTGGGATCAAAGCTCCTGGGTCCAAGACACAAAATCAAACAATTTGAGAGCACTGCAGGACCAAAGAGCATCAGAAACTCAGAAGTCTATGATTAAAATATGAAATATAAATATACAGTACAATGAGTACATTATTATTAAAAAATTAAAATTTCACAACGGACATAACACTTCAAGGATTACTCCATATTAAGAATAACAAGCAAGATTTCGCCTTACCTTTGTGAGGGCAAAATGCTAATAACTTTAATATCAAAGGGAAGATAAGAGTTAACATAATTTGCAAGGCCAAAGCCATAAGGGTCTCCATTCCACGCATTTTCCGGGATTTCCATTTTAAAGGATATGATTGTAGCAAGAGAGTGAACCTAATATATACACAACAACAAATAAGATGACATAAGCAATCACATCCTGGCCGCATCTGCACTCAAAATCAGAACAGCAAACAATCAAATCAAAACAATGCAATCATCAATTACTCCTTTGTCAGTTCGGCTGCTTCTAGCCCATCCAATCTTCTCCAGGTCCCCAAAATTACTTTCACGAATGCCACCAGCCTTGAATATGGCAGTTTCTAGTTCTTTTTCAATAGCTACATTTTTTAAATCCCAACACATTAGAAACAGACCATCCAATCTAACAATCAAGGTTTTAAAAAAGGCCTGCGGTCACAATTTTAGCAGCAACATCGATGTTTTCGGGGTTAGCACACCGCAATTCCAGCTGCAATTTCCCCCAACCTCAATTATCGCGATGAAATAGTGACCGTGACTGCAATTTAAAACCTTGCCAACAATGCAGATTGAAACACATTTGTACTCTACAATATACCAGAGGAACAGACAATAATACTTATATTCACTAATGCGGAGACAACAAACTGAACAGAGTAACTGTTTCACAAATAATAAGAAGATTTAAAAGTAACAAGTTTTTACTAATTTTCATTATATCCAATTTTTAAAAAACTATTTTTCATTCCCCCAACAGGTTGGCATTTCTACAAACATCTTAGACTCCAAAAAACAATAGTTGAAGTTTACTCCTTTTTTTTAATATCTTTTCAACCCATTGTATAGAGGAATTAGCACAAGCTAAAGAAGCGTACTTGAGAGTGAATGTTCATCGTGCTGCATTTGGAGACCTGAATGAAGAGTGAACAAAAAGGATATTAGACATGAGACATAAGGGTATCTGTGTACGAGGATGCTGGTACTTTGAACAAAGACAACAACAACAAATGGGACCTACCTCGGTAATTGGTGCCAACATAGGCGACACGCATAGCGACTTTTTTCTTACGAGAAGGTTGCCATGCCTGCGGAGAAGAGCAACAAAGGAACCATGTCCTTCTCCTTCTCTTCCCTGTAATAAAGGGAGCTTTTCTTAGCAAAGGAAACACTGGGGCTCGCATACACCATGTAGCCATCTTCGCACTTCACAGCTCAGAGTATAACTCCCCCAACAACTCAACAAGGACCCAAATCCTCTATCTAAAGTCCACTCCAATCAAGTCAAATCCTCTAACGGATTTTTAAGAATAAAAACTACTTCTTAATTACTTGATTAAATTTATTTTATTTTAAAAGTGTTTTTTTTTTAATAAAATAAGGAATTTTATGTTGTTTTGCGTCTAAATTATTTTTCTTATAAACTAATTTCATGCTTTTTTTTTTTTTAAGAAACAAATCTTATCTGTTTTTTAATTTATTTATAATCATTTATTTTAAATTTTACACTAAAATTTTGAGACAAATTAATTTTACTCTGTAATATCCAAACTCTATCATAATAGCAAAGAATGCCCACAAGTTTTAATTATTTCTCTATCACCCACGTGTACCATTTGCCATCTTCATACATAAACGGGGAAAAAAGCTTATAGCCCAACCCAACCCAACCCAACCCAACAACAACGACGTTATCTACAATCTGCAAAGAGGCTCTATCTTCTTCTTCCTCTGTAGTTTTTTCGTTAAACCCTATAATAACAACCACTCCACTCTTCTCTACACTCCGCAACCTTACGACGTCGTCTCAACCATGAACCCTTCTACACTCACCCCTTCCCACACCCACCGTCCTCTCCTGTTACCCTCTCCTTCTTTCTCTCCCTTCCACACCAGACGGCGTCGTTTTAGAGTCTCCCTCCCCCGCTGTTCCTCCTCCGACGCCGCCTCCGCCCCCTCTCCTCCGCCACCGCCGCCGCCTCCGTCGCAACGACCGCCCAAGGACCTCAAGGGAATCGATGTCCTCGTCGACAAGCTTTCGCCGCCGGCCAGGCTCGCCACCTCCGCCGTCATCGTCGCCGGCGCCGCGGTGGCCGGATACGGCCTCGGCTCCCGCTTCGGCGGCAGCCGCTATGCTGCGCTCGGTGGAGCTGTCGCCCTCGGCGCAGCCGGCGGTGCTGCGGCGTACGCTCTGAACGCGGCTGCTCCGCAAGTCGCCGCCGTGAATTTGCACAACTACGTCGCCGCGTTCGACGACCCTTCGAAGCTGAAGAAGGAAGAGATTGAGGCCATTGCTTCCAAGTTAGTTTTTAGTTTCAATTTCTAATAATAATAACCGTTCGTTTTTTTCTTCTTCGTTAATTTGAGGGTTTGGTTTTGAAATGGTTAATTTTTCAGGTATGGTGTGAGCAAGCAAGATGAGGCATTCAAAGCTGAGATTTGTGATATATATTCCGAGTGAGTGACATTATTTTTATTGTTTTTGTTGTTGTACTGGTAACGAGTTATTATTTGTTACTTGCTTTTGTGTAGTGATAATGTGTCATGATGATTTGGCTGTTTAATTTTATAATTGAATGATTGATTTGTGGTATAACGTGTTGTTCAGGTTTGTATCTTCTGTGCTTCCTCCTGGTGGTGAGGAACTTAAAGGTGACGAGGTTGATAGAATTGTCAGCTTCAAAAATTCTTTGGGAATTGATGACCCGGATGCTGCTGCTATGCACATGGAGGTATTTTTTGTGTTTGTTGTGTGTATATATACACCTGATTACCAGAGTAGATCGAGTTTGTGTGTTTATTATGAGGAGTGAAAGCAATTCCGGGTCTTACTTTGGTGCTTGTTGACTCCCTAGATTGGGAGGAAATTTTTCAGGCAAAGGTTGGAAGTTGGGGATCGTGATGCTGATGTTGAGCAACGTCGGGTAAGTTTGTCGTGTTGTGATGTTATCTTAACTGGTTGGTTGCAATAGCATCACAGGTTTTAGATGAATAATGGATACTTGGAGCTTGACCATTGTTAGAGTCTCCAGTGCAGGCGTTTCAAAAGTTGATATATGTGTCAAATCTTGTATTTGGAGATGCATCGTCTTTCCTTCTACCTTGGAAGCGTGTATTCAAGGTCACCGATTCCCAGGTATTTATTACTTATTTGTTAACTGGTATACCTGGCTTGTGCAACGTGATGTTAATATGCAATTAGGATGAGAGATTTGGAGCATAGGTTTATGACTGTGTATAGGCATCTTCTCGAAAAGGGAAGACCTAATTTGCTGCACGAAATGCATTTTGCAATGTTTGTGATCAGTGACACGCTTGCAACATTTCTTAATAATTCTTATATGTTCTCATTGTCATTTCTTATCTTAGTGTTTTTGTTATTTTTCATTTGACTAGTTGACTATAATCTATTTACCAGATTGAAGTAGCTGTACGTGACAATGCGCAGCGATTGTTTGCTTCCAAGCTGAAATCAGTTGGCAGAGGTAATTGTGTAGTCAGTAATTCCTTTTGGTCCTTGTTTGCTCTTACTGTATATTAGTGGAGAAATGATTGTAAATGATACTCCTTTTGTAATTATGCATGCATTTCTTATTAAATAAAGCCTTTAAATTTTGCTTGTACTCATCTGGTATGCTGGATTTTGTTCTGTAATTCTCTAGAATTACTATCATCCAAACTAACAAATCTTTCTATAGCAATTTTAGAAGTTTTAAATTTGGTTTGTTTCCTAAATGCTAACCAATGATTTCTTGCCAGATATTGATTCAGAAAAACTTGTTGCACTAAGAAAAGAACAACAATTATGTCGCCTTTCTGATGAGGTTCATTTTCATTATTTCTTCTTTCAACTTCTCTGGGTTAAATCCCTTTCTTTGTCTTGCCATCAAATAGTTCCTTGGTAATAGTATAATCTTTTTTATTAATTAAAGGAAATTTTCATTGAAGCTTGCTGAGAACTTGTTTAGAGATCACACAAGGAAATTGGTTGAGGAAAATATTTCAGAGGCAATTGGAATACTTAAATCTCGCACCAAAGCAGTGTAAGATTCATAGTTTTTCTAAGTATTCTTTTTGGAGGGATCAGGCCATTGCAGTTAATTACTGAATCAAAGATGGTTCCATATTAAATTTTGAATTCTGGGCATGTTTTTCTTGCTATTTGTTTCATTAGTGTTACTATTCATTTCTTAATTTTTACAAAAATAGAATTTGCCATATCTGATCATCTGTAAGTTTTTCAGTCCTGGAGCTACCCAAGCAGTTACAGAGCTGGATAGGGTATTGGCATTTAATAATTTACTCATCTCGTTTAAGAATCATCCAGATGTGGATCGCTTTGCCCGTGGTGTTGGTCCAGTTTCTTTAGTGGGTAAGTGTCTGTGACTAGGTGTGTTGCGTGTGTATATAACATGTTCTTTTCTCTTTTTAATCTTAATTCTTGAAGTTTACCAAAATTCATTTTTGGCATAGGTGGAGAGTATGATGGTGACAGAAAAATAGAGGACTTGAAACTCCTTTACAGGGCATATGTTTCAGATGCTTTGTCTGGTGGGCGCATGGAAGATGATAAGGTAAATGACCATGACAATTGGATATGAATTGTGAACTTTTTAACATGCTTTTTCTCAATATTCTAATTTATTTTCAAGTTGAGTTTGGGTTAGTGTTTTCCAGATGTATGTTGTGATTGAATAATTTATTTTCTTAAAAACTTGGAGTATTCGGCAGCTATTTATATCATATTGGAATATTCACTTCCCATGGGTTTAAAAGAGATTGAAACCTAGCAGTTTAGCCGTAGTTATTCTTTATTGTCTCGTATGTTTTATCTTTAGTACCAATTGTCAAAGCATGATTGAACAGGCTGTTCAGCGCATGCTACCATATCCATATTGCTCTTATTCTTATTTTGAATATTTCAGTTAGGGCAGTATTTATTTTCAGTACAAGGTATTTGTTTACTGTTTCAAGCCTAGTGAATTTTCACTTATTGGAGTATTTTTTAGTGTTATAAAACAATGTCCTGTCTCCTTGCTTAACACTAACAACTTAAAGCTGTTAGGTCAGGTGGTTTGTTGACTGTTAAGATGTACTAGCATACGATTCCCCTTTGAATATAGTTACATATGTTCTCCAATCTTCCTTTCATGAGTCAACATTCAGATAAGCAAAGACACAACAGTGTCTCGAAAACCATGTATCCATTACTAAAGAGTTCTTATTGATATAAGATATGAAACTTGATCTGTCAAAACACTTATTTTTTTAACATAAAATAAAAAATATTTTAAATATATTTATTATTCGTTGCAGCTTGCTGCACTAAATCAGTTAAGAAATATATTTGGACTGGGTAAACGTGAAGCCGAGGCCATTTCACTTGATGTTACGTCAAAGGTATATCGCAAACGACTTGCACAGGCTGCTGCAGATGGTGAGTTAGAAATGGCAGATAGCAAAGCAGCCTTCCTTCAAAATCTATGTGATGAACTTCATTTTGATCCACAAAAGGCCAGTGAACTTCATGAAGGTAAAACTTGTCATGTTCACAGTTAGTTGGAAGTTGACCATATTTGAGGCCTTTATTATTGAACACCTTATGTGCTGTCGGTTTTTATTTATGTGCAATTCTTAAATCTTAAGGTTGTAAAATGTAAACTTGTAAAACCCTTTCTACATGATGTGACTTTTTTTTATATTTATTTAGTTATAACACACAATCTAATGATATTTTATTATTTTTAAGAAATTTATCGGCAAAAGCTTCAGAAATGTGTAGCTGATGGGGAGCTCAATGAGGAGGATGTTGCTGCTTTGTTGAGATTGCGTGTAATGCTCTGCATACAGCAACAGATTGTTGAAGCAGCTCATTCAGATATCTGTGGCAGTTTGTTTGAAAAGGTAGTCGACGTTTACTTTTTCCTATCTAATTGTTTGGTCCTTCATAAGTTTCAAATTAGTGAGATTACATATTTCTTGCTATGCAGAAGTACGGTCAATCCATGCATTGTAACAAATTGATAATGATAATATGAATACATCGATGAACACTAAAATTGCTATCCATATGAATATGGGTTCAAGATGATTATGGAACTATGGTTATCAAACTCATTCTACTTTCTATTTGAATATTGGTAGCATGAGAAGTTACAGCTGTCACATTTTAATGTGTTGATAAACCCGATAATGCTTTCATTTACTGGTAGTGTGGTGATGGAGACCATGAATCTACTGCATTTTTTATCTTACAGGAAAGATACACTGTTGTACTCTGTACTCTGCATGCTAGGATTTGTCTAGAATTTCTGAAATGTGTATCAATTGGAATTGTTACTTTGAACTGCTTGAAATTTATTTGGGCTTTGTCTTTTCAATTTGTAGACCTGTATCTACTTGCTATAAAATCTGTTTGTTGGTTTGATTATCTTATATCAAAGTTGTACAAGTCTAGACTCTATAGTGCTTAGTTGATGACAGTGATATGTGAAGAAATGGTTCTGTTTTATTGTGGTATATCATGAGTCTTGTTTCAATCTCTGTCAAAGATGTTCAAAATTTTGTTGAGTTATTACTAATTCATGTCTCTCCTTCTATAGGTTGTCAAGGAGGCAATTGCATCAGGGGTTGATGGATATGATGCTGAAATCCAGAAATCAGTAAGAAAAGCAGCACATGGCCTGCGACTTACCAGGGAGATTGCTATGTCTATTGCAAGCAAGGCGGTGAGTATCAAGTTATCAGAAACTCAATGGTCATTTATAAAGATTAGAATAGTTTTAAATTTCACACTCAGGTTTTTTTGCATTACAGGTAAGGAAGATTTTTATTAATTACATAAAACGTGCACGGGCAGCTGGAAATCGTACAGAGTCTGCGAAAGAACTGAAGAAGATGATAGCCTTCAACACCTTAGTTGTAACTAATTTGGTGGAGGACATTAAAGGGGAGTCAACTGATATTTCAACTGAAGAACCTGTGAAAGAGGACATTAGACAAACTGACGATGAAGAATGGGAATCACTTCAGACACTCAAGAAAATAAGACCAAATAAAGAACTTACGGAAAAGTTGGGAAAACCTGGTCAGACAGAAATTACTCTGAAAGATGATCTTCCTGAAAGGGATAGGACTGATCTTTACAAGACATACTTACTTTATTGTCTAACTGGTGAAGTGACAAGGGTTCCATTTGGTGCTCAGATCACTACTAAGAAGGATGATTCTGAGTATCTTCTTCTAAATCAACTTGGTGGGATCCTGGGATTGAGTAGTCAAGAAATAGTGGAAGTGCACAGGGGTCTAGCTGAGCAAGCTTTTAGGCAACAGGCTGAGGTAATTTTAGCCGATGGACAGTTGACAAAGGCCAGGGTGGAGCAGCTTAATAACCTCCAGAAGCAAGTAGGCTTACCTCAAGAATATGCTCAGAAAACAATCAAGAGTATAACCACTACAAAAATGGCAGCTGCCATTGAAACTGCTGTAACTCAAGGGAGGCTCAATATGAAGCAGATAAGGGAACTTAAGGAAGCTGATGTTGATTTAGACAGTATGGTATCTGAGAACTTGAGAGAGATCCTCTTCAAAAAAACTGTTGATGACATTTTCTCATCCGGTACTGGAGAGTTTGAC
>PYAF01004620.1:543546-557300 GCA_007407185.1 Glycine tomentella
ATTCAGGCTGTCTCTCTACTAAGACAGAGAAATCAGGAGGGAGTGGTAAGTAATATTCAAAGCTTCATGTTCACTTAGTGCATGTTTGGATTCATGCTGGATTATCTAAAATTACACTCAAATACTAGATCACGTGAAGTAAATGTTCATAAATGTTTGGTTTCACTTTAAGAAATTGATTCAGAGTTGATTTTGAGTTTGAAGCAATTTTAGGTAACTTTTCTGTTGAATAAAAAAGGTTTATGTTCAGTTTTATTCTTAACTAGCTTTCATTATAAAAAACAAAATCATCCAAACATAAATCATTTCACTTCAAAGTCAATTATGCAAAATCTACTTCATTCAAAATGAATTTTGCAAATGTTTGTCCAAACACACTTAATGCGTGTTTGTACGAGCATTGGCAAAATTGATTTTAAATTGAATTGATTTTGAAGTGATGTGATTTACGTTTAAGTGTTTTTATCATAAAATTAAAGTCAACATTTTGGATCCATCGTAAAAGTTACTCAAAGGTCTTTCAACTCAGTTAATTTTGGATCTGGAATCAATTCTGTATTTTTCTTTAACGTAAAATCAAACATGAAAATTTATCAAAAATCCATTCTCCAACGTGAAACAAAACATGCACTTATTCAAACAGCTTTTTTACGTTTGGTTGTCATGGATAACCATGTGTGATTGCTTCTTGCCTTTTGTGCAGGTTTCTTCAATCAATGACTTGCTGGCATGTGACAAAGCAGTACCCTCACAGCCAGTTTCATGGGAAGTGCCAGAGGAGCTTTCTGATCTATACACCATATACTTGAAGAGTGATCCAACTCCTGAGAATTTGTCTCGTTTGCAATATCTGTTGGGTATAAATGATTCCACAGCTGCTGCTCTTAGGGAGATGGGAGATAGATTACTCAATACTACTGCGGAGGAAGAGAAGTTTGTATTCTAGTCTTGTGATAAATTGTTTGGCATTTTAGGCACACTAGAGAGGCTGCAAGCCCCCTTAATTTTGCCATTTTTTATTTGCCATTTTGTTTAACGGTAGCAGAAAAAGAATATCACGATGTATAAACTTTGGAATAGAGATGAGTGCAGTGCTGAAATCTTAGATAATATTTTGTTTGAGACAGTTGAATTAATCAATTGCTATTTTGTATGAATGAAAATAAGTTTTCATCATCGTGGACAAGTTTTATCACCGAGCTTGTGAATATTGTGTTTGTTTTTACATTTAAAATTTAAAACTCATTTAACGCAAATCCAACATTTATTGGACCTTTTACTGTGTCTATATTTATTAGATAGATCAACACCAGCATTTATTGATCTGACATAAGTGTTGCAACCAATGAATAAGAAAAAGGATTAATTAGGCCTAATTTGTGCCGTGAGTGTCCAAATGGTAAGAATCCACCAATTTAGCTGTTTCAGCTAGCATTGCATAAAGTGATAACAAATACTACACCTTGGATTGGATTTTGACTAGATGAAGAAAACGTTACAAATCACGAGGTTAGCACCACCCATTTTTTAATATTTATTTATTTGACTTGAATTTAAAATTTTCATGAAATCACTCCAAAAAACCAAGGGCACTCGAGCTTAATGGAATTGGAAGGAACACTTTTGATTATTCTTGAAATAAATAGTAAGTGTAAATATTACATTGACTGAGACAAACTAATTATATGGGAAGATGAAAATGTTAAGAGAAGTTAAATTAATTTAGAGGTTAATGGTTATAGATTAAAAGAGTAAATCAGTTTTTTTATCCAATCACAAATCATGTTTGAATTACTTTAAGATAATTATTTTAAAAGTCAACAAATAATTTTTACACTGTCAATATATATAATCCTTTTTCTCATTATTTTATTTGCTTTTTGCTTATTAGTTAATTAATTTTGGCAATAAAAGAAGAAATTTAAGTTATTAGTTTATGCACTCAACCCAAAAGCTAGTTTACATGGTGAGGTTATCCTCCACTTATATATTATATTTTGGCACTATCTCTAGTTAATGTGAGACTTGGATTTTTTTCAATACACCCCCTCACATTCAACACTTTTGAGTTTGGTGCATGGATAACATGGTGGATAACCCTTTAAATGGATATAGGATACCATCTAAAATGAAGCAAGGGAGAAGAATTGATTGGTGAACTTCATTGTTTATTCATTGATTTGTTACATATATATAGACTGATTTACAAGATTCAAAAAGTTGAAAACTAACTTCTATATAAGTTTATATGCTAATCTATCTATAAAGAATTAAAAAAATTCAAAAACTAACAATGATCTTAAAAACTAACAGATCTGCAAAATTCAAAAATTATCAGTAATCTTAAAAGCTAATAGATATGTAAAATTCAAAAACTAACAAGTTTATCTATAATTCTAAAATAAAAATAACCAATTTGCGTATCTAAATCTAAAAATTGCTAGCAATTCAAATTAAAAACTTAAACTCCTTAATATGCGTCCAACACTCCCTCTCAAGTTGGAGTTGTGAGTGAAATGTCAAGAACACCCAACTTGCTAAGAAATCGTTAATAAGCATCACCTCCAATTGGTTTGGTAAAAAATGTCTCCTAATTGGTCACGAGAACACAAATAGGAAGGAGCAACAAGGCCTGATTGAGTTTTTTCACGAATAAAATGACAATCAATCTCAATGTATTTAGTGTGTTCATGAAGCACTGAATTTTAGATCAAGAGAGCTTTATATATACTTCATTGAGATCACCTTGGAGAAAACATTGTTGACATCAAGTTGGTGCAATCACCAATTTTTAATGGCAACAATGGAGAGAAGGTAAACATTGACCAATTTTTCTACAAGTACAAAAGTATCATGATAATTTGTACCTTCAATTTGAGTATAACCTTGTGCGACTAAATGAGATTTATATCTCTCAATATAACCATGACCCGATATTTGATCTTGTAGACCCATTTACAACCAATTGGAGATTTTCCTTCAGGGAGGGAGCACAAAGACCAAGTGTTGTTTGATTAAAGGACCTAGATTTCTTTATCAATGGCATCACGCCATTCAATTGATTTCATGGCTTGAGAAAAGGATTTTAGTTCTTGGTTTTCAATGACATTGATGTAAAAGACTCGATGAGAGACAATTAGATTTGTTAGGCAAAAGTGGTTTGTCAATGAAAAATTTGTTGAGGGTGAAACATGATTACAAATGAAATTTTTGAGATTACTTGGTTGACGACGAACTCGCTAAGGACAATTAGATGTAGAAGTTGTCTCTAGAGGTGAACTATGATTGGTTGGCGCATCAACAATAGCAGATGGAGCATTGACTAAAGTGTCATGTTGCGGATCATATGTGGGAATGGTCACACTTGTGCCACTCGAATTATCATTCAAATCGGGTGAAATATGATTATTGACAGGTTAAAAGGTTCATCATCATTGATTGGAATGTTTCAATTGATAGATTTTAAGAGCATTTGATTGAGAAAAATGATCCTTTAAATCTGTCTAGATTACAAATCCAGGTTTTTTTTTGCACGAAGTGTCATTGTGACAACACGACTCCATAAACCATAATTGTCCCTTGTCAACAAGCGTGTAACAAGAACAGTTGAAGGGTTATTTGGGTGATGAATTGTATAGGAATTTGTATCCATGGGTATGATTGAATTGGGAGGAAGGGATGCAAAAGCCATGATGGAAAAACCTAGGCTTAGTCACCATGTCATCCATGCACTAAGTCTAAAAGTGTTAAAAACATGTGAGGATGTATTGAAAAAAACACAAGTTTTACATTGGGTAGAGATAAGGTCAAGATATAGGACATAAGTGGAGGACAACCCTTACTTTATAAGCTAACTTTTAGAATTGAGTTAAACCCAAATCTATATTCTAAGATCGAACCATAATTAGGAATCAAATATGTATAAATTCACTGCACATTATTATTATTTTATTATTATTATTACTGTATGATCAACTGATTTTCCCTCATAATGGCCAATGGCCAGTGAAACTAACAGTTCTGATAAAAAATAATAAATATATTAGTCAAATTTATCTTGTAGGAACCTTATCCAAAGTTAACAACACATTTAATTTGTTTTTCTTCCTTTGATTGATTTTTTGTTTGTTTGAAATATACATAGGAACTTGAAACTCCTGTATAGCTTTAAACATGGATCTTAAAAACGTTAGTGGGTTGTTGGCGTAATGGAATAAAGAGTACTGGAGTAGGTATTCTTGCATATAGGCAAATTAATTCTAATGAAAATTCATAGCCTAATGAATGTGGCATAAATATTTTCAGCATTACAGCATATGTAGGGAAAGGTAACTAACTATCCAAAAGAGACTCAAAGAATAGATGGTTGGCTTCACTCTAAGCTTTAACGACATATCTCAATGAATTTAAAATGTGTTTATGCTGCTAACCCCGATTAAGTACTATTATTATGTATTTTTTTCAAAGCTCTCTGATTAAGTACTAATTGGTTACAATTATCCCCAACTCTTGGTTTATAATTGACTTGTGCACCCAGCACACTTTTCACCTGCTTAGTTAGAATTGTTCACTTACTCTTACAAACCATATTTAAATATATACCGTTTACTTTTGGGAATTATTATTAATTTATTATCATCATCATCATTTTGAAACAGAGACAATAGACACTAAGAAGTCATTTTGAGTTGAAATTATCAATTGGGGATGTTAATAGGTTCGGCGGGTTTGCAGAACTTGGTTTCCATGTTTGTCAAATAATTTTGTTGACTAGTTTGGTTCCTTTTATCTTGTGTTCACACTCAAAACTACCCATTTAGTGGCAAATTCTTGTATTAACTAGAAAAAAAATGTAATCCCGCTTATGATTTTATAGAAAATATGAATCAAATGTATTTTGAAATTTAAGCTTGGCCCACTTTATGTTCTTAGGGGGACGTTTAATTCATAATATAATTTAACATTTCTGGGAATCGCATTACTAAAAATATTATGCCCCAAAATGTATAAAATTTGAAATTTATTTAATTTTTTTAAATAAAAGTAAAAAAGATAATAGTAGATTAATGTAGTGGAAATAAATAGTTAATGTAGAAAATAGTTTTCATTCCCATTAAAATATCATATACCCCTTCCTTGTGGATATAGAGTTTTCTTGATATATATATATATATATATATATATATATATATATATATATATATATATATATATATATATAACATCCCTGAAAATATAACATGCAAAAATAAATTCTTATAACCTTCTAACCAATATGGATATGTTATATGTATTTCTATTCTCATATTCTTCTTGAAAATAAAATAACACGACGACATGATGTGTGTGGGTCATGACATGGGAAATTTTATAAATCACATAAAAAAGAAAATTCTATACTGACAATTATTAGGTGATAAAATGTTGTAAAATTCTTTAACTGAATGTGGATATTGAACAAGAAAAAACAATAGTGACGTACTGCACATCTTTTTTTTTTTTTTTTTTCATTTTAGACTTCCAAATTCTTGTATATATTGTTTAATTTATAATATAGCTTCTCTATTTTGAATATTAAGAATCCTAAAAAAATTTCGATGGCGAAGTCCACATCTGAGTATAATAACTCTCAAGTCCTTCAAAATAAAATTACTTTATATCCTAGCTACTTTGATTGATTAGTAAACTAAAGGCTTTTGATCTATCATTGTACAACATCAATTCTCCAAATTTCAACAGCACTATTTGGGTCTTTCAGATAAATTTGCGATGTTCATCCCTCAGGTCCCATCAACTGGGTCTCGTGGATACTATAATTGTGTAATTTGAGTATATCGTATAATAGATGAATATATTATTGTTAATATATATGAAATAATATATATATTTAATGATTAAAATTCTACAATTATAATATTTCAAAATTCAATGGACACAAATTAGAACTTGTGGGCTGAAATTTACATGTGACACTTGAAACATTTTACTCGAGTAATTAAAATCAAAAAATCAAAATCACACAATGATACCTAAAAGATATAATGTATAATTAATTAAGCCTAAATGAAAACATAACACAATTTATTAAACATCAGCGCTAGCGCTACTCGTAGCATTTTAATAAATCAGTTGTATAACTTAAATTCGTCTAATATACCCGTGTATGAATTCATATGGTCCATGATAAATCAGAAAAACTACTTAATTGACTTAATGGTGGAGGGTTTAAATAACTTGCATGATGTTTTAGATTTAAACTTTGTTATTTAACTTGTTGTTTTTCACAAAATATGTTCGATCTGGATGTGGTAAGGTGAACCATTTAATCAAGAACAATATTATTAAGAGAAGTATTAATAAGACATTTTCTTTTATATATATGATTCAGTGAATTTCATGTACCCACGCCTCACTAATAAATTTTAGTGAAATTCACATAAAAATTATATATTATTATAGCATTAAACAATTTATTGAAAGAGATATATAAACAATATTAGAATAAATTATACTAATCGACTGATGTTTCATCCAATTCCCTCCATCCTTCGTACGTTTCTTACTCTTATATTAACATATATTAATTATTTGAAATACTTTGCACTGACATTTCTTATATATTACACTGTGTATTTTCCCAGTAAGAGAGGTTATTGTAAACTTTTAAAAAACAAGAAGTTTAGTGCAATCTCAATAACTTTATGAATTGCATAAAAACAAACAAACTTCATGAAGGATGTCTAAGTATATTATTTCTAGAATTAATACATGTCTTAACTTTGATGTTAAGGTAGAAAACCAAACCTAAAATGACTGAATTAAATATATAATGAAAGTAATAGAACCTAAACCTAATCCAGCATTTTGCCATAACAGTCCAATCTTAAGACCATGGAGGAAAAAATGAAAGAATATTTGACTGCAGATAAACTTTAGTAGCATTATAACTAATCTACATTCATGAAGATTAGGCAATAGTCCAAGCGTGCTGGACCCAACTAGCTTCATGAGATACCGGACTTCCCAAATTGTATGTCAATCACGGAACCAAATCTAATAGTAATATTGTAATAGTAAATAGTAAAATATAACTAGTATGATGATGTTTCAGCGATCTACTCTCAGATATGCTTCGCCTTCGGTGTATAATAATGATGTTTTTCTCATAATATTGTTTTTTTTATTACATTATCCGTTACATATAAAGAAGTTAAAATATATCATACTTTCATCGATTAATTCTATTTTAATATTTTTTTTATACATCAGAAAATAAATTATATTTTAATATGAACACATGTAAGATATATATTATTGCCTTTTCCCTGTCTGTGTGACTGTCGTTGAAGTTACTAGCCGTTAATTAGTTTTAATATGTCCACTTTGATTATTATTATTGAAACATTATTTTTTTATTTTTAAAATCTAATAATATAAGAGTTTGAATTTCTATCTAGCTTGTTCTAAAGTCTTCAAGTTGACAACATGGGCCCTAAAAACTAATTATTGTTGATGTTCTGTTTTTAATAAACCTAAGAATATCACCTAGCATGTTAGGAATTCTATAGAAATATGACTCACCTAATAAGAAATAAGACACACAACACATGCAGTAACAGACATCACATATATAGTGAGAGTCATTACATGAATTTTACTTTTTTTTGGAAGGCAACACATGAATTTTACTTAATAGAATATAATAGAAAAATGTTAAAATTAAAGTAGCTAATTAGAAGTCATCATAACCATAGACAAATTACCTCCATATAGGGTCCAAAATGGAGCGACCGCACCACACTATAAATAAAGCTTGAGGAGCAGTGTTTACTTCACAAGTTCAAAGACACATACAAGCACCATTATTAAACAATGGCCTTTCACTCCCATGGTCACATATTTTCTTTCTCCACCATATTGTTTTGCATGTTTGCCATGGCCTCTTCTCAGCTAACTTCAAATTGCTATGAATCAACATGCCCTCAAGCTCTCTCTATCATCAGAACTGCGGTGATCGGTGCGGTTGCGAAAGAGCACCGCATGGGAGCCTCCTTGCTCCGTCTTCATTTCCATGACTGCTTTGTCAATGCACGTTTTCTTTTAACATATCCTAGCTTCATCTTTCTCACTGTCAATTAATCTCATGCATATATATAATTAAATTTCGAACAATAATATATATTGGCATCATCAGCATTCATTTAGGCTCCTGTCCAAAATGTAATTAGTTTTAGAGAAGCCTTATAGATAAAGTAGTTGTGTTTAAAGTGAGGGATTTATTTAAGAAAGAAAAATTAGACATATCAATCTTTAATGAGAAAATCACGAAAATAGATTTTAATTATTTGATTTATTTTGTATATGTTTATATTTGTTTAGTCTAGTACCTCTTTTTTCTACCGAAATCAATCATATTCAAATCGGATACGATGGTTATTTGGTTAAGCTGAAATAAATTCCCTGGTCAGAAGATCCATGTGTTTGGTGCGATGTATATATTGAAGATCAGTAATTTTTCCACTTCCCATGTTGGGATTGTTTAAAATTGTACAAGTCTTAGTAAACCTTTATACAAAATTACCGTTTTTATACTTTTATACTAGGCATTTTTGTTGAGTTTTTTTCCCCATAAATTATATATGCTAACAGTTGCTGTTACATACACTGTTTTTCTTCTTTTGTGTGTGTAAGTGTAAGTACTCGTACATGTATCATGCATGATTCTTGTTTTCAGGTCTAACCTAACAAGCATGAATCCAGTCCTTGATAAGTATGAGTGTGAATTTTAAATGAAAACTGCTTTTTGTGAGTGGAAGAAAAAAAAATTGTTTGGCGTAGTAGTTGAAAGTTGATTGAATTTAATTATAGCACGCATGAAAAGAAAAGTTGACATATATGCACGTTCAGTTTAACCAAATAAGATTCCTATACCTTCCTAGCTACAATGTTTTGTCAAATTATAACTTAAGCTTTTAGGTTAGTTAAAAATATTTCTTAACATCTTCGAGTTCTCTTGAAAATATAGCTAATTAAGCGTTATTTAATGCGGATTAGAAGCATGAGACATATTAAATTAACTGCATTTTTAACTTTTTGGATATTAGTAATTAATTTGTTACGGGATACAAACTTGTAGGGATGTGATGCATCTGTTCTGTTGGATGACACTTCAACCTTTACTGGAGAGAAGTCAGCTGCTGCAAATGTGAATTCTCTGAGAGGTTTTGAAGTAATCGATGACATCAAAACAAAAGTGGAGGCTGCTTGTCCCGGAGTTGTTTCTTGTGCAGATATTCTAGCTATTGCTGCGCGTGATTCCGTTGTTACAGTAAGTTTATTACAATGAACAAATAAAATCCAAAACGATAAGCAAGATAATATATATATATATATATATACATATATATACTTGTTGGCTTGTTACACTATTATTACAGAACATGTCTCATTATAAAATTTGATTAAGTTTCACTTACTCATTATAAATCAATGTACAAGAATGGTTTTAGAGTTCCAACTTAAAAAATTTCACAACACTATTTTATTTTATATCTCTTCATCTCATTATCTAACAATTTTTTTTCTCTTCTCGTCCTATTTATTTCCTTTATTGTAGAAAATGTTGTGAGAATTTTGGTAAGTAAAAATAGTCCTATTACACATTATTTTTATTCAACACTTCCATTTAAACAAGACATATTTGAGATTTAAGAGTAAATGATGCTCAGATTCTAATAATTATTTCAACTATTATTAAAAAAAGACGAGGATATATAACAACAAGGACGACAGCACTTTAGACCACAAGGTTATAAAAGTTTTAAAAATACTAGCTACATCATCAACTAATTACTCCAAGAGCTTAAAATAGTAGTAGGTAAAATTACATAAAACAGTGTTATATCTAACAATTGACTGGTATTTTTGGTCTTTGTATCTCAGTTGGGAGGTCCATCATGGAATGTTGCGTTAGGCAGAAGAGATTCAACCATGGCAAGTAAAGATGCTGCCACTACGGATATCCCATCCCCACTAATGGATCTCAGTGCCCTTATATCTTCTTTTTCAAATAAGGGCTTTAACACCAAGGAAATGGTAGCCCTCTCAGGTAAATTACTCACTAACTTTGACTTTAATTGATTAATTAATGACATTAATATAAGTAAGATTATGTCAACAATATTATACACATATGAATTTTGTATCAGTCAAGGAAGTTTTTAATTCAATTCATTAAGTAAAATGTATGAATTATTATAAATTCTTTGACAATATTTTTTATTCTCACGCATAAGAAAATATCTAAATCTTATATCATATCTATTTTATTTCATAAATAAATAGGAGCTCATACAACGGGGCAAGCCAGATGTCAACTATTCAGAGGCAGGGTTTACAATGAAAGCAGCATTGAGTCAAACTTTGCAACATCACTAAAGTCAAACTGTCCAAGCACGGGGGGAGACAGCAACCTTTCCCCACTTGATGTCACCACAAATGTTGTATTTGACAATGCTTATTTCAAGAACCTCATCAACAAAAAGGGACTTCTACATTCTGATCAGCAGTTGTTTAATAGTGGTGGTTCTACAGATTCTCAGGTCACTGCCTATAGCAACGACCCTTCAGCTTTCTATGCAGACTTTGCTAGTGCCATGATCAAAATGGGAAACCTTAGCCCCTTAACAGGGAAAAGTGGCCAAATTCGTACTATTTGCCACAAGGTTAATTAATTAATTAGAGAAATAATATGAGCAAAAGACATGCTCATTCAGTCATAATATGTATGGCCTAGTTTATGTTTAGTGATAATAATCTAAGAATATAATATTGAAGTGTAAGCTTTAGTCCTCAAATTGAGAGGGGAATAAAGAAAAGTGTATTGAAATTAAAGTCTTGTATCAATGGATCATCCTTTATCAAGCAGAAAATTTCAGCTCATCTAACTATATGTATTAGTAATCTAGAGTTATTTGTACTACCGTAATGCATTACTTGTGCCTTAAAACTATATAGTATATACCATAAAAAAAACTTTCACTCCGACCAGCTAAAAATGTAGAACAGTAAATAATGCTATTCTTTTAATAAATTAGGTTAATTCCGAGTTAATTATAAGAACCTGTTGTTACTGGCAAACTATATATAGCAACACATGAAAACACTACCTTTGCCAATGATTTTTTTTAATTATTTGTTACTCTCCTATCAATATTTTTTGTAAGGGGATCTTCTTCCAATTAAGTCAGGGGAGTAACTGGTCCATTATAACATATAATACCCTGTCATGATAACCATAATGATTTGTTAAATGTTAGAGATGCTTCAGCTTAAATTTTTTGAATTATTGATCCTTAAATAGGTTTAGTTGTTTTAACTGAATATATGTTTTTATACAATTCTTTCTCCCAAATAACGACCTTAGCATTTAGAAAGACTTATTCATATCATGAGATTTCTACTCTTCATATTACATATCTTGCCTAAATTTTATCAAATAATAATATAGTTGAATGTAATTAGTGCCACACATTGATGTTTTGCTCTGTTATAAAAAAACATAGTCATTTAAAAAAAAATGCAGATTTCAAAATTGAACCGCAAAGCGTGCAGTTGCATGCAGAGTTGGCTATTATATTTTCCAATTTCAGTGGTATGACTACTTTATAAATGAAGCTTCCTAAATGCCAAGGCCAATTGAGTCAATGAAAAGGGAAAAAAATCAAAGCCTCGCAAAAGAGTAGTGCTAAGCACCAAGTAAGACGTTCCAATTATTGAACAGTGCAGCAACATGCGTGCTTTGTCCTTTATTGGCAAAGGAATATATATTCCTTATGCTTTGTTAATTAAATTTGAACCATTCAGGTATGGCCGTATGAAATTTCTATGAATCAACTAAATCAGCTTCTGAAAATTATCAAACCAAAATGTCTATTGCAGGCAAGTTATACATAAATAAGTAATATTTGATGGATAACACGTTTTCTAAAAAATACAATTGATGGATGCCAAAAAATTTGGTTAACCATCTTTAATGAAATATTTTCTCTTAACCATATTGTTTTTATTCACAAATCTCGATACTTAAAATAGATTCGAGTTCAGTTTCAGTTGGAACAAAACATGTTGGTTACTACACGTTTAATTTGATGGTTAACGTTGGCAGGGCGATATTATACAGGGGAATTTAATATGAAGGGTTTATCATGCTTTGTAAAGTAATTAATATATGACATTTTAATTTTTTAAAGTTTTGGGGTTGTTGCCCGATCATCTCATACATAATTCTGCTCTGCGCAAGAAAGTAGGTGAGAAGTGTGCATGTGTAAAATCTCAGACAGGAATATATAATTTTTTAGATGACTATGTTAAAAAATATAAGAATTCTGTTTTACCCCAATTAAAAAAGTAAGAGGGAATTATATAAATATGTATTTTTTTTAACCTATATTAACGGTGAAAAATGTATATCATAATAGAAAAAAATATAAAATATATTACGTGAAACATTTGTAGAAAATATTAATTTGATAATAATTTTTACAAACAGTTAAAGAAAAATTGATTATAATTAATCAATTGATTTTCCTAAAATATGTTAAAGTTATCATCTATTGAGATATTATAAATTATAGGATCAAAATATGTGTATATATTTTGTTAAATATGTCTTTAATTTCTCAACTTTTTGAGTTTTTGTCCATTAATATTTTCAGTGCCTACCTTTAAGTGAGCTGTTAGAATATATTAATCAAGTTTCGGGATTTTTTTTAACCGTAAGAAATTATTTAATTATGACATTTCCCCTTTTTCTCCTTCGTTTACATGGAGCAATTCTCTGAGATATAGTAGCAGATCCAAAACACTAACCTCTTGGTGCTGAAACGTGACAATGAAAATAAAAATAAGAATTTCACTATTTTATTTCCTTTGAATCCATGTGATTTCAGTTCGATACTTGTACAGATTCTAATTGGAAAAAAAAAAAAAAAAAAGCCCAACCCGTGGACTTAATGGAGGTGCTTGACTTCAGAGTTCAGATCCATTCTTTCGAAACGGTGCGTTTCCTTTCAATCAACAACATGAAAGGGGCAAAGGGGGTTTGACTTCTTTTGCGGAGGCCGCAGTGGCGCGATTCCGACGGAGAACTTGGCACATGTGAGTTTGGCGTGGTGGGTAGCCTCGATTTGAAGTGATTCATGGCTACAAGGTGTTTCGGGTCACTGATGGCTTCATTGATGGATTTGTTCGTGTGGGTATTTCATGTTTGGCACAACGGTTTCGATGCGAGGTTTGTGGTGATGGCTTGCAGATTCAACTTGAATTTGGCACAGGATTGGTGGTGAGGATGATGCTGTGCGGGTATTGGTGGTTTTGCTGCTTGGCCAGAGAACCAAGTCTGGTCGTTAAAAATCCCCAAAAACTTATTTCAATTCATATCTTTTAATCCTTTGATCAGTATTTTTTTTTTTTTTTGACAGTTTTAAAACGAAAAAAAATGAACTGTCGGAAAAAATTAACACTTTATAATTGTTCATCCTAAAAATATTGGAGCTCGCTGTGAATTGGATGATGAGGTTGACGAGGTTTTTCAATCATTAGATTAGACTTACTCACAGTTGAATTATTGGTCAATTAATTAGTTGAAGCAAGCAACAATCGAAGCTTAAGTTCACTAGTCAAATTAAAACATTAGGTGAAAAGCTTGAGAGTTGATTTATGCGGGTTTTTATGGAAACCTAAAGGGGATATTT
>PYAF01004620.1:557400-630105 GCA_007407185.1 Glycine tomentella
ATATATATATATATATATATATATATATATATATATATATATATATATATATATATATATTCTTAATCTGCATTTGGCATAAATTCCAAATTGGTGTCTTGGTTGCGATGACGACAAGCATGTTAGCATGTTACTGATAAAATAAACAGGAACGTGAAATTGTTCTTTTGTAATTGTTGCTATATGATACAATTCACGTGATTATAAAGTATATATGCGAACTTAACAGTGTGGGCTTTCCATTGGATAGTTTAAAATTTAGAGTATTATTACTCCATTATATTCAATTGTTTTTGCATACTAACTAAGCTGACAAGAAATTATCTGTGCATGGTTTGCACATGACCATAAATTATTAATGAAGTACTGATTATTTGCATCCAAAAGCCACAAATTATTGTATTTTTTTAGAGTATTTCAAAAGATTTAATTATGCCCTATTTTATTTGATTTTATTTATCTTCAAGTATTTATATATATACCAATATTTGTCATCAAGTATACGTACTTTTAAACAAAAAAAAAAGTATTGGTTTGCATGCATAACATTGGTCTTATATAGAAGTTAGAACGATCTAACCATGGTTATCAAACTCTCGATTTAAATCGTAGAATCTTTCGATTTTACGAGTCTACTAGCCCTCTATGAGTTAACTCGGACGTAGACTCTTTTTTGGGGTAGAATCGCACGATTCTACATAGAATCACTCGATTCTGAGTAGAATCGCGATTCTACTACGTTTTCACGAGTCTGCTGGGTTTAGGAACGACGTCGTTTCGAATAACAATTTTTTCATATTTGGGCCAAATCCATAACATATTTGCTTCCTGCACCTCTTTTTGCTACCTTTTGACGCATTTTTTTATATTAAAAATTGGACTTTTATTTTAATTTAAGTGATTTCTATTTACACTCTTTTTTTATTAATACACTTGTGTTATCAATTTTAATACTTCAATTGTTATTTTGAATTTTTTAGTATCAATTATTTATAATTGTACTCATTTAATTTGACAAAATTAGTTATGTCATTATTTCATATTTATATATAGGTAATTTAGTTTTTTTTTTTATCTGAAGTAGACTCTTACGGTTCTACGATTCGATTCTATGAGGCCTTCACGGTTCTACCTAGAATCACGATTTTGACAACGTTGGATGTAACTATCACACCTCTCAAGGTTTTAGATTACCATTTGAGTTCAACTATTCAAGATTTGAAGTTGCTTATTATTACCTGAAAACAAGTAATTCCTTTTGGAACCAATACATACAACATAAACTATTGAATCTTAACATAGAAACTCAACATCTCTTATTGAACAATTAATACACAAATCACATTAAAACTGATAGAAAATATAATGTTGAAATAAAAGAAAAAAGAGAGGAGAAATTCAGAGTTCGAAATTTCTCAACTGATATTTTTAATAAAATTAATAAACTAATATCTACTGATAAAAAAAACATTAAAATTGACATGACTAAGTTTATAATATAATACGGTTTCTTATTCTTTCCACTGTATGTACCATTACCATTATTGTAATCCAGACCTTGCAAATTGCAATTCTAATTAATTAATTGACCCTTCTGCAATTGCATCTGATCTCTCCCTTCCTCCCAGTGAGAGGCTTCATGTTCCCCATCTTGATCATGGAAGCTTTAAAATCTCTAGCAAAAGCCAAAGGGCTTCTACTATATAGTTGCACCAATTTGTCACTTTCCGTGCCTTTTCCCTTGAACAGCTCTTGATCAGAATGGAGAAGACCCTTTTTGTGCAGCAAATCCGTGTAGTATGCAGTGTCAACTCTCGCGGGAGTAGCATCAAGTGGATGTAAGTCGTTGTCTCCTCCGCTTCGTGGACATGTCTTCCTCGCAGATGCTGCAAATTTAGGGTCTATTATGTTGTTGTTGCTTTCGTTGTAGATTCTGTTTCTGAAGGTGGTGCACCTTGCAAACCCTAGGGTGTGGCCTCCAGAGAGTGCCACAAGGTCCCTCACGTTTAAGCCGTGGGATTTGAAGTTGGAAACAAGTTGCGAGAAGCTGAAAGATGGAGGAGGAAGATTGGAATTTGCAGCAGCTTTGCTTGCAGTTCTTGCATCTCTTCTGCCCAACAACACTTGGTACCAATAGTGTGGACCCCCATACTATTAACAGTGAAAGAAGCATGTTATATTATTACATTTTCTAAAACTTCTAATATTACTACTAGCACAATTAAAAAAAAAAGCTGTTAGTTTAGACTTGTTAAAGTTGAAATTGATGTTGTTCAGTGAAAATTTAAGGTTAAGTATAGACTTATACTATTAATAAAGGTGAAAATACAAGTTATCTGACACGATACATGTTGTAAGTTACTGTAGGCCATACCAAAAAAAAGTTCATATATTTAATTTGAATTTCTAAAATGAGAATACTCAAGTATGCCTTATTTGATCTTTTGCGAATTTTTGCAAATTAAGTCTAAGTCAGACTGATTCAAAATCACAAACTCTACGATTTATCAAGCAGAGATTTGATACGATAGACTAATAATTATTGTTTAATAAAATGGTGGTATGTGGGTATATACTTAGGCTATGTTTATTTTATTTTTTCTTTTATTGTGATGCATGTTTTAAGATAAATTTAACCGTCTAACACAAAATGAACACAAAAACAAGAATTTTGATCCGTTAACAAAATTATTTTAGATTCACCAACATTTTTTCCAAACATGTAATTAATTAATTTAAACACCTCATTAATTAACACTTTATTTTCTCTCTTTTTTGTTTTTGATAAATATTTTCCTATCCCATCATATTATATATAATACAATATTTGTACTTGTACTTGTTATATAATGTTTGGTGTTCATTAATATTCCATATCTGTTAGTATATATGATGCATTATACTTTTTGCTGAGGGCTCGTCATATATGGCAGAACTAATAGTTTAGTTTCTGTCAGATAAAATATTAACAATACCCATGAGAGCAAGCTTAATTATTAATTAATCTTTTTGTTAATAATGAGTAATGACATTTTCTTATAGTGTAGCTATATATGAGAATGAAAGGTTTGTTAGTAAGTACTACACTACTACTTACTATGGCTACAGAATCACGAGCTGCAATGGCCAAGATATCTGCACATGAGACCACAGGGCGTTTGCAGGCTTTGTCCACCGCTTCTTTGATTTCATCAACCACCGAAAAACCTCTGACTGAATTAAGATTTGGCAATGCTGTCTTCTCGCCAGTGAAGTTTCGGGTGTCATCCAGCAATATTGATCCATCACACCCCTGTAGTTTCAAATACATTCATATTATATTTCGGTAAATTAAATTAAATTATGGTACTATTACTATAGTAGAACTAGATCGACGTGACACGGTGAATTAATTAACCTTATCTTGGTTTTCTTTGGACTATTTTTTTTAATAATATATGTGGAGGGGTCCATCTTAATTAGACTATCAATTTTACCCTGCTATAAACCTTTTACAGCTCACAAAACAAGATAAAACATTGAACATCAAAGAAGATTGAAATTTGACTTGGAACGGTAATTACAATAAGCTGCTGTTTTTATTTGAAAAATTAATGGAAGCAAGCAGCCATGAGTTAGGTGTGCACTGTTTTCCAAACAATTTAAAATTAGTATATAGTTTCATTATTTCATATCATAACATGATTTCGGTCAGTTAATTTGTCTAGCATATAAAATAATAGAGTTCAATTAATTATTGCTAGCTGGCCCACTGTTACTGTACGTGGATGATAAGATAGGATATAATAAGTGGTTATAGGAGCAATAATTGCAAAAAAAGTAAAATATAAAAATGGATTGGTAAGTGCAACTTGTTATGAAGTTCCTATCAACGTATGCATGTAATCACCTTAAGAAAACTTTAGAAAAGAATAATTTTCAGACTCTTGAGATCATGTGATGCATGTACGTATACATTTTAAAAGGGAAGAAAGATAAACTATAAAGATGAAGTAATATGATAAGAAAAATAAGTGTAAAAATTAGAGTTTTAAAAAATTACAACAGAAAATAAAATTCAAAATAACTTTGAATATGTTTATATTAAAATTTATAACTTAAGTTTGGATTAAACTTAAATTTACAAAAGTAACCAAAGTTTTGTTTTTACAAAACTGAATTTTTTTGGTGTAAGATTTTAATGTGCTAATACTTTTTGAAAATAATCAAATATGTCACAAAATTAAGACTGCAATAATTCCTAATTGTGACTATATGGTGATATTATACAAAATCAAACATTGTATTAGTTGAGTGTAAGTGTGAATATGAAGTTCTAAAATGGATAGGAATTAATGGATAAGTTAAGCAATATATATAAGTAATTAAGAGGACTTCTACTGCCAAAAAAAAAAGAAAAAGAAGGACTTATGAAAATTTGAGGACTGAATGCATCCATTAAAAGTTTGAAACTCTTGATCATGTTTAATCGAAATATAAACACTAAAAGCACATGGATTCTCCCTTTAAAAAACTAGTACATATTAAATTGTGATAAGTAAAGATATTTTTCTTGTTTCATAGCACATTAATTGAGATTAATGTTTAATAGTAACTTACATTTACGAAACAATCATGGAAATGCAAGCGCAGAAGAGATGCTCCGATGCGTCGCTCACGGATAATTGCTCGTTGAACCACTGACTTTATGACTGGCAATGCCTGAGGGCATACTTTATCATAGAAATGGGGAGAGAGGTTTGCATTCGTAGGGATCAATGTGACCATAGCAACCACAAGCACAAGGATATGAAAAGAAGCCATCTTGTTATATGCTTGGGATTACAACATTGCTAGCAAAAGAAAGGACTTATATAGAGTGAAGGTACAAGGTATACCCACAAGCCATCTAGCCTTTTGTTCATTAGTTTAATAATCAATTTTCATTAACAAGCATTATATTTTAGTTCATTATATGTGTCTGCATGATACCTTTGACCAAAGTTGGCTGGAAAGGTAAATATAAGTTAATTATTACTACTGCATCAAATAGAAAAAGGAGGAAGTACATAGCCAATTCTCTTCAACATCGATCAAATCCAATTGCTTCAAATACAGTAGACAGCCATCACCTTTAACTAACTTTAATTTTAAGTGTAGCATGGTACATTTTTATATTGCAATAGAGCAGCTGGCATCCAAAACAAAACTGTTTTTTCTTCTTTTGGTAAATCTACATAAAAAAAATATTAGTCTGATTAAAATTTTATTTACAATATAAATAGTTTTTATATTAGCTTTGAATCGTTTGATAAGATTATTAACTTTTTTAATAATTAATTATTTAAAAGTCATAATATGTAAGTTAATTTTAATTGGTTGAGAATGTATCAAAATCAAATTAAAAATATATATTAAATTACTTTGTGGACATTGTTTAGTAGTAGGCTAGTAGCTATGTATTACTCATTACGAATCAATGTAAGACATGCAATAATTCAGTAGGTATACATATAGCCATGTTTAACAAATAAAATTAATTCATTAAAAAATTAACAATCAAAAGGCATATGTGATTATTGGATCTTAGTTGTTTTTCGTCGTTTACTTTTCCTTTTCCTCTCTTAACTTGGTACTATTTTTCACGTGTAAAACGGTAAGTTTATTTTCTATATAGGTCCAAGCAAGACCTTACTTTTGTTTTGTTGTTTCAAAATTAAAATAAAATTGAAATTAGAGTTTAGAGTTTAGAATTTTATTTTCAATCCCAGATTTTTATCAAAATGAATTGATAATAAAAGATAATAACTATGTACTTCGTCGTTGTCATGCATTTTATATGTATATATGAGTGTCAAGTTGTTGAGTGAGAGTTGAATTCCATAGAGGAAATACGAATATAAGTGTGTTTAGAGGCTGGTGGGAGGCCCTTGGAGACGTTTGGGCATGAAATCCTACAAGTGACCGGGTTAATGTACCCCTTGTATCATGGGAACTTAACAACCTCCACACGAATGTCTTGACATTGTGTTACACAACCCATTATCTGTTAAGTGTGTCTCTAAATAGTTTTAACATGTTTCATGTTGTTGACAATTGTCATGTTGATTTTACTATGATAGGTGATACAATGGACTAATTGCTCTGGTATGAAGCACGGTCCACCTCACGTGAGGCCAATAAATTCATTAAACTCTTGTTTAGTGTCTCTTAAATAATATTTTAAAAATTAGCACGGGCTTAGATTGACTATTAATTTGGACTGTGAATCGAAAGTACAATTAGTCTGAACCTCTAAATTGGATCGAAGATGTCATCGACTTTGTATAACTTGGGTTGGCTTGACTAGCTGATTAGGTTTTAGAATCAACTGTTAAACAATGGGTTGTTGTGACTTAAATCGAAGCTTATCACAAAACCAAAACTTATTAGTTAACATAAGAATAACAAATGTAATATTTACATTATATATATTATTTATATTGATATTATCTGATTCATGTAGTTCAATCAATGATTTAATGATTTTTTACTTTTTTTGGATTGAAAATAAGATTATATTAAAAACAACATAAGAAGTGCAAAGGATACAAATAGTTCATGTGACCAGGGAGAAACTCCCTTAAAAACATAATTACCCCCATCGATTAATAGATTATTGCGCCTTCAATTAAATCCCGTCATCACAGGATTCAATCATCTTCGCTCTTATAGATAAGTTTTGCTATTCACCAAAAAAATAGATGAGTTTTGCTGCGACTTGAAGCATCAATTTAGGTGACAAGTAAAACATAATATATAGTATTAGATTAGCATTACTACATAAACCCAACACGTCGATTTACCGTATACCATATATATTTTTCTTCACAAATTATGAACGGAACAGCTAATATTCCCAAAAGTTGTTGAACAAGAATTTGATTTCTTCAGTCTGAAAAGACTGAAAGTTGATAAATTACAACAACGACAAGGAGCCTTATTCCAGTCAATGGAGTCCGTTATGTTATTCCGCCGACAACATCATTGAGTTCTATCAAAACCCAAACCAAATCTTTTTAAATAAATAAAATCAAGGCAACCAATTTTTTTTTAAATAGTAATAATACTATTAAATAAAGGTTAGCATGTCCATCATTATCTATATGATATATAAATTATTGAACATCTTTAGTAGTAAATTTTAAGAAAAATTTTGAACTCAAAATCTGATTTTCACTTATCTCCTAATAAAGGGGTGAATAGATCTCCAACATGAAAAATGGGTTTTCGTAGAACCCTCAAAATATACATATTATTTAAAAAAGAATATTTTTTTTTCTTTTTCTCTCTCCTTAAGATCTCAAAATGAGATTTATCACTAAAGAAAAAAAATTAGAGAAATCTTAAAAGATATTCAATCTTATGTGGTTATATAAAAACTACCAAAAATGATCTAAGATTCTAAGTTAAGATTTATCATTAAAGATTCTCATTATGAAGGTTTAGAGAAAAGTGAGAAAAAGTATTTTTATTATTCTTTCCTACCAGCAAGAGGCAAGCACAGACGAGAGAGAAGCTGCCAAATAATACTAAGAGACAAAATCAGCTACTGGAATTAAATACAGAACAGGCTGGGACAAGGAACTTTTTAACAAAAATTAATTATCAAATTTAGTTAAACAATACTTTTAATAACTTTTTATAAAAAATAAATTTTTTAATCTAATCATTAAATTTAAAACTCTTATAAAATAAATTAGTCTACAAAATTTTAAACAATTCAGACCTTTGGTGTCATTTGATCTTATCTGTATATGCGGGGACAAACTTCAAATCAAGAATGTAAAATAAAAAAAAAATGTTCTTATAAAAGTTAAAACTAATTTATACACCTCAATTTTTCAAAAAAAAATCTTATTTAACTTGATCACTTTTTTTGGTAAACTAGGGGTTAAAACAGCACAAGAGAAGCAACTTTATTAATAAGCACGCGAAAAACAAAGCCAAAACAAAGCTAGACAAAAATGAAGCTAAACAATAAAAAATTATGCCCTGTCCCTCAATGAAAAACCCAAATTTGGCCAGGACATCAGCAACTTGGTTTGCTTCTCTATAGACATGACACCAAGTGAATTGGCCACCTTTGTGAGTAAACTCATTAATATTACCACTTAAGGAATTAATTTAGAATAACTAATCATAGTAATTCTTTGGCAACCTTATCAATTGAAATGAATGTATAAACCCATGGTTATTCTTTGAGAACCATATCAATTAGAAGACCCTAGTATCAATCTAATTTAGGCCAACTTATCATACATGATAAAAGCAGCGTATAAATTTCTTCCTCCTGAAAAGGCCTTTCCAGCCAACCTGCCATATCAAGAGCAATGATCTCAATATCCCCATGGACACCAACATTCTCCAGCCCCAATATTTTTATTAAGCTCTTCCTCCATCTCCCAAAAGACATTCTAAGAAATAACTTTAAATTATTATCCCCATTCTTAGCCCAGTGAAGCCTCATTTTTTTTTTGTGTGTGTGTGTGTTTTACTTGTTTCTTCCTGAGCCAAACTTCAAACCAAGTCTCAGTTTCTGCCTTCTAACACTATGGTTCCAATATATCACTCCCACCTTTTCCTTGAGAATACTGATTTCCTCATTAATTAAAAAAAAAAAAAGCATATTAAGCCACATGTCGACTAAACCATTCCTCTTCTGAAAATGGTGACTAAGCTACATGTTCTCAAACCTAAACAAGGTAGGACCGTATTTCATCTTACTAGACTCCAAAACAACGAGAAAGTTATAAGAAAGTAGACAGGTCAAACTCTTGCACATGATCAGCAAAAACATATATCAGATAACATTATATACATGGTCTTCTTGCTAAATAATGTTGATACACAACCACCATTTAGTTCTCAGTTAATGTTCATTTTGTCTTGGCTCATCAAGTTTAATAAGGTGACTCCAACCACATGCCAGGGAGATTTGGGTTGATTTAACCAACACCATTTACCAGAATTTTTATTTTATTATAACTCAACAATTTACCAGAGGTTTTCGAATGAAACTATATAGGGAAGTTGTCATCGTTAAAATAATGTTTATCACTTAGAGATATTTACTGTATCATATCATAATCACAGATGAGATGTAAGCCTTCTTTAAGTGAGAGATACTGAAATCGAATTACGAAAAATAAGTACATCAACTTCTCATGCCACTCACCATTCTACATAAATCACATAGATATCACTCGAAGCATGAAATTGACCTTGGGTGGAAAGTTTTAACTCCTTTTTCTTGAAAATCATACTTGGCCCTCCCATTCTTTCTCTTACATAATAATCACTGTCTAATACAGATTGCCATAAAATCAGCAAGTTTACGACTCTAGGTAAAAAAAAATAAAAAAAAATTGAGTTGACTCACTCTCAAATTCATTTTTCAGTAGAATTGAGTAAACGCGGTTAAGCTCTTTCACACTCACAGAATTTTGAGCCACGGCTGAGTTCATTAGCCTGTTCTTTTAATACATATCTGATCCCAAATTGTCCAAAACAACCATGCTTAGGTTGTCCCCTTCAAAGTACTGTTCTACAACTGAAAACAAAAAATGCAGATGAAACACCCACACTGTTTCTGCTCATAGCTGCAACAAGTTCTTGACCCATCAAGTTCATGACTCAACAAAGCAGCACATTTGCATCCAGCAATTCAACATACAACCAATTTTTCTGCAAACCCAGCAATGCTGGCAATCTAGAATTCATGACTCTTGAACCCAGGCACTCAACCACAAATTCAAATCATTTTCTGCAAATCTGTTATGTTATAAGTGTTTTCTGCAAATCATTTTGTCTCTGGTTAAATTATTTGCATGGTGATTCTGTTTCATTGATTGTCTTCATATTTGTATGTACTAAAATGTTGCGGACTCGGATTTTTGTTTACAAGTTTAGTTCATCAAATGCATTGTATATGATATAGTTGTAGTATAACCATGTTATGTAATACATTATGTACAGAATTCAGTAGCTTGATTAATATTTCCCACCACTAGTATTTTTAGAATTTAATTTGCATCTACAGACAATCCACCAATATAATAGACCCTCAAGTTTGACAACCTTGGCCTAAATGCTGCAAAGAAAACAGAACCAGGGGGGGGACTCAAATCCTTCGCAAGTATGACTTAGACACATCCTTAGAAAATCCATGAATAAAACTTTGGAAAAGAAAAAGGAAAAAATACTACAAAAAAGCTAGGAAAATAAGCCCATTCCATAAAAATGGCATAGGAAGATACTTGTTGCTTAAAAACTCTACATTTGTGCTGTATACAATATCCAAATACATCAGACTCTTAAGATAAGAGCACAAAGACAAACCATTTTGTTTGTTTTGTTTTTTCTTTTAATACTTTCTACTTTTGAAAATTTTATAGTGTTTAGAGAGAAAAAAAAAAAACTTTTAAATTAAACATTCCTGAAGCTAGCTAGATAATAACAAAAGTACGAAACATAACTTATTCAGAAAAAGGGTAATAATCAATTGTTGCTTCTTCAAGCCAGTTACTTCACTGAAAATAAAGTCAAATGACTGATACATGATATTCGATATTATGCCTAGAATAGAAAAATGAATGAAAAAGGGATTAGAAATTTAGAATTACATTGTGACATGCATGAAAACTTGCTGTAATATCACTCTTGGTGAATATTCTGTATAGCAGTGGTGATACTTTTACAATCATATTCCATGATCTTCATCCAGTTCTCAAAGTCTCCAATTTCCTAGGAGTTCAGATGAAAGTTTATAATAAGTTAACAACATTTTATAAAAGCAAAGAATTAAATAAAAAGTTAAGTACATATCACCCTAGAGATAGATGGCTTGTCTTTAACAATTACCATTGCACTCCAAAGAAAATATACAATATATAGTATACACTATCATAACATATGCCAAATTTAATAATAAAGTAGACATTAATCCTCTCCTCTAATTCCATTTTATACTTGAACATATGATTGTGCACAATGATTCTCTTAAAATACAGGGCTCTAAGTACTAAACAGTTTATTGCATGGTTACTCTACAACCTGATGGATGCCTGTTTCCAGAATTAAACTCCAGCATTAACCTTAAAATTACAACTACTTTAATTACAGGGATACCCCAACCATAGAACCAAACCTCTAAAGCTTTTCATAAGCCAAAAGAGGAACTAAAGGACAGTGCCATCAATCTAAAGCACAATGAACATTAGGCAAGAAACATCACAGTCTAGGTTTACAAAAGTTTAATTATCAGCCAAATTACAAACCCAATAACAAGGTTTCAAATAACAGTCCATAACCACAATTGCAGCCAAAATTCCAAGCTTTTTGAAGTCTTCACAATCACACTTGTGGCCCATTAGCCATAGTTGTATGCAATTTTTCACAATATCAAGAATGGTGACAAAATTGCAACCACACTTGTTATTTAAAACCTTGCCCAATGAATTCAAGAGAAGCAATGTCAATCACACCCTTTAACTCGTACCATGATTTGCGATCAGACGACAACAACAACCACGACGACCACAACAACCATTTATAAATAAAATTCTGTCTTGCAAACTGACTTCAGCCATAATGAACAGGCGAAACTGCTCACTTAGATAGCCCTACCCTAGTGTATGCAGTATGCACTCAAGCAGGGTAGACGGCATGCGCCACCAAACACACCACCCCAGGTTAAGGGTTCATCAGTTAATGGAGTTATGCCCATTTGCTATCCTAGTTTTAAACAGAACAGAACCATCCTTAACACCACAATAGCCACACTCCAACAATCATAACCAAGGTTTTTTGTTTCTTACATGTCCCTTCTAATCCATACAAATTACCCAGACTCATGGCCAATGCACAACACAATAATAACAAATACATCGCAATAAAAAAAATAGCAATTAAGTAAAAATTTATAAAGTATACATCTCAGAATATTGTAAATGCAGCATATTGATCGAAATAAAAAAGCGATGAATGATAACAAGTGAATAGCAGTACACCTTGAGAGCAGTGTTGAGGGCATGAGTGGCAGCGAGCCATTGATCAGTTTGCTTCATGAACCTCGTGATGGTGGTAGCCAGAGTTCGAATTTCGAGCTCAATTCGCTTCTGGTTGATGAAGGAATCTTGGACCCCACCATTCACCGCTTCAACCAACAAATCAGAAACGTGCTCGGCTTTCCTTATTGCGTCCTTCTTGGCTTTGTCTGCATAATACCCAAATGAAGAAAGTTGGTGTTAACAAAACAAAATTTGATTTTGAAGGAAGGTGGAGAAGGGAAGGAAGAAAAGGTTGCAGGTTTAATCACTCATGTTAACAAAAACTAACAAACTAACAACTAACATTGATATAAAAAAAAAAGTTGGAGAAAGGGGGAAAGAGACCAGTGTGGTGGGCAAGGACAAGAGATTTGTGGTGGTGAAGGTCAATCAAATGTTCCAGGGAAGCTTCTAGCCCTTTTGGCTCTGTCTCCATTGCTACGTACCCTTTTTCTTTCATTCAATTCTAACTTCACTTTTTAAAGTTGAGGAGCCCCTACTTCTGGTTCGCTGAAACAACTTACCCTGCAAATTTGACAATGAAATATAAGTGAATGATGTTTTGACATTTTCTTTTGGCTTAAATATAACTTCCATCCCAGAAATTTGGGTTAAGTTTACCTTTGGTCCCTCAAATTTAAAAGTGGTTTTTTTAGTTTCTGTAATTTGAAAATAACTCATTTTTGGTCCTTATCATATGTACCTGTGAAACTAACCCTTCATATTTCTTTAGTGGTGGGTATAGAACAAAACATTTTTCATGATTGAGATTGTGTGTGGTTTTTTGAAAACTAGAGATTATCAATTGGAAACTTTAAAACCAGATTTCACAAACCACATCTTAAATAATTCAAGGAACCAAGACAAAGGGTAATAATATGGTTGATTCAACTTATACGACTTCCAACTTCTTCAGTTTGAAAACAATGTAATCTAGACCGAAACAATATTTTGGCAGTTAAATTCAGTTGTGAGCAAAGATGTTAAAGCTATAAATTTATGTAAAATTGAAGCACTTGGGTCTATATGAATGCATAAAATCAAGAATTATAATAAATGTTATTAAAGCATTTCTCACCTAATTACCAGTTGTACGTAGGAAACAGAATAATAAGAGAGTTTCGGCATTTGATAACATAACAAAGTGAATGGTTCGAGTCAAAACCTGAGATTCTTCAACCAAATCGAAAACGGTCTCAATTGAAAAGCTCCGTCAGAAACAAGGGATCAGGTTGGTTGGGGAAACCTTGATTTGATTGCTCATGGAAGGTTTGGTTTTGGGAAGAATGGTATTAAAAGGGTGCTGTATTTAGTAAATAAGGAAATGTGAATAGCAAATGACTTACTTTTTTATTTGGGCTACAAAGCTGCATCCAAGGGTACCAGCTTCACATATTTTCCTCCTGCACCTATACATTTTCTTCTTACACCCAGCAGTGAAATGGTAACCCAAAAAAACCCTTACGTATAGCTTTTACGAAATAATTTAAAAATAATGGTTCATGCAGGTCTCTTAAATGCGACCTTCTTGTTATTAGCGCGACACTCTAACCAACTGAGCTAATAGGATAATTATGTTAAAAAAATAATTAATGTTGTTATATAAAACACTAAAATTTCTGATGTATATTTAATACACATATAAATTTACATAATAAATTTTGTAACAATTAATTTTGATCTAATAATGTATTTTTTTACATATATAAATTTTAAATAAAATCATAGGTTTAATAAAAATTATATATGTAAAAAATACACTATTAGATCAAAATTAATTATTAAAAAATTTATTATATAAACTTATATGTGTATTAAGTATACGTTAGAAATTTTTGTTTTATATAATGACATTAATTATTTTTTAACATATTTGAGATATTAGCTCAATTGGTTAGAGCGTTATGCTAATAACGAGAAGGTTGCAGGTTTGAGTTGGCAATCTAGATGAACATTACGGATTGACAATCCTATGGGCTATGCATAAGGATATTTTTGGATTTCCATTTCACTGTTGGACATAGGAAGAAAAATGTGGGTGCAGGAAGAAAATCTCCTTCAGACAAAGCTCACGCTGGGTGTGTGGTGTTAGAAAAACGGGCCAAAGGCCCAAATCTGAAGAACAACATAAACTTCTCGATTTTCATCATCCTTTTTGTTTTTGGTACGTCTTATCAACGAATTTAATTATTTAAATATGTCAATATATGTCTCGTATAAACGGAAGTAAATTATCAACATAAATCGTGTTGACCTAAAAAACAATCAGAAATTAAGTAAAATCTTGTTTTATAAAATGCAAACAATGAAACTGGCAAATTTTTTTTTTTTTTTTGTTATGTCACCGTAAGAGAACTAACTTTTATTCAAATTCAATAAATCTCTATCCACGTATAAGGGGTTAAGGGTTTAAAGAATTGCATTGCATCCATTAGGGTGTTCATAACCTATCTTATTCCACTAACTCAACTTGTTCCAAAGGAACTTTTGATTGGTTCAAATTTAAAAAAATTAGACCGGATACATTTCAATGAGAAGTTCGGATTATATTCCAAGTTATCTCAATCCCAACCACTTCCTAATGTTATATATATATATATATATATATATATATATATATATATATATATATATATATTATTTTTAAAAAGTACATTTTTTTTAAACAATTATGTTTAATAATACAACTTCTTTACTTAATAAATAATATTTTATTTAAAGTGATACTATATTTATATGGATATCATATATCTTTAAATATATATTGTAAAATATTTCTTAATCTAACTTTATTTTTTCTTTTATTTATATATAACGTTCAGATTAATATATTGTTCTAACAAGTTGGATCTTGAATCATTCTCGTCTCAAATATTATCAAGTCGGACTCAAGTTTCCAAAAATAATCCTAACAAAACTTACGGCCTAGTAGAAAGATAAATTAACCCGTATTAATTTGTCTCATGAGCATACATCCCCGCATTCTAAGAGTAATTGATCTATCCACCTATTAATCAAATATATATAAAAAAAAAATCCAATAAGATAACCACAGCTTAATAGGATTGTTACATGCTAAACTAACAAGTATTCCTTCCACCTTCCAAGTTCAAACATGAATGTCTAAGGTCTTCATTTTGAATTCATATATATCCTAACCTAGGTCTAAAACTGTAGCTCGGCCTTGATTTTTCAGCTGCCTTGGCTCAAACATCTATGTAATTTTAATACAAGATAATAGTATAAGAGTTGGTACTTGGTAGAGTGGAATTCGTCAACCTTATGTATCTGCTTTATTGGAATTGTTCAGAAAATTTGTTCAAATCAATTTTTAATTAATATTCTAGTGAAGAATATCATGTACACCAATTATTGAGATATAGACATTCTATTTGTTTTTTTCTTCCTTTTTCCAACAAATTGAGAAAAATGAAAAATGACTTGTTTTTTGTCCATGAAAGAAACGAAAATGAGTTATTAGAATAGTACATATCACTAACACAACTCATTATTAGTAGATAAATAATTATTTTTGTCTTTGAATGTGTAGAGCGTGTATAAATTCGTCTCTGAAAGATGAAAATTCAAACTTTAGTCCCTGTAAGTGTAAAAGGTGTGACAAATTCATCATTCCGTTAACTTCCATATGTTATCGTTAATGAAAGAACCTATATAAAACAGATGGACGAAAATGTCACAAAAATGATTGTTAACATGGCTGCTGAATAGATTTTGGATGAGAATGTCAGCAAGTTACCATTGGACGAGAATGTCAGTAAGTTACAATTGGACGAAAATGTCAGTAATTTTCTATTGAACCAAAATGTCAATAAATTACCATTGGACCAAAATGTCAGTAATTTTTTCATTGGACCAAAATGTTAGTAACTATTTTTTTTTTACCAAAATGTCAATAGATTTCCATGGGACCAAAATGTCATTAAGTAACCATTTGACCAAAATGTCAGTAATTTTCCATTTAATCAAAATGTCACTAATTTTTTGTTAGACCAAAATGTCAGTACATTTTTTATTGAACTAATTTGTCATACCCCAAATTTCGTTTCATTTAAGGATAAAATATAATTTAAGGGTAAATCTTCCTTATTTTTTATCTTGCAAGCATAATAATAACATTACAGTAATCACTTAAAAAAATAGGAAACAAACATAAGTTAAAAAAATATAATGATAATTATAATATTAATTAATAACCATAATTTATTTGTCACAGTAGAAAATATCCAAAATAAACATTCATACACTATTGTAACATATTATTATGATTATTATTATTATTATTATTATTATTATTATTATTATTATTATTATTATATTTCTTTAAACTTATGTTTGTTTTCTTATTTTTTAAGTGATTATTGTAATGTTATTATCATGTTTGCAATGATAAAAAAAAGGAGGAAAGATTTACCCTTAATTATATTTTACCCTTAAATGAAACAAAATTTGGAATATGACAAATTAGTCCAATAGAAATGTACTGATCTTTTGATCTAATGGAAAATTACTAACATTTTGATTAAATGGTTACTTGATGACATTTTGGTCCAATGGAAATGTATTGACATTTTTGTTTTAAAAAAAGTTACTAACATTTTGGTCCAATAAAAAATTAGTGACATTTTGGTCCAATAAAAAATTACTAACATTTTCATCCAAAATCTATTCAGCCGAGCCATGTTGATAATTATTTTTGTGACATTTTCGTCTCTGTGTGTCAAGTAGGCTTTTTCGTTAACTGACGGAAATTAACGTAAGAATAAATTTATCACACTTTTTACACTTTCAGATACTAAAATTTGAGTTTTTATTCAGAAACGAATTTATCAATATTCTACATATTTAGGAACAAAAATAACTATTTACAATTAACTAATTTGTCATATTACTATTTGAATTAAGTGCATAAACAAATACTAATGTGTTAAGTTTTCAAAATCCGAAAGGGACTTGTATAACGAAGTGATAGCAACCAATTGCTTCTCTTCCACACCCTTCTCACTTTTCGTGAGCTTGAATGGAGGAATATAATATGCAACCCTCAGCTGGCATGCGACGATTGAATATGACGAATTTTAAAAGCTTAGACTTTAAGAGCAAGATAAGAATTAGTTATACCTATGTAATCATTATTATTACACATTTTAGTCATAGATGTTATTCTGCTTGCTTGCAAATTAGTATTCCCAATGGCGATGCAAAATTGCATTTTCTATTATTTTTCTCACATTCAAACTACTAAAGTGTAATTTGTTAAAACGTCGAGTCTGTCAAACATATTCGTCGAAGACAAAACAACAAAATCAATCATTGCTTTATGGAATTACATATAATTAAGTTAATTAATTCCACGTTCGAAGTATGTTACCTTTGCTTTATTGATTGAATGTGATTGGAGCAGCCTCTATTGGTAAAGAAGTTAATTATCATCCTTGAATGAGAAGGCTTCTGACCCTTTTCAAATCCTTTACGTCCCTTACACATGGGTATAACTAATATTCTTATGATCTTATCATCATCGATAGTTCTTTTTTTCCTTTATATTTTATTTACTTGCCTCTTAATTTTATTCCTTTTCTTCACCCACGTACGTTAACGGCACAATTGTTTTGTTTTTTGTGTGCATGTTCCTTGCGATTTTCAATTCGCTCTATGCAAATGCAATGCAAGTATGCAACAATTAATCATTTGTCTTTGCAAATTGCAAGCCTACCACGCCATCATTGGTAGGTGACATTAACGTACTATTTGACTTCAACTTTACTAACTTGTTCTTTTCAAATCCCATGTGATCGAGTTTTAGCATTATTATATTCTTAAACAAGTACTAAGTCGTAACTTTGGCAGCCATATCTAGCTTTCTTTATATTTCCTTAATTTTATGTTTTGTTCTGTTTAGCACAGTGGCATCCACAGGAAATTCAAAGAGACGTAGTACTATCTATTATACTATCAACATGACTAATCAACAATGTGATTAAACATAGTGCTTTGCAGTTTACACCTGTCAATTTTGATGATTATAATAACTAACTAATTTTAATTATTATATCTAAAAAAATAATGATGAGTGAAAAATAACTTTAAAAGAACTATTTTTGAAATAAGTGAATCTTTCTTCTCATATATATATATATATATATATATATGCCGATTGAAAAAAAATATTGCTTTGTAGTTTAACAAAAATCATTCGAGTGAGTTAATTTAAATTTGAGTCTAATTTAGTATTTTTAAAAAGCTAATTTAGTTTAAAATGCGAGAGTTGAATTTTGTTTATTGATTTTTTTTTATAATTTGATATTTTTACTTTCATTATCTAGTTTCTTCTTCAAATATTAAATTTTATTAACTATTTAATGTCTTTTAACATGAAATGTACCTAATAGTTATTCTCTACATAAAATTATAATTTACTGGATAATAAAAATATATAAATTATTGTACGTGCTTAACAGAAATGTTTTGAAAATCAAACAACTTATTAAACTAGTGAAAGAACTACACAATTCAAGTATTAGTCTAATTTATTTAGAATATAAATTTAAATATAATTAATGATTAGTATTTTATAAATTGTAAAAATAAACATTATATTGATTATTAACTATTAATATCTACCAATTTGTTTTCAACTCCAATAAGAAAACACAATTTATTTAATTTTAAAATTACATTTATCCAAAATGAAGCTAGAGAGAACAAGTCCATGTTCAGATTAGGTAGTTCTCTGAGAGAAATGTTATAAAGTGTTGTTAGTAGGAGACTAAATGTATTGAAGTCAAGTGGCAGAAGTGGTGGTACTTACAAAAATTTCAATGTTCCAATTAGTAAGAGTTTGAGGTAGTAGTAATATATAGATTAATGTGCATCAGGCCAGGGTAATTAAGAAGCATCAACACTTCGAAGTATATAGGTTGAGGCTAGGGGAGAGTCATTTTGAGATAAATTCCTACTTGGATCAGGTAAGTCCCCTAGACATAAGTTAGACTTTAATGGAAGAATTAGAGAACCTTTGGATATTGTAACCTTTAGGCAAGATCAACGGCCATGGAGTGTGTCAGGTCTTTTTTAGATACATAACACTAAATAATTTACTTTAAAACGTATGTTACGCAAAATTAAGAATCTCCTTATTTCTACTGATAAAAAAAAAAAAAAATCACCTTACTGTGTCTATGATTCTACAAGTCGTTAATGTATTGTTTATTGAGTTTTGTACTCCATTCTAATATATATTTTTCTTGATAAAAAAAAAGAAGAAAAAAGCATTTCAACTTTTGGACCCGGCTGGCTGCTGTTTTAGACGACATCCGATCAGGAGGTGATGTTTTGTACTTTTTTACTCTCTTGCCAAATGAATGAGGAGGACTATCAGTTAAAAGTAATTTGATAATGTAATTTATTTTAAGTTTTACATGTAGTTTGTCAGAAAATATATAGATAAGTTTAGTTTCAACTTTATAATATATCCTTTGGAGAGAGTTGGAGCCTCTACATGTTATGATTTAATTAGTTAACTTCGTGATTTTTGTTAATAGTTATTATGCATGATCAACCTAATGACACGTTATATCTAGGGGGAAAAATATTGATTTTTTTCTTATACATTTAATGGGTAACTTTGTAATAAATTGTGTCTATTTTTTACTTAAAATTGTATTAGAAGATAAAAAAAAATACCCTTAAGCATTTGCAAAGAAATCAAAAGTAATTTTTTTTTATCAGAAAGTGTAATGTGCATTGCACCATGAATTCTAAGTTCTAATACAATTTTAACTTAAAAACTTTTTATTTATTGATTTTTACACATTAATTCATTAATTAGTGTTTTAGGGCATTAGTTAGTAGAATCCAAAAAGAAACATGTGGGAAATTAAACATGCATTTACAATTTTTATCTCGGAATTTTGACTAAGTTTATTGGATGTAATTAACAAACTATAATGTCTCTTTCTTTTCTTGTCTAATTTTTCTTCATGACTTAACGTCATTTTATTCCAATTGTGCACTCTTAAAAAGACTGATCATGTAGTATTTCTTTACAAGGCAATGGAGATTAGACACGTGTTACTGTGTATTGTTTAGGGAGAAAAACAAGAGGACATGATTATTAAAAAATCAGACAGTAGTAGAATTAATGAAGAAAGTCTTAAAATAAAACGAAGACTAAAAATTGAATACATATGACGACAAAGGGCGAAGAAAAGTAAAGAAATAAAGACGCCAACAAACACTCACACAGAACATTGCTAATAAAACATTGCTGTATATCACGTAAATAAAAAAAAGAAGAAGAAGAATAAAAATTCTTGTCTGCTAAGGGTGCGTATATATTAGAAAACACAGAACAAAAGTTTCTTTTTTTTGTTTTTGTTTTTGTCTTCCCAGACTAGCACGTGCTGCCACATGCTCTGCGATAATTAATATTTAATAAACTTCAAACTCTAATTTGATTTTAAAGATAATTTTATTTTAAGAAATTTTCTAATATTTTCTCCAAAAAAAATGTTGGTGGCAACTTCATTTTTTTTTATCTAAGTTTTTGGATCATAGACTTGTCAAGTTTCTGATTGTGAGTTGCGACACTGTCAAATTAATAAATAGTTCACTTCAAGAAAGTTTATATTCAAAGAATATTTTCGACAACATCAACTAACTAAAGAACAAATTAATATATAGTGAGTGGAGTTCGTGAGAGTCAATTTGATCTTCAGTAATTTTCGTGTTGTATATATAGTACAAAACATGTGGCAGCCAATAATCATAGATTGGTTGTCATAACATATTTTTATTAAAAATAAAATAAAATTACAGATGGCTTTGATCATTAGTAAAGAGACATGCATTTTGTATGTGACAACTATAACATTCGTATCATTTTTAATTTTTTGTACAGTGATTAGGGTATTTTTCTTGTAGGAAACATGTATGAGAATCCTACATAAGAATCGATACCTGCAAAAGAAAGTAGTATGGTGTGCAAAAAAATATTTCATATTATGAGTGGTATTCTAATCCTGGTATTTGCATGCAAACTCTACGGTTGTGTGTGTTTTAAGAACTGGAATTAATTCTGTATAAGTGGGAAGGATAGAGAAAGTGATCTTTGGTATATTTAATTTGTTATTGCAGCGATACATTGCTTCATTGTCTTATAGGAATATGAAGTATATAGGGTGGGGTTTAAGGGAGAAGAAGTGGATATAGGAACAATACATGATTAATGGAGCTAGTTAATCTTTGCCGTTGATTGGTACATGATTAATGGGGCTTTCTATTTAATCTTTGTATTAACTTCGTAACTTTTTCAGGTACTTCTGGTATTCAGTAATGTTAATTTCTTCTGGCTGACAAAAACAAAACTCATATTGTGATTGATGTAATAATTTTATAAGAGCATATACTTTACGCTTTTGTTTTTTATAATTTCTAGCTACCTGTGTGTACAATTTGATTGAAAAGTATAATATGACGTCTTTTACATGCATGTTTTAAAACATTGAAAATAGAATGTCTGTCTTCCTGTGTAATATGTAGTTTCTTATTTGTTTTTTTTTTCTTTTCAAAATACCTTTTGAGTCACCATTTTTTAATATTAACAAATATTTAGTAAAACCTTAGTCTTTTTTTTACTAACTTTAACAAAAAAAAATCAACAAATTCTCAATTAATCAAATATGGGCCAGTACATGCACCTAAAAATACCTTCCTAAAATTAATGCTGGTTCTCAAATTCTTATAGTAATCAATAATGGTAACATTATAGTACTGTGCTAAATATTAATTGATGCAGCTAGGTAGTGATTTTCGTCGGATTAATTAGAACCCCACAATACCTTGTGTTGATGTTGGTCTAGTGGTATTAGCTAGTACTGAAGCTAGCAAACAAGCATCGAAGTTTCCATTATCTTTTCTATGAACTTCTGCAGTTTTGCCCTTAAAATTTTGATTGAAGCTCCACCACACCGGTTTCTATAGTGTTTAGATAAAATGAAATTTAAATAAAGATTATGATTGATAATGATGCAGCCCATATAATACTTGATCTAAAAGTAGATACTTTTTTATTCTTATAAATGCAGGCAATTTTGATTGGGTAAGTTGATGACTTGTTATCTCTCTGGGCTCTCGTGCCTGAAAAACCTGCATGCATCTTCATTGTCAACTTGCCAACATGTGGGGTATAATAGATCTTAGCTGGTTAAGATTCGATTTTTTTTATCACTTTCCATTAACTAATTTATTTGATAATATAATATTAGCATCTAGCACAATACTTATACAAGTAGCATTTCTCTTTCTTAATAATAATAATAATAATAATAATAATAATAATAATAATAATAATAATAATAATAATAAACAAATAGCTTGGGCTTTTGCAACTTTTGAATAGTCAACCTCGGCACATATTCTTTAATAACAACAGCCAAACAAATAAGAACCCTATATCAATAATAATAAGGACAAATGCATTGCTAATGATTCGACCAAGTTCATTTCACCAGAACCTTGTGTTTTCCTAATTAAAAAAAAAAGTTACCAACTTAGATAATTTCATACTTTTCAATTTCGACCGGTCAATTCAATCCTCATTTTCAAGACTTAGATAAATGTTATGTATCATGCACTAAATTGTCAAGTTCTTGATGATTAATTATTTGTAAAAAAAAAAAGGTTCTTGATGATTAATTAGGTGAGCGTTATGAGTTGCCATCTCACACACCCTCTCCTATATATTGTAGCATTTTCCTTGCATAGTATCTAAGATCATCCATATCCATCTTCTCATAAGCTTTACTTAATTAGCAAATCCAAATATGGCACTTTCTTCTTCATCATCTTCAACATCCATATTTGCTTTAGTTTTGTTCACTCTTTTGCTTATAGGAAGTTCTTCAGCTCAACTCTCTGAGAAATTCTATGATAGTAAATGCCCCAAGGTTTTCTATGCCGTAAAATCCGTTCTTCAATCTGCTTTGGCTAAAGAACCTCGCCAGGGAGCATCTATCGTTCGCCTCTTCTTTCATGACTGCTTTGTCAATGTAAGCTCTTTTGAGTTTTTATTTTTCTTTAGTTATATATACTATAATACTATATATTAATCTATGGTCTATCAAGGGTAATACTTAACTACTTTTAGCATCAATGAAATAAAACCTATTTAATTCATATGGTTGTCAACAAAATTTTCAAAGATTTTTTTTGGTATTAAATTTTCAAAGATTTCAAATCGTTCATGTTTTCCTTCATTAAGAACGTAATGGGTTGTGTGTGGATAATCGTAGTCGTAATACTAAAATACAAGTATTTAGCAGTGTAATACTATGTTCGATCTTTTTAGTCGCTATTGGCCATTCATACGTATTTTTCTTTCTTTCTAAATTTAATCGCTTTCGACAAGTCTTATTCGATGATGTGACACACCAATAATGTGACACGTTGGAAGCATAAAAAAAATGAAGTGAAAATGTTCTTATCTAAATGTTTTCATGATTAATTACGTACACCGCTTCTTTTTACAACATCGGTTTTTGGTTTATCCGCCCACAGGCCATAGGCCCGAATTGATCTGATAGAATAAATTAGTATATTTAAATATTATTAGTCGAATTTGAGTCATCGTGTAATATAATACTCAAATTATTTATAACTAAAATAAAGTGTTTTACATATTAAAATCTTTCACAAATAATTAATTCATACATCTATGTTTCTTTTTCATCAATTTCCTTTGCACAGTGCATTAATTTATCATAATACACATTAATTAGAGGGTGCAAATTAACATTTCATTCACATCGTAGAATAGCATATTTCCAACAAGAAGTAAAAGATAATCGATTATAAAATATTATCCAGGTACATGTAAGAATGTCTCAATGAGTCATGAGACGAATTGTGTTAGGTTGACTTCTCCGGTTAAAATTTTTTTGTTGGTTATTTTGATCAATTTAGTTAAGTATTTTAGTTTGATATAATATTTTGTGAACTATAACTAATTTTATGTTATTTTATTACTTTGTTTTATATTTATTTAAAACATGACTATAGTTTTTAAATATCATTTGTGCTAAGGTAATTTAATAAGATGAAGCTTTTTATAATTATGACATTATGTTTCCTCATATAACATAGATATTTCCTTAAAATTTTGGCAGTCAAGTTCAACCCGCAACCTAGCTTTCTTGATTGTGTTGGGTTAAAAAGTTTAATAATCCAATTAATCTATAGTCCTACCCATCCCAGGGTTGAGTTATGTTAGCCTATTTTAATTAACATCCTACGTACGTACATGCCAACGCTTTATACAGTATTCAACTATTGTGTTCTTTAAACATGCATGCTCTTCTTTTGGCTTAGAATGATTCCTTAATTCTATAGTAAACTTTCACTAATCAATAATCCCTTCCGGAAAATTTAGTCACTGTTCTATAAAGTGCTTACAACTAATTATTGCTAATTGTGTGTTACTGCTTAATTGGAAATTAACAGGGTTGTGATGGATCAGTACTACTTGATGGTCCTTCCTCGGAGAAGACTGCACCTCCCAACAATAACTCTTTGAGAGGTTATGAAGTCATTGATGCCATCAAGTCTAAGGTCGAGGCAGTATGCCCCGGAGTGGTGTCATGTGCTGATATTGTAACCATTGCTGCTCGTGACTCTGTTGCAATCGTGAGAGTTCGAAACTAATACATGCTATGCTAATTTATTATGATAAATAAAATTATAAATATAAACTATTAGAACATATTTAAATTTTAAAAAATTAATGTTAACCAATAAAAGAAATTTTTTTAATTAAAAAACACACAAATATATTATTTGTAACTTTTTTTACGTTCTTTTATAATTTTCATAAGAAATATTTTTTTAAAAAAATTAATCAATGTCTTAAGAAAATTAAACTGGTTAATAGTATCTTTAAAAAAAATGTACATGACTTTTTTTTAAGTGATGTTATAAAGTTATAACTACTTGATAACTTTTGATAATGCACATTTATGCATAGTTTATTCGTCTTATTTGTAGTTTTTATTTCTCACAATAAATATGTTACAAACATGAGAAATATATTATGAATAGAAATTCCAAAGTTATTGAACATGTACAGAAAAAAAAGAGACTTGATAGAAAAAATTAATGGATGTCAATGGAGTGTTGATATTAGAGAGAGTATATCATTACTCAAACTATATATATGTATATAGGGTTCTTACATATTTATTTATCAATTCTTATGGTTTATAAATTTCATGGTATGCAGCTTGGAGGGCCATATTGGAAGGTTAAACTTGGTAGAAGGGATTCCACGACTGGATTTTTCAACCTTGCAAGCAGTGGTGTGCTCCCAGGACCTGGTTCTTCCCTCAGCAACCTTATCAAAAGATTTGATGATCAAGGGCTCTCTACCAAGGACATGGTTGCATTATCTGGTATATGTCCTTTTCTCTTCTTTCTAGTTTGGCCCCTTCTCTCTTTCTCATCTCTCTAGTCTCTTCCATGTATGTATGTGTGACGCAATCTGTATTATTACTAAATTATTGGGTACGTATATAGGTATATTTTCGAGATGACTTTATAGTTTATACAACCGTATCGCTTTCCATCCAAAGAAATATTGTTTATTTATACAGTATTTTCATAAGATTGATGGGCGAAGAAGTGAGAAAAATGTGAAATAAAATAATAGATGAGTATTGTGACAAAGAATAAAAAGAAATTTCATTATATAATGCAGTATATCACTATCTCTTTACTTAATAATTACGTGTGGTGGATATGTGGACCTTGATGTGACATTTAAACTACTACGTAGATGAATGCCATGCTCTTTCTCTAGGCTAAAAGCCATGTGACTTCTAAACAGTAAACAGAGAAGAGTCAAGTTAAAGGAAAAGCATGTTTAACTAACTGGGAAAAGATATATACGGCATTATTGATTGGTAATGCTTAAATAATGTTTCTACGGCTAAAAAAGGAAAACACACCATCCATTTACATATCATTTTCAGTTAGCAATATTCTGCTTCAAGAGTCTTTCATTATTTGTATATTATATTTATGTATGTTAAATACATATTCAATTTATACACTAGACTAATGAACGTACTTATTATTTGACAAGTAAATTATATGTGGTGTGAAATTCAAATGTAAAAGTATGAATTAATTATCAATTTCATTAGTGCATATCAATTCTATAACACACCATATATATATATATAAAAGAACTATTCAACTATAACTTCATGTTTCAATATATTTTTTACTGTCAAACACATTACATGGTAGCTGATGACTTTATCCAGTGGGATCTCAAACTAAATAATATTTTTGAAATTTTGGATTTTAATCGCGGTGAGTAACATCATTGATTCATGTAGTCAATCACGTTGATCATCCAATGCAGAATAAAGCTTTGTAGTTGTTGACTTGTTTGCTAAACACTTCACATGTCACAAGTGTTACTATTCAGACGTACTACGCCTGTTTATTTGATATTTTTCTGTGATATATTTCAGGAGCACACACAATTGGAAAGGCAAGGTGTGCAAGTTATAGAGATCGCATATACAATGAAAACAACATTGACAGTTTATTTGCCAAGGCAAGGCAAAAGAACTGTCCAAAGGGTAGCAATGGAACACCAAAGGACAACAATGTAGCACCACTAGACTTCAAAACTCCTAACCATTTTGACAACGAGTACTTCAAGAACCTCATCAACAAAAAGGGTCTCCTTCATTCTGATCAAGAGCTCTTCAATGGAGGATCCACAGATTCACTAGTGAGAGCTTACAGCAACAATCAAAAGGCCTTCGAGGCTGACTTTGTCAAAGCAATGATTAAGATGGGAAACATCAAACCCTTAACTGGGTCAAATGGGCAGATAAGGAAGCAATGTAGGAGGCCCAATTAGAAGAGACACAACAAATAAATTATATGAATTGTGTTTTTGTATGTTCCATATACACCCAAAAAGTGGGGTAGTTCTTTTGTGAGTTGATCTGTTAAGGTGTTTTATTGTTCCTTCAAAATTTGTATTGTTGTTAAGTTCAATTTCAATTTTACTAGATTTATTGTAAGGAATTAATTGTAAAGCATGTTTTTCTTACATGTAATGTCATTTTAAGGATGTGTTGTTACGGTTACAACAATTGTAACTGTTTCAAAAAACGTGATATAATGAAAGTGGAATATTGTTTTCTTTTTATAAGAATGACTTTCAGTATGTATTAGCTTACTGAATTAATTATTTAGATGCTACTTTTTTTTTAGGATATTTAGATGCTACTAAGATTGAAGAGAAATTTAAATTCAATAATAAAGTCATGCAATAAAACAAAAGTAAAGAAAAAGAGCAATGCAATTAAATAAAATAAAGGAAGTGTTTCAACTTTCATTTACTAGAGAGCTTTCTCAAATGGGCTAAGATGTCACCAAATTGTGATGTGAGTAATCGATACCTATTTAATTTTTGTCGTACATATAATTATAAAAGAGTATTTTAGTTGTCATTAATGAGATTTTAATTGATTTCTTTCGAGTATCTATTGGCATTCATAGGTGAATATTTTTCTTGGTCCCAACAATTTTTTTCATAAATATTAATGTTGCTCGAACCAACCATTTGTTTATATATCTATTTTTTGTATGAATCTTTTTTGATATATCTATTTAATTACAAAAATTCATCTGTGATATAGAATTGAATTCTTGTAAAATAACTTGCTGGTTTGTCTAATTTCTTGAATATAAATTCTCTGAAAGTTTCACAATTTAAGAGACCCTTAATTGTAATTTTAGTTTTAAAAATTAGTTTTCAAAACAAATTTTAAACTATAATTTTTAGTGAAGAGTCTGGAAGAGAGCAAGTGAAGAACGAAAATAGGACAATACAAAAAAACATGAATAATAAAAAAATGAAAGTAATTAGTTAGAAGAATAAAAACTGCTAGCTTATATATGTTTTGATTATTTATTTTAAAAAACTATAACAATTAAAAAAACCTGGTTTTAAAAAATTACTTTTATCGGAGATAACTTATTTTTTTATATATAAAAAAGCTTTTAAAAACAAGACACGTAATTCAGGTCACATTCCTTAAGATTGATGAGGCTCAAAAAATTCAAAAAATCACAAACTTATTGAATTATATCTATAGTCATAGGCGCAAATATTTAAAGATGAGGCAAATAAATCAATTAGAAGCATGCATGGTCCAACATTTTATTTTCCAATTTCATAAGAATATCCGTTCAGTCAATGAATGACTAACTACTTCATACAAACATTTAATAGAGGTTTAGTTATAATAAACTACAACTAAAAGCTTACATTAAGAGTAGAAGTCAATAACATCACAATCCAATTAATTCTCATCAAACCTTAGCTAAAAAGATTTAGCAATCCTTGACAAAGGAATAAGAGACGAGAAAAAGGGAAGAAAACTCTTTATAATTAACTTCAAGAAACTAGAAATGAACCTAAAGAAATCTTCAAAGAACCTAATTTCTTACAATTCCTAAATCCTTAATTAGGTGTACGTACTTGTGTGTTGCTGTTTTTGTCTCCCTTGATAAGCTAACGTAGAAAACCCTAACTATATATAGTAGCCTTTTGAAAATGTTAGACGATAAGCTTGGTGCCTTAGCAACCATTATTCGATGCTTAGGTATATATGTATTTTCTTTTAATCATATTACTGTTATGAAATATATATCTATTAACTTTGTCTATGGCTAATCTAAAAATTGATTTGTCATTTTCAATGGAATACTCCTTTTTCAATCATTTTTTTTTTTCATCCACAAGATTAAAATATGAAATTTTGCTTTAAAAAATTGAATCTAGTAATACTTGAACCAACAATTTACAAATATATATGTATATACATACCACACCAACTACATTATAGGCTTTCCCTTATAAAAAGAAAACTAAATTATAGGCTTTGAAAATCTTGACAAATCTATCACAACATTTGGCTTTGTTTGTTACTATTGGAAACGAACATATTGATAGGGAAATGAAGGAAAAAAGACATATGTTTTTAATCTTTTTCGTGCATTTGGTATGCATGTGAGAGGGAAGCATGACTAAACAAGAACGTGGGGCTCACTGTTTCACTAATTAATTGTCCATTTTCGGTTACGGTTGTCTATAAATACTATTACATAAGTCTAGGTATGCTACTATTTTTTATTTTTTTTTTATTATTATCCAAGGGTTCAATCAGAAACAACAGCCACACGAACCCAATTTAACCAAGGAAGTTCATGATCACCAAATGAAGCACCAAATTACAGAGAACAAAATCTGCAAAGGCGCGCTCAGGAGCAACATCCTGCAGTAGGATGGAAAGCCAAATATATCAAGCGAAGAAACCGACACAGAATATGAATTCATTTCTTCAGTTCCTTCTTGCTTTGATTTGTTTGTCATGTTAAAGATTTAGGAATCCAAGATTGAAACTCCATCATTAAGCCAGATTGTTGAAATATAACATAACATGATGAATAAAAGAAAGCAAACCTAAAAACATTATGGGTTGAAACTCAAAGATCAAAACAGACAAGAAAAGGATTTTTACCTTGAATTCCTTATTCCCTTTATTCACTTGGATCCTGAGACAAACTGGTCCAAAATGAAGAAGGAAAAGAATGACCAGAAAGACAAAAACACAATTTATGCATATGCACATAGACTTAGAAGACTCATAGTGTACCAAGATATGTGTGTGTATAAATATACATAACAAGCTAGCCCGCAAACTGTGATAGACCAAGCACACTTACCAGCAAGAACAGAAGTTCCTACACAAGAAAGTACTCCTGATAGGAAGGAGTTAAATGGAAATGATCCAACCAAAGCCATGTAAACAACCTGTTCGCAAACAAACAAAAAAAAGAACAAGAACATAAGTTTCAACAAATGTAAATTAAACATGAGCCCACTAAACCACCTTGACCCCTCACCGAAAAATATAATTTCACTTGTACGTTTATCTTCTAACATTGACTGAGGAAATCATTAAACCAGAAAAAGAAAGAATATCCAATAAAGCAAGTTTACAAGGACCAGGAGGCACTTCCTTTCCACACTCTATCTATGACTATACAGTTTTGCAAAAAACAACCCAGGCATGAGCTACCTTATTGCAACCCTCCTCTCTAAAGTCTAAAGGTCAACATAGGAGGGTTTTGTGACTACACATTTGAGACTTGAGAGCGTGTATAAGTTCAGGCCTTCAAGGAAATCACATTCTGCTTCCATTTACTAGGGATCTTCGCGGTGCAATTTGGTGCGATTTTAGCTTAACTAGTCCGAACCAAACAAAAAAATTAAGTGCGGTGTGGTTTGATTTGGTTCGGTTTAAATTAATTATGAAATCCAAATGATACTACCACTGTTGGGTATGCACAGGAGTAGTCTGAGAGACTGTTATGAGCCCAGCCCAATATTTCCATATGTTTTCCTTTAGATATTAGGCTTGGGCCCAAGTAAATAAGTCAGAAGGCTCTAGAGCACTGTAAGCATTGTATTGATACATTATGTTATTGCTTTTGGCTAGTCGTTGAGTTTGTTAGGAAATTACGAGTGAGTGAGGGTAGTGCAAAGCACAGATTGGCACCATGCCACTGCTATATATTGCTTGTAATTGTTCTGTCAAAAATCAGAAAAGAATCAATTGAGTTTTAGCTTCCAATTTCCCCATCTCTTGCTAATTTCTCTGGAGTTCTCCCTTATTAGAAAAGGGCTTGTACACCGAACCAAACCAAACCAATCTGTTGGGGCTTGGTTAGGCTCGGTTTTTGCGATTTTAAAATTCTGCTAGTAAGTATTAAAAAAATACTAAAAAAGTTTCAGAAAAGAAAACATTCAAGGCACATCGATACCAATTTAAGTCTTAAGTCAATTCAAGGCACAACAACAATTAAAATTCTTGTTCTCATACGAGTTAGAGAATAGAATTAGAAAATAGAAAGTGCTAGTGTGGCTGTGCCTCAATCAAGACGTTATCGTGTTGTATAATGTACATACCGTGCATAAAAAAATAAACACACTTAAAGCACTTAAGCGGTTTGGTTTGATTTTTGAATCTCAAACTGCGAACCGAACCAGGCAGTTTGAGGAAACAAATAGAGTAAGTAAAAAAAGTGTAGGTACCTGGATGAAAGCGGAGAATACGGCATAGATGACATAGAGGTCAATGATCTGACAGAAAGAAAAAGGAAATTGGGGTTAGGAAAAGGAAGAAGAGAGTAGAAGTAAAAGATTAATGTTGGGAGAGAATAAGAAGAGACCTTGAGATTAGTGGGGGTTGCACCATAAGCCAACCAAAGAGCGCGGAAAAGGTCTTGGGCGTCCTTGCTGCTACTGCTAGACCCACCATTCTTTCGCGATTTGCCTTCCTTCAACACTTCTCTCCAAACTCCTCTCTCTCTCTCAACTAAGCTCTAAAAAATGGATTTTTCAATCTTTCTTCCCATCAAATGATTTCAAAAAACAGAAAAAGAATAAGGACAGGTAAAATGATTTCTAAAAAGAATAATCTTGGCATACAATTTCCCTCCCTTACCTGAATATAAATATAATATGAGTCTTCGGATAATGGAGTATATAATTTTTAGTTATTTTTTCTTACTTTAATTTTATAAATGTTTTTTTTATCTTAATTGGTATTTTTTTAAAATTGTGTGAATATTTTACTAAAAAAAAATAACCTTTGATATAATTTTCAGGACAAGTATGATTAATCTATTTTTTAAAAAGGATAAATTAATTATTTGCTCCTTATTAAAATAATTAAAACTTATCTTTATTCGGATGCAGTGGCGGATTTAGGACCTTAGATCAGTGGGGGTAATTTATTTAAAAAATAAAAATTGATAATTGTCATTATTATATGGAATAGTTGGATTCAAATACGAAAATAAGATAAACAAAATATGAAGTTTTAACATAAATATTTGCATTTTATTAAAAAAGATGGTGTATTTATTTACTCTTATATGTAAACTAGTAAGGAGATTCAAATACATAAAATTAAGGGATTCAAAATATAAAATTATGGGGTGCAAAATATGATATTTTTTTTACATTTTATTAAAATAAGATGATATATTTACTTATTTTTACATGTGAACAAGTAAGAAATTTCAAATACATAAAATTAGAAGATGTAAAATATAAAATTATGGGGTGTAAAATATAATATTTTAAGATAAATACTAGTGATTTTATTGAAATGAGGGGGTGCAGCTGCCCACCCTCAAATACATGTGGCTCCACCACTGTTCGGATGCATGGGTAGATCATGTTACTTGGATTTCAGGCATGTTAACTAAACTTATTACTAAGATACATGTTTGTTTGTTTTTTTTTTACTGTAATTGACCAAATCAATTCTAGAGAAGAGTAGGCTATTAAGGTTAGGAATGTACATGCACATTACTACACACTTCTTACTCTCTCTCTCTCTCTCTCTCTCTCTCTCTCTTTTTAAAGTACACTTCTTCATATCTTTGACCAGTGTGTTTGTTACAGAACTTTGTGTGTTTGTATCCTTTGATTGATAAAAAGAACCGTATGGCCATGCCTTTAAAGTTTTCAAGTTCAAATTAAACCATTTGAATAGATGTCAATTTCGTGTATTATGAAATGTGTGGTAAATCGGAAGTGACTATGATAAAAGTTAAAACAGGATTTGGTAGTGAGGAACAGATGAAAATAATTAATGGCAAGGCTAATGTTGTTGTGGCTGTGAAAGCTGCAAAGGGATAATACGGTGAGCCATCTCATTGAGCATGAATTTGCAGATAATTAAATTAACCTGCGTTCAGCCTTCATTCATGTTAGACTATAGTTTAGACAGAGTTTCATGCATGCCCTTCCATAATGCATGCAAGACATAACCTCTGTTGATAGCAATGTTCTCTGATCTTTATGAAGCAATGCAAGCCTCGTCCTAATTTCAATTACTTAATTGTCATATATATATATATATATATATATATATATATATATAGCTTTATTTGAAGAATTGCAATGAATTGTTTAATAGTATCACTACATCAAGTTAGCTACCATTCTTCAGCAAGTTCATTTTGCACACGTAGATTTTGCATTTCTTGAAACATTTCCCATTCTTCAGCATGTTCATCTTGCACAAAATTACTTAGCATATTGAAACATTTCTTCGCATTTCAGCTGGTTTGGTTTGGATGAGGAATAATTGCTTTAAGCTATTTTTATCTTGCATTCTTGCATGGAGTACAAATTCTATTTTTGAACAGAACGCAAAAAATTAAATTAAAATATAACCAGTTTCTAACTTTTTATAACTCATCTTAATAGGTGCGTTAACAATACGGTCTATGTGAAAAGTGGATTTCATTAGGAAGTGTAAGCAAAATCTTTAGCTTATAAAGTGTCTTACCAAACACACAAACCATTAGTCATTCTGGTATCTATGCTATTAATGAGTGCTGCGTGGCTTATGTGTGAAAATAACACCAATACAGATTAAAAAATTTCAGTTCTGAACCGTAACATAAAAACTGGCAGTAATGATACTTCATATAAGTTGCGTTTAGATGAACCAACAAAGATGTACAAACTTCATTAGCTTAATGAGAAATGCAACTCTTATGCCACTTTTAACTGTTAACACTTAATAATTTCTTCTTCAAATGCTTGCTATATACTATCACCTAAGGATGAAGATAATATCCAGATCCCTATCTTATTGAAAGGGCCAGTTAATACAACACCAAATACAAGTTATTGTCCACTAACATTTTGCTTTAGCTCAGAAACAAAAGTTACGCTTGCATGCATAATTTTTCTTCACATCAAAGGTGTGTCACATGAGGACACAATCAATCCTCCTCCTCCATACATATTCTCCCCTTTACAAGCATGTGTAAACAATATAAAAATTATAAAAAAAAAAACTTTACGCATATTATGTGCACAATGCAATGTATAAATCTTACATATTTTGTAAGTTGATTCAAAACCTTTGGATGGCTCACAAGGTTGGAAAATCAAGATCAAGCTCTCCCAGCACTACCGTGTCTTTGGCTTCTAAATTGATTAAGGAGAGCCAAGGCCTAAATTGAAAAACAATTTCATCACTACTTTTTTGTAACAAGAAAAAAAATATAGTAAAAAGGAAAGTAAACTACGAAACCACAAAGAACCCCATACCTTTTCTTTGGCCCTTGGGGTGCCTGATTGTGACAATGCTACTAAAGGGGGCACAGCTCCTTCTTGGAGCACCATGTTTAAGTATCTGTGATTGTCTGAGCATAGATGTAGAAGAGCCGCTGCTGCATTCTCCTTCCCTCTCGCAGAACCTAACTCGATAACTTCAACCAAAACAGGAATGCCACCTTGCTGACCAATTGCTGTTTTCCCTTCTGGTATCGTAGCAAGATTTGCTAAAACAGCCACTGCCTTATCAACCATTCCTGCTGCCGGGTCCATTAACTCTACAAGGTTTTTCACAGCACCGGCTTGCACAATCCGATCCTTGTTTTCATGAAATAATGACAAGTTAAATAAAGCAGTGGCAGCATCTTTCTTCCCTCTAGGGGTTCCGTTCCCTAATAAATCGATCAGTGGTCTAATTGCCCCAGACCTGCCTATCCTGATCTTGTTTTCCTCAGTAACTGATAGGCTGAAAAGAGTGGCAGCTGAATTCTCCTTGGCTTCTGGACTCCCTGTCTGAAGCACATGAATCAAAGGTTCAATTGCACCAGCATTTGCAATAGCAGCTTTATTGTTATCATTGAGTGATAAGTTGAGGAGTGTTGTAACAGAATTTTCCTGGATCGTAGTATCAGTTGATTGCAGTAAATCAACTATTAAGCTAATGGCTCCACAATTTGAGATCACAATTCGGTTATCCATATTTTCCTTAGCAAGAAGGCGGAGTTTTGCTGTTGCCTCTCTCTTAGAATCGACAGAATCACTCGTTAACTGCTCCAATAATTTCCGAACCTGGGTTTCAGCAGCAGAAAGATCAGCTCTTGTTTCGATAGGATTAGACACTACCCTAGGAACAAGCCACTCAGATGACCTTTGCCATAAAGTTTGGCTTCGAGACCTTGGCACCGCCAATTGGGGTGAAAACTCAGGTTCACTATGACGAGTTGGCATGGCAACAGCATCTGGCCCTGAATTCAATTCCCCAGAAGCATCTTGACTGTGGACTGAACTGGTTGACAGCAGAGGAGTATTGTTATGAGAAGTAGTTCTAACATCAGTTTGAGATTGTTCTGAGCTTAAGGCATTGGAGGATTCCCTTCTAGATGGTGACATTAATGATTGGCCGACTGAATCCACACTCCCTTCATCTGAGCTGGCAGACTCGTCATCCAAACCTGTGGATGATATTCTTTCAAGATCCACATGCTGCTCATTAACCATGCCATTTAAGGAACCACTTGGAGTTGAAGAGGAATGCAATGTTGATGTTCGTTCTTGGTGGATTTCAGGCAAATCCTTGATCAAACCAGACTCCACAGACCCATGAAAAGGAGATGGTTGATTTAAGCTTTTGGACTTAATGGGATCAACAAGCTTCACATCATTTGATTCACACCAGTTAGCAATTAGTGCCTTGACAGTGTAGTTAGGTATTAGATTGGTGTGAACCAGAGTCTGACGTGTCTTGGGACAAACAGTAAGCCCAAGATCAATCCAGTTCTTGATGAAAGCCCGCTCATATGTTTGGCCTGATGCCACAATGACTGGATCTGTCATCAATTCCAAAGAGAGAGGACAGCAAAAATCAGCAGGTACTAACACTGGGATAGAGCTCTGAGCTTGCTTAAGCATAACAAGATGCTCATGCATACGATTTACAACTGATATCATTTGATCAATATATTCAACTTCTACAGAATTTTCAAGTTGTTCAGCATTCTCCTTCAATTTATCAAGGGCTACAGCCTCTATCAGGACCTCTTGATTAGACCTTAGACCCAGATTCTTGGTGATGTTTTCCAGGACCTCTGTACTTGGCCCTACACCTTCCAGTTGTTCCATAATAGCTTTTTTAATGGTTGATGATGTTTCATTTCCTAAATTATCAGGGAGACTTTGAGGAGAAGCCTTCAGCTGTTGTAAAATGCTGAGTCCCAAATCCTGAATTGTTGATATTAAGGGATCAACTTGAATAACCTAGTGATTAAGAGTAAAGAGTGAGAACCAACACATACTTAACATCAAAGAATTGAGCCAAATGATATCTATGATAGGCAAGCAGGCTTGAAGAGACAACCAGTACATAACATACATCTATACCAGACGGCAATCCAAGTCAAGCAAGTATACTAGAGAACTGTTCAGTTCTAACCTCAGCACCTCTCATCTCACCAAGGTGTACAAGGTTAATGAATTAATGCTATATAGTTGAGAAATAGTAGACCTTGGGAGAACTATTAGTACAAAGCAAAGCTTTGATTAAGCAGAGTGAAAGAACATGAAGTAATGTTATGAAAAATGACAAACAGAACAACAACAAAGATGAGAGAAAAGTCACTGATGGAGGCAGAAAATGAAAAACTACACAAATACTTGGCTACAAAACTGACTTCCTCTTTACAAAACAACAGGAAAAGGTATGATCATCTTAGCCACAGGAACAAAGACAAAGATATGTTTATGCTAAAATTAGATCAGGGTTTGACTTAGTGAATTATAAAGACATTGCACAAAATAAGCTCAGCTAATATTATATATACTAACAACTAAGATAGATGTTCCATTTTCATTTATATCTACAAACTAAAATTTAAGATATTATTAATTAAATTTATCATGCTACACACAACTTAACTATCATTTTACCTCACCATGAACCCTTAATATAGAATATAGATAATATTCATAAAAAATCTTCACAAATAACATTAACTAAATACAGATATAGCCATAATTCAATACCTACATTTCTTATGCCTATAGATAACATCATTATCAAAACAGTGTGAATGCACAAAATGGGCATGAAAAAACTACGCAAAAATGGGCAAGGAAAACAGGCAGAAAAAATATGAAAATTTACAAAAAAAGGATTAGTGGGAAAAAAATCATGCAAATGGGAGACAAAATATCATTCAAGTGAGCAGGCAAAACCCATGCAAATAGATGGGAAACTTGGTAGGAAAATATTGTTTAAATGAATAGGAAAAGCATCTATGTGAATAAGAAAGAAAATGGACCAGAAGGCCCAAAACATTATGTAAATAGGTGGTGGAAAAAAAAAAAAAAAAAAAAAAAACATGCAAATATGAAGGAAAAAATCATGTAGGGTGGCCAAGTGGGTGGAGGGGAAACCCTTGATTATAATGTAGAGAGTAGAGACAAAATGTGACTTACAAAGTAAAATTTACTAGATAATGGATGCCAGTTCAGAATAAGCTCCCTCAACTCATCAACAGCTAGACTAAGTTCCTCGAATAGCTTACTAAGCACTTTGTTAGAAGCTAAATCAGAAAAAACAGTAGTATCAATAATCAGCTTCAACAACTTAAGCATCTTCTCTGCCTTTTGGTAATACTTTGATACAGGTTCTGACTTCATTATTTCAGAAAATGATAAATGCGAAAATGAGGATATCGCATCAGATAGCACCTTTAACAAAGATATCTCCATAACACCTACATTAGTAACAAAAAATTAGTTCAGTTGTATGTCATTAGGAAACCAGAAAAAGAAAACAGAGAAGAAAAAAAAGACTTTATTTCTGGATTGAAAATAAACAAGACAAGGAGAAAGATCTCTCATCCAAGGTTTCCCCTTTCTATGATGGATCTAATTATCAATTCTCAATTGATACATCCTTCTACCCGTTCTATTTAAGTCAAATCCCTGTCCTTCCATCCTCTCTAACTAACTAACTAACTAATTGTTCTACCTATTTACTGTAACTATTGTATTTGGAACCTTTAACATATGTAGATCTGAATGGAGAACAATATAATAGCTCCGGAAATTATATTATATAGGATAGCATAGGATCTGAGGAAACTACAAGACCTGATATAATAAGAAACTGACAGGCCTTTACTTTATAGGGCTGTATTAGCTAACTGATAGTATGAAGACCTAACCATTTGTTATTGGACTGTATATGACCTAATTATAAAACTAAATGTCAATTTAGAAAGAAAACCATTTTAGAAGAGAGAAAAAAGTTGCACTTAAGAGAGAACAAAATAGTGGATAAAATTGAAGAAGAAAAAGAAAACTAATCACTATGGTAATAATAGAACATTACAATTAGGGTCAAAATAGCCAATGAAAACATGAAAGGAATTCAATGAAAATGGGACAATGAATGCACAAGATTGCCTCTGTAAAAGATTGCAAATTGTAGTTTTGGTCAAATGGACCAGTCAGTTTTACAAATACTAGAGATCATAAAACAATTCATAATGCATTTTCCTACTCTGAAAAACTTTAATGCATAAATCCATTTGTACAAAAGATTTTAGAAAACTGAAACTCTGATATGAGAAGAATCAAATACCACTTGAAGAAGCAGAAGACCAACTCCTACTGTAAGCAAGGCTGATAAGAGAAGAACCCTTCACTATAAACAGGATTTTCAGGTCTGACACATAGTCAACAGGGGAGTCATGCTTATGCATTGCATTTCCTATCTGGTCTTATCCAGAGAACCTCAATATAATAGAGTTATAAGGCATTATTACTCACAGTATTGCACTATTATGCATATGAAGCAAATATCTGTTATCACTGGATAACAATAGAACTTGAAATGCCAGCCGAGTTAAGCTAAAACCACCACAGGCTCAACTTAATGCAACTCCAATAATGACATCAAGTCATCAATAAAAGATTTCCCTCTTGGCGGACTAACTCAACATCAACATCAACACCACCTTTAATCCAAGCTAATTGAGGTCGGTGGTAGATGAACCCAATAATAGATACGAGGAGATTGAAAAAAGGGTAAGGGGAAGGGGAAGGGAAAGGGAAAATAAGATAAAAGAAAAGACGGACAAAAGAAGGAGGGGGACAAAAAACAACCTTGAGTTCTGTCAAAAACTAATTTTTCATCATGGTCATTTAGATCTTTGCCTTTTTTAATGATTTCTTTTTATAGTTTTCTGTGTTTTTTCTATTCCTCATTTATTGGATTATCCTCCATCCACTAAACATTTCCTTTTGGGGGAATTTATTGGTCTTCTTGAACACATGGCCAAATCATCCTTTGGCGAGATTGTCATCTTTTCCTCAACAAGTGATATTCCCACTTTTTCTCAACGATATTCATTTCTTTTATCTTGTCTATATCATCGGTCCATGTCATAAAGATCCAACAAAGTTTTTACATTATCTATTGATTACACAACACAACCCACCTCTTCCACTCAGGCTAGGCACGGGCAACGTAATAATTGGACAAGAAAGCACAACATAAACAAACTTAGGCTCAATTCAACTCAATGAAAAAAGAGGAAGTGAGGGAGATATAAGGTTGGTCCAATGGTTGGAGAAGGGTGAAGGGAGAAGGGAGGGGGAGAGGTCACAGGTTCGAATCCTCCAACTGACATTTTTAACAAAACTAACAAACTAAAGAGAAGAGAGTAGGGTGTTAGGGAGGAGAAAGAACTGAGCTTCTTTGACTTTCTCAACAAAAAGCGAAAGGCCGAATAAAAAAAAAAAGAGGAAGCAGAAAAAAAAAGAAAAAAAAAAACATGCAGCATGATGAACTCAAGTGCCCCAACAAGTAACTGGGAGTATCAAATCAAACACAAGTTGACTCCACGGGCCTAAAATCAATTTACTTTACTTGAGCTCGATCACAAGCACATTGCAATTAGGAATATTACAAATCCAGTCAAAAGTTTTGAGTTTCAAACAGAAAAAACATAACATTACACAACAGTGAACCAAACATGGACCACAAAGAAACATAAAATGCAACAACAAGGAGTAAGTAACCAATACAAAGCAAATGCAGCAACACATGCTCAAGGTGCAGCAATAGATACTCAAGACAACGACACATACCCTTTAAGTAAAAATGCAACTTCTTTTTATAAAATGAAAGCACAAAGGGATGAAATAAGGTGATAAATAAATAATAGAGACAGTGATGAAATATGGTTTTACCTAAAAGAGGGGATTGAAAGGGAACAATTACCAGTTGATTGTGAGAAAAAGGAGAAAAATTGGCTGACAGCACCGCTCAAATGGGTTTTCCGGCCACCGTTGGAATGAAAGGAGCTGAAAGCCGCAGTGGTGATGCTAAAATAAATGTGGAAATTTTAGGGAAGCTATATTTTTTGTAACCTATGGTTTTGACTTGCATAGAAATAAAACGTGTGAAATAAATGCTTTTCAGCTTTTGATTTTTCTTTTCTGAATTTATGACCGTGGGTATTTGTGAGGTCTTTGAATACTTTCAGTCCTTAATTAATTATTATACAAATACTAATATGGAGTCAAAATTGTTACATTTGAATAAGAATTTGGTTAATTTTGACCCGGAATGATGATGAATGTCATACACTTTTAGTAATAGATTTCCTAAATAATTGACGACTAGCAGTTATGTAGTTAATTTTATAAGAGGACTCTCCTCGATATTTTCTTTTCAACATTTTTTTTATTGACTGAAATTAGAAGATATAATCATTATTAATAAGTGAGATGTACTAAAGTTATTAATCTTGAACAATTTTTTCAATTAATCATAGAATAGGTGTTGAAAAGAGGGTATCCAAAAATAAGGACAGATCCACAGCATAAGAAATTAAGGGGTCAAAATATATTGTAATAAAAAATAAATAAATTATTGATTTTATAAAAAAAACTCAATTTATTAAAGTAAGTTTCAACAAATATCTGATATAATTTAATAATTTAGTTTATTTTTTTCAAAGTTTTTATAATGATTTTTAATTTTATAAATTTAAAATTATACTCGTACATTTAAAGTGAAAATTAAATTAGAGTTAATAATAACAAGAAGAATAATAAAATTTCCTTCCCCTTGTGTGTGTGTATATATATATATATATAAAATAGAATGATTAATAAAATAATAAATAAAAATAAAATGGTAATGAATAATGAGACATACCTTCATATCCATCCCCAACCTCGAAGAGTAATAAGCTAGAGGTACACATCACACTCTCACACATACCCTATGGCCTCTATCTCTGCTCCAACAAGATCACTTCTCTTCACCCATTCAACCAAACGCTTCTTCCGTCCGTTCAAACCTTCTTCTTCTCCTTTCCCTCTTCAATGCACCACAAAAACTACTTGCAGCACCCTCCAACAACAACCTCGCCGCAACAACAGCAACAACGTCATCGGAATCCTCGAAGAGCGCGGTCTGGTCGAGTCCATCACCAGCGACGCACTCCGCAGCGCGTGCCTCACACCAACACCCGTCAAGGTCTACTGCGGCTTCGACCCCACCGCGGAGTCCCTCCACCTCGGCAACCTCCTCGGCCTCATCGTCCTCTCCTGGTTCCGCCGCTGCGGCCACCGCGCTGTGGCGCTCATAGGAGGCGCCACCGCGCGCGTCGGCGACCCCTCCGGGAAATCCCTCGAAAGACCCGAACTTGACGCCGAAACCTTGGAAAGGAACCAATTGGGTATCTCGAACACCATTCATCAGATTCTGGGTCGCGCTCAAAATTCAAACTTGGTCGGTCCTAATTCTAATTCTGATTCTAATTCCTCTGTTGTGATTCTGAACAACTATGATTGGTGGAAGGAGTTTAGTTTGCTGGATTTTTTGAAAAGGGTGGGTAAGTTTGCTAGGGTGGGGTCAATGATGGCTAAGGAGAGTGTTAGAAAGAGGTTGGAATCAGAACAGGGAATGAGTTACACTGAGTTCACTTATCAGCTGTTGCAGGGTTATGATTTCTTACACTTGTTTCAGAATGAGGGTGTTAATGTTCAGATTGGGGGGAGTGACCAATGGGGTAATATAACTGCTGGGACTGAGTTGATTAGGAAGATTTTGCAAGTGGAAGGTGCTTATGGTTTGACATTCCCTCTTCTTTTGAAGAGCGATGGCACAAAGTTCGGGAAGTCTGAGGATGGTGCCATTTGGTTGTCTCCAACGTTTTTGTCTCCATACAAGTTTTACCAGTATTTTTTTAGTGTGCCTGATGATGATGTTATTAGGTTTTTGAAGATCCTTACCTTTTTGGACATTGAGGAGATATTTGCCTTGGAGGGGGAGATGGGGAAGCCTGGCTATGTGCCTAACACCGCTCAGCGGAGGCTTGCCGAGGAAGTTACACGATTTGTTCATGGAGAGGATGGTTTGGCTGAGGCTCTTAAGGCCACTGAAGCATTGAGGCCGGGGTCTGAGACGAAGTTGGACTGGAAAACTATTGAGGGGATTGCTGAGGATGTGCCGTCTTGTTCTTTGGCTTATGATGCGGTTTTGAATCTGTCGTTGGTGGATCTTTCAGTCTCTTCTGGTTTGTTTGAGAGTAAATCTGCTGCACGACGGTTGTTGAAGCAAGGAGGGCTTTACTTGAATAATAACAGAGTGGATAGTGAAGGTAAGAGGATTGAGGCTGCGGATATAGTGGATGGGAAAGTCCTTCTGTTATCAGCAGGCAAAAAGAATAAGGTGCTGGTGAGAATAGCTTGAGAGTATTTATTGGATAGCTTAGTATTCTTTGGAGTCTGTCTATTTGCTCTGTGGTTTTGTTGTACTTTTAAGAAACCTTTGATTTTCTTGCTACACAGAAGCTTATTCTTTAAGTGTTGTTTTCCTATCAGAATTAGAGTTTTTCACCTCAATAGCTTGTGCTAGTCTTTAATGCAAACCTTTATTTCACAGATTATTGGGGTGAAATTTCAATTCTGTTTGGAGAATAGTACCAAAAGTAATTAAGAAACTGTATCTAAATTTTGTCTTTCAAATAACACTTCTTACTCGCAGTCATTATTTGGTAAACATTGCAGCCAAGTACTTATTTATGGGTTACCTAATTGCAGCTGTAAATTTGTAAGCTCAAAATTTCTAGAATTGAGAATATTGAAAGTAAATACATGTAGCAACCATTGTTGAACAAATGCAAGTTGCACTGAGCATAAATTAATGGAACTCATTGGTGGTTGGTTGGGGGCAAGTGGTCTCTTTGCTGGAAGTCTTGATCTTTGATCTATAACATTTTGATGTTTTGCTACATGATTAGTATTATGTGTCTGTGTTTGACATGGAGTAAAAAGCCTGTTGAACTAGTTGAAGTTCTGTTTGCCTTTAATTTGTATAGCATGTTGATATTCATGCCAACTTACATATGCTTATATCAAGAACCAGATGTTGCAGGTAGCTTCTTCTTTCCAATGAAAACCCTGCTTATGTATAGTGAATCATTAGACTGTTCAATGTGGCAAATACAAATGTTTTCACTTGAGCCTAATGGCTGCTTCAAAATTGTTGTTCTGTTGCATTACATTGAATAGGGTTCTTTTGTTCTGATTGATTGGGGAGCTACAACCTTGTGGAAGAAATAGATGGGCAATGATACTATAGATTCATTAGCATGGTGAAGGACCTTTTCTTGGTTAATCTACTACTATTATTATTATTATTATTATTATTTTTATTATTTTTAATTTTATTTTATTGCGGATACACGAAGATGGATAAGATAAGAAATGAGGATATTCGACGAAAGGTATCAGTGGTACCAGTATGTGAAAAGATGAGAGAGCATAGATTGAGATGGTTTGGGCATGTTATGAGACGACCATTAGATGCTCCTGTTAGAACAAGAGTATGTTACCAAGAGCTAGATACAAAGAGAGGTAGAGGTCGACCAAAACTTACCTGGGGAAAGGTAGTTAAACAAGACCTAATGGAGTGGGATTTAGATTGGCGGACGGTATGTCTTAGGACGGAGTGGAGAAAAGCTATAAGTCTGATGGAGGGTTAAACCCTTTAGTAGTTCTATGTTCCAGTTGTTCCCTGTTTTAATTCTTTTCTTCCTCTTTTCTCTTCTCCTCTCACCATTCTTTTATATTTAACTCTGTTTCTCTCTTTTGCTTTATTTTCGATTTATCATTGGGTTCATCTACCACCGACCCCAATTAATTTGGGTTAAAGGTGCTGTTGATGTTGATGTTGATGTTGATGTTGATCATTCGTGTTCTAACATGTTTGGTTTGGCTAATGTGTTATATGCATGTTAGGGTTTCTTAATGAAGATAGAATCTTCAATCTTCATTACTGTGGATGTTAAAGCTCTGGTTCTTTTTCATTTTACCATTATCTTGGATTTATGTCCGTCCTAATTTGTTGTATATTGGTTATATAGCAAGTTTCCTCCGTTAAAACAAAAAAGAAAAAACGACTCATTTATAGAAAATTTCCAATCAACCATGAATAAATAATATAGTTCTTTCATTGTTCCACAACATTTTTTCAAGGGAATTTGACCAAATGCGTACACATTCACTATACTTCTTGATGGACTATGCAAAGTTGGAAGACTTAAGACTGCACAAGAATTTTTTCAAGATCTTTTGACTAAAGGCTACTGTCTAAAAGTTCAGACATATACTGTTATGATCAATGGACTTTGTAAAGAGGGCTTGCTTGACGAAGCATTGATCTTGCAATCAAGAATGGAAGACAATAGTTGCATCTCTGATGCTATTACTTTTGAAATAATGATTCGTGCTTTCTTTGAAGAAGATGAGAATGATAAGGCAGAGAAACTTGTTCGTGAAATGATTGCTAGAGGCCTATTGTAAAAGTAAAGTAGGTGAGATGCTTTCTAGTGACACATTATGTTATTTTGAATTTGATGATGACCAACTAATATTTATTTTATTTTGATGGTTTCACATACAATGTAATGAGCTCACTATGACACTACTTTTGATTAGAAGTCATATGTTGTTACATACATTTATATTCATATTCTAACAATAAGAATCATTGATTTTTTTGAGTCTTGATATAGCTATTCTTTTTCTTCCCAATGTACTGTCTGCTGAGTTTGTCTACTTTTAAGGATTTTTCAGTCACTGCTAATTGTTAGTGTTTCAGATAACAAATCAAGCTGAATCTGAGATGATTAATTGGAATGCTTTATCTCATTCAGCTGACCCTATATACCATGATTATACAACGTAAAACTGGAATCCTTTTCTTTAGCAGTATATTTCTCGTGGTCTTCTGCAGGAATGGAAAATTTAATAACACCAGCATATTTTGTTCAAGGTCATCTGAGTTGTCTGAGGTGTTATATTTGCTGAAGTTTTCCTTGATGTCATTGTTGCACAATAATTGTTGGAGCTTTTATAAAGGATATGATTTATTACTTTATTTTGAGTGGTTCTTAATTACTTATTCCGAAAAGTGTGTTACTGTGATCGTCCAAATTTACCTTTATCAAGGAATGAACAAACGAGATATAAGGAATCAGGATTTTAGAAGGCTTGAATAAAAATGAAAAGTATTAAATGAAAATGTAAAACTATTCTATATTATTATTACATAATCTATTTTGTCTTAGACATTTCAGCATATGAATAAACCAAATGGTGGAATTTGATCCATTTTAACTAACAGCCTCGTCCTTTATTAGGTTATACACTATACCAGACCAAGTTGTATAGTTGACGGTTCCATGTGAGGACACATTAATACAATGCAAGTTTTGAGCTGTCATTGTCACTGATAAGAACCTCTGTGATTAACTACTGTGATACAGCTTTGACTAACAGTTAATTAGGCATACATATATATATATATATATATATATATATATATATCCATGTGAATGCTTTATTAGACATGTATCTTAATTTGACTTTTAATCACAATATATAGATCCAAAGACCTATCATTAATATACATGTAGCATCTGGGAATCCTGACAAGCACATAATTTATCTTTTCTGACATTTACTATCATATTAGAACTTGTCAACCCCACATAAATGCGATATCAGTTTGATAACAATTTTTTATAAATACCACTAGTTAAAATATTACATGATTTACCACCAAGTCGCCCAACTAGCTTGAATTGCGTGTTATAAAACTATTTCTTGCTTTCACTTCTCATAAAAACTACATAAAGAAAACGAAAACTCTTGTGCCTTCTTGGTGGGGTGTATGACATGAAAATAGTATATATATAAGCTTTGTTGGAAAGATGAATTTCTGAAGCTTTGAATATTAAGTGAGAGCTATTACGTAATAGTAAATTGAACAATCACTAATGGCCATGTTGAGCCAAAGATGCGAATATTTCAAGCAACGGTGACAAAACCAATTTCGATCTGTGGCATAATCTATACGCATCTTTCGTCTAAACTACCACACAATATGAAAACCGAGGGAATAAATAATACAAATGGAGCATTCTATATATGTGTACATTCACTATATTTTATATTTATTTAATTTCTAGGCCTATCTTTCACATTAGCTCAGGTTGAGTTTCACACGTCAAAGGAATCGAATGCTTCATGGGTTACGAGATTTTGTTGGTAGAAAGATTGACTTAGATTGCATACCTTTACTTACATAGAACAACTTTAATTACAATGCAAGCAAACGATTCCGCCATTCTTTTATTTATTTTTTCTTTTATTCTTTGGTGTTCAACGAAAAAAGGAGGTTCTCCTAATTAAGCTTGGTTATGCATAAGAGGCTAAGACTAAATATTTGAATTATGTGAACAATACGATTTTTTTTTTATTCATCATCGTTGAGTTAGTTGACGTCATGGGTGTAACTTTGGCTGGACCCAAGAGCTGCTTAATTATCTCTTTTGACTACTAAATGAAATTGAAGAACTATTTTATTCTATATTACACTACGTGCTAGCAACTAGCATTACCTCCAACAGATAATCAATCTTTCTATTCTTCTACCTAACTTTTTTGGTGATAACATAAGATTCCAATACCACTATACCTAAGTACATATCACAAAGTTTGATACAAAAGTTTAAGCATAGCATTTTTTTTTTTATTTATCACAATATGCCATTTTTTTCTCTCTAGGTCGATCGCACCAATATCCGGACACCATAGTCCATATATATGAGATATATATCAAAGTAATCAAACTAATATGAGTGGAAGTTGGGTAGAGTTACTATATGATATAATTATATATATTTTCAGTGGCTTGTTAAGCTATAACAATTAATTCTAGCTAACTGATGATCTTGCCCTCAGTAGTAATTACATTTTGGTTGTTTACATTAAAGTTTAGCTACCACTTCCACAACCACAAGCATTTAAGTCTACAAATAATTAACACAAAAAAAATTCATTTTCATTCTTTTATTATATATAGGTGGAGTGACTTTTTTTTTAAAAAAATATATATATACTAAGACTCATGATCAGTTTTGAGAATCTAATTAAGACAAGAAAAGAGTTCAATATATAAACTTAGATCTATACATATCTATATGATGTTTATTTAACTTCACATGGGAACAGGAACTATAACACAGCCAACGTACCTTGTCTCCCTTTCAAGAAGTTAAATCTTTCACATCCTTTAAATCTGCAGCTGGCACAGACTCGTGAGTGAGTTATTTTTAAGCTTTGAGTCAAATGGAGATATTCCCCCCACGTGCAGTGCCCAATCGTTCAAGGCTACACTTCTTCTCTTCATGTGATCTTCAGCGCCAATTCTATAATAAAATCATAGTTCTCAGAGCATGATGCATTCTTTATGGTTTTGCTTTCTCCTCCTTTTACCAACGTACATCTAGAGTTTCCACTTGACTTAGTTTATTAACTTTTCTCCAAATCTTTACATCTGTTTAATTTGAACCTCCTAAGGTTAACACTATTTCAAAAGGAAACATAGTTTTAACTACAAGCTATGAAACTTTGCAATCTGGTCATCTGCTAAAATAGATTATAAAATTGACTTAGTGGTGAAAGAAGAAGAGAAGGAGGAGAGGCCGTAGGTTTGAATTCTCCTAAAACCTAACAACTAAAATTAATATTTGTCGATAAAAAAGTGTTACCTGGTAAAAAAATTGATACCTATGCAGATATCCTAGTTGTTCCTTCCTTCACTTAGAATGCATAACTCTTAGAAATGAAGACAAATCAAGCATAAATAGAAGTTGTGTAAAAATAAGACCACAATAATAATGTTTGTGAAAAATCACATCAAAAGAGTAGAAAATACCACTAAAAGCATATGAATATGTAATGGGGTTTCCCTTTCCCATAATAAGCTCTAGCTAGATGACCCAAGTGATACATTCTACTCTGTTGAGAAAACATGATGATTAATTATTCCTACATCAAATGAATAATAGTAAACAAATGGACCTAAACAAAGTATGGGACATTTTCAGTTGTGGAAATGGATCCAAGGCTCATTGTGCTTTTAGGAGGAGTGTACACAGAAGAAGCTGAAGATGAAGACAGGGATGAAAGGAGAATAGAAGGAGAAGGTAATGGTTTTGGTGGAGGAGGAGAAGGCAATGGTTTTGGTGGAGGAGGATGAGGATGGGGATGAGGTTGAGAAAGACCTTGTGATGAGTCTGCAGGAATTGCTGCTATTGATATTTCATCTGCAGAAGAAACCAAAGCAACATGATGATGAGAAGAAATGATACTTGCAGCCTCTCTATATTTGTATTTTAGTATCTCTGCCCTTATTGCATTTAGTTCTGCTTGTAATGTTTGAACTTGTTGCTGCAAAGCTGATATTGCACCCATGCATCCATACACTGGATCTCTTATCCTCAAGTTGGCTTCATAAACAAGGCTATTTGCTGCATCAGCTCTTTGGCCATCTGGTACCTCCTAGACATAAAAATAAAATTTGAAAGAAAATAAATCAGTTTTTACTTCAATAAGAGAAGCGAATCTAATTGAAGAAAAAAAAAAGTGAATAATTAATTTAGTGTGTGGAGCTAGTTATTAGGTACTAACCATTAGCATCTTGGAGACATTGCTTGCACCAAACACTTTGTGGACTGCTGCAAACTTTTGAGGCTCATGTGGTGAAAAATAAGGAGAGAAAGGGCATTCTTCAGCACACCTTCTTCTCAAAAGTTTGCATGCTGCACAAGGGGTTACTGTGTTTAAGGTTGTCCCTGGAGTTGGACCATAGATATGCTTCCTTCCCATTTGAGAAGATGCTTCTCCCTCTGCTCTCACCTTTGTATTTATCTCATCTAATCTATCTTTGAGAAAAACACAAAACTGCATGTTAAAATCATAAGTCTGTAGACAAGCAATAATGCATACTTTGGATGGTTTAGCATCTCATGTCATGCCTCCAGCACCGTCATGAGAAACCAAGAACATGATGGTCAAGACAAAATCTATCATATGATACTAATGATTTCAACTCATGAGTAAATTGATTCTTAGATAGCAATAAAAATGATGTTTATTTGCTAATATTTACCTGTCTCTGGATGTCCAAACATGTCTTTTGATTGTCTTGAACTAAGTGGTGAATTGCGAGGGACAAAATTTCATACACAGACACAAACAAGGAAAGAAAATGGCAGGGAAACGAACAAGTACTTAAAAGGAAAGGTGGTGATAAGGAAAAGTGGGTCAATGCTTTTTATAAGAAAAAAAAAGATATGGAATTATTATTAGATAAAAAGTTTAGATATTTTTAACAGAAATACTTAATTAGGGGGAAGGAGAAAATAAAATAAAACAAAAACAAAATGATTTGGTTGCACTAACCATTAAAGAGAGAAAAAAAGAGCCCTTTGTCAATAGCTTGCACACGTGTTAGTTTTATTGAAAAACTGGCAAATTGACTTTGGAAAAAAAACAAGAAACATCAATGTCAGACTAGTCAGCAAATTGAGTTTTATCAAAATAAAAAATTGTTGGGGAAATTGCTATGGGCTGCAAAGTGGTATGCTTCTGTTTATTGGGTGTGTTGTATTTGTCACAAAAGTTTTCAAGTATCAGCCATGTACGAGGGACCAATTAGATTAGAAGATTGCAATTCTTAACAATCTTTGGCCATTTTTTCTTCCCTTTTGGAAACAGTTTATATTGGAGGGGCAGATAATTTCTGTTCAGACATTGGATGATAGTGAACAGCAATCAAGACAATTGTGTATTGCACGGATTCAACATTACCATCACCTCACCTCTCTGATCACATGCAAGCCTTTTCAGGCAAAATACAAAAAAAGAAGTGAAATTAGAGAGTGTACGGGAGAGAATTAAAGAATATTTAAATGAAAGTTTTGAACTTTTCCCAATCAGCACCTAAAATAATTTAAAAAGTTAAATGAAAATTGTGAAAAATCAAACTTGCTTTGGTTTCTAAGAAAATGCTCTTTCCCAATATAAGTGAGAGACTTTTATTTATTTATTTTAAATCCAGTTTCCAAAATCCTTTTTTATTTAGGCTAACAAATGTTAACATTTTAAAATAAATTAATCTTATTTTTAAGTTTTAATTTATCTTCTAATTTTAAAAAGTTTTACTTCTGTCCCTTAGTGTTTTCCTTAGTCAAAATTGACCACTCGGTAATTTTTTTTTATTAATTATAGTAAATTTTACTATTTTATTTTTTATTGGTTGATATTAATTGTTAATATTATTATTTTTTGTTAATGGAGGAGATTAAACCTGAGTTTTCTTTTATTTTTTTTTCTTTAACCATCTAACCAATGTTATGTCTTCCTATCATTTATCATGTATCATTAGGTGACAAAAATATTATCGTAAATTAACCAATTTAGTGTAATTTCGATCTAATTAAGAGAACTTAAAATTACTTTTACTCTCAAAGTAATAGAAAATTTTGTATTCATTTTGTTTATCAAAATTTGTAATTGTTAATTGAATTTTGTAGAATACTTTTTCAACTTTAATCTAAATATATAACTTTTATCTTATACAAAGACACTTTAAGACAATTGAAAAATTTTAAATTTAAGAGGATACATTGAACTAAAAAATAAAATGTTAAGACAAAATATTTTTTAGCTTTAAATTTTTCTAAGGGAGTAGAGACTAAAACTTTAAAATATCTAAAAATATATAAATAGGAAAAATAGGAAAAACGTTGAGATTTATAGACTCAACTATCAAGCATGTTGGGCCAGTATGTAGGGCAAAAGCACAATTCCTGGGGAAGGGCACCTTGAAATTAATTCTTACATGTGGCAAGGGAGGACACCAAGCCTCCCCAAAATATCTTTGTCCCAGGTTTTGGACCTATGGTTCTATATTTGTTTTGCACTATAAATGAAGCATCAATCTACTTACTTTTGTCAAATTAGTTATTATTATATATTCACTCTTTTTCCTCAAAGGCGGCATATTGCATTTGTAGATTTTCACAATTATTTAAATTTCTCACTACCTTATATTGCTTAGCCTCTCATGCATTGAAATCAAGTCAGTGATAGCGAAAGTTCTTATTTTCAACTCTTGGTAGCGTTACAATTGAAATGAAGTAGTTGTTTTTTTCAATTAGTTTGTTTTTTTAAGTTGACAATTTATTTTTCGTGGGTATAAATATTGGAAAGTTTAGAATCAGTTTTTTTTTTTTAAAAATTATATATATTTTGTTTTTGCAAAATCGAAATATTTGTAAAATCTACATCCAAACCTACTTGGATGGAAATACAAATTTTTAAACTTTTTACATCGGTTATATTTATAACATGCAAAAATTTCTCCTTTTTCTCACTATCCCTGTCTTTCCTCACCCACTAAACACTAATCAGCAATCACATGAATTCTGGATTGGGGATTTGAACAATCAATCCCTTATGCAGCCCTAATCAATTCCTACACTAGAATAATCAATCCCTAATTCATCTAATAGAAAATGAATTAAGGGTTAGAACTACAACAAAGTGACTTCAACAACAACAATCAATCCCTCCTTCGGCGACGACATCCCCACCTTTGCCGACACTCGCCCCTGCAACTCTTCGATGACTTCGTGGGTTGTCTTCATTGCTGCCGAATTTGTCCTACGCTGGATAGCGCAAGGATGACCTCCCTTGTTTGTCGCATGGAGAGCCGCAACAACACTGTCCGAGATGTGAACATTGCTGCCAACGCCCGAGTCCAATCAATTTTCGTGCATCGTCACTTCAGTTCCAGATCTAACACTGAGATCAAGGGAATCGATGCGAGTGTGTCTTATGTGTTTGTGTTTTCTGGGTATGCCTGTTGTGTGTTTGTGTTGTTGGGGAAGAAAGAGGAGGAAGTGGTGGCGCCACGAGAGAGAAGAAACTGTGGTGAAGATTTGTGGTTGAACCGTCCATGAATTTAAAAGAGAGATAGGTTGAAGCTGATATGTATCGGTGTCTAATTGGTTAATAGACTCTTATTTGAAGAGACAAATTTTGAATATATCAATATTTATAAAAATAAAAAATATATTTTAGTTTTTTTTTTTTTAAAGAGGATATGGATCATTGGATAGTTATTTTTTATCCCAAATGATGACGTAATCTCTGGGGAATACACTTTCTGATTTGGTTGCTGGTCTACACTTCTTGGGGCACTTCCTCATTAGCTAGTTGGGTTTACTGAAGGGATTGATATGAGGATTTTGATGTAATGCAAAACTTCTGAGTTTGCTAATTTGTACGCATCTGGCAAATTACAAACTGCTGTTAATAATATACTCAATTCGATCTCAATTATAGGAAAAAAAATCATAAATATTTTTTTAATTAAATAAATACTTTTTTATTAAAATAAGTATATATATATATATTTAATATGTTTATCTAAACTATCGTCCATAGCTTCTTTCTTTTTTCTTAATAATAAGTAACTTTTATTTGTTTATTAAAAAATATCTTTTTTATAAATCATTTTTAATTTTTTTATTAAAGTTTAATTAAACAAACTGACTATTATCATATTCTCGATCGTCGCCTTCTTTTTAATTTGTTTCAGAAAAATCGTCCTTTATCTCGATAGATTAAGAGAACCTCGCGTGATCCTTAGTCTTCTAATAATATAGAGAATAATTTTATAATATTACTAGGTTAATATATAAACGGGAAACAAAGTTTAAATTAGCACATATAAATTTTAGACACACCAACTCTTGTTTATAGCTTGTTTATAACCTAGCTAGCATGTATGCGATATGCTCCAAATAGTACAGGAATATCCGTCACCTAACTATAGGTCGTACATCAGCTCAAACATTAATCTAGGTATACTTACCGAAAACATATATATAATAATTCCATATTCATAAAGAGGTTTATTTTTCTTCTTCACATATTTATTTTGGAATAAATGAGGCAAATTAGTGTCGTACAGAATATAACAATTTGAAATTACGCAAGATAGAAGGATAAAATTAATTAAACTCAATGACTCAATTAAGATCAAATATAATAGTCTCCAAAGGCATTTCTAAATGCCTTTTATATATAGTTACACTTCTTACACTTTCTCGATTTTGTTCTCCATTTTCTTCCTCATAACATGCTCTCCTCGAGATCGATATCCATGTATGATCTATCCTTGTTTCATCATTGTAGTGGTGAGTATTATAATACACTAAATTCCTAAATATTATAAGGTTAATTTAGTTCCTCTAACAATTATAATTCAATTATAACTGGGTCCTGATCGTGAATGTGGTACTATTAGGAAACTTGGTTCTTGAATTTATCAATTGTTCAGGTCACCATGTTGTACTTATATATGGATATGGTAATGCCCTGAATCAAGACGTTGAGTGGAGTATCAGGGACCTGAAACTTAATTTGGCAATATATATATATATATATATATGCAAATTCCTTGAAGTTTGGTTGAGAGAATCTGAATTCTCAACTCGTGTTGTAACTTAAAGAGGTTCATTTACTTGTTCTAGCTAGCTATAGCCCTAATCTTATATCATCAGTCTGGGGTGCTTGGCCCGTATATAATTAAGGACGGCTAAAATCCAAGAGAGCACAATAATCATTACCAATTTGATTTTTAAAGTCTGATGTTTGGAACCAATAAAAATTGACTTGTATATGTGCACCCAAGTTATAAATTAAAATAACTTCATAGTTAAGATAAAATTCCCGGACTCTTAATATCATAGTTCTCAATTTTCAATAATATTTTTTAAAATTTAGAATCTAATTAAATTGACAAGTAATAATAGTTTTAAGAATTAATTTGATAGGTGATATTAACATCTTCTAAAAGAGATTGCGTGGTTACCTTCTTTGCACAACTTGACCTTTAATTAGGTTTTAATTAGCTAAAAAAGATGGTCATTTAGACTAGTCTTCATTTGGTAATCTTGATAGGTTCAGAAAGCGCAATTTGGCAGATGAATCATTTTGCTAAAACCAAATACGACCTCTACAAAGGCTACCATGCATTCTAAAATTAAATCTCTGTTTGGTTGTTGTTCAAGATTTTCTTTGTCTATTTTAACGGTTAGCTGCCAATACCATGCAATCATTTCTATCATTTATCTTGTAGTTTCACTGTCAAAGATTAATCCCGGCCCTTTGACTTATGAGTAGCTCTTGCGTGAAGACAATATCTATAGGTCTAATCAAATTAATTAATTAGATGTTTGTCTATGCGAAAATTTATACCATAGTTATTTTAAAATTTTAATTAATTGTTTTTATTAATACTGCATTCATACAAGAATTGTTATCAACTGATCGATAACCAAAAATTAAAAATTGTTATCAACTTATCTAAGTCGATCGTGTGATTTTGTTCGTACGTAGTTCATGGAGAATAAAAAAAAAAGTCGTCATAAAAGAAAACAAAAGTGATGCGATCTTTCAACTAAATCTGAAACAATTAAATCTAAAGATATTGGTAAGTCGATAATTAGTAATGATATATCTTTCATGACAAACACATGGAAAAAAAAAACTGCTAAAAGCAATAGTTTCAATAATAAAATGCTTGGAGGGATATATCAAAGTTATAACAGACTTTAACATTTCTAAAGAGTATGTCATACCACCTTAAAATTTGGGACATTTCTAAATTTCAACTATGTTAATCAAATAATAGTGTTTGATTTGGCGTCCACTACTTATATAAGCGTGTAAATTACGCAGATCTTACAAAGCTGCTTCTACATTAAATTAGGTAGGTAGTGACAAGATTTTGGTTTTACATGGAGGTAAAATCAATCACGCATTGAACACAAACTCTTTGCTAATAAAAATAGACTCTAACGCCGAAGCTTCTTTTTTTAATTATTGTAATAGAATTTCATGGCAGTGCAGTAGAAACTAATATGGCAACTACAAGTACAACTTCTTATGACATGTTAGCAATTACATTTTGTTAACGAATTAGTATTAGTAGTTACATTTTTGTTACTGCAGTTAGCAGTTACTTTTTTTTTTTGGCTTATCATTTACTTAGTTTTATTGAACATTAGTGATTAGTTTCTGATCAGTGTAATATTTGGGTGGTGTGATCAATGTCTATTTATTATCAATATAGCTTGTACTTTCATTTTTTCTGATCTGTATCTATATTTTACTACAATTTGCATATTTACAGTAGTTATATCAAGAGCTTAAGAGTCGACTTGAGACTTGAGAGGGAAACAATTGAGGAAACCTACTATCATTGGAGCATGCTCATTTATATGGAGAACTTTTTATGGTAAAAAAAAGTATTGCCAGTTGTTGAATCCGGAATTCAGGAGCCATCAATAGGTGTAGTGGCAACAGAAGCATAAAAAGTAGAATTTGAAGATTAGAAAACTCAAATTTGAAAGTAAAAAAATTATCTTTAATTTTAAGCTATTGATTGTCCCATATTGGAAACTATTCTTTGTTAAGATACTTCCAACACGTGATTTGATGAAGAAAAATATAAAGGCTATTCTAGAGTGAAGTGTGAACAACTTCAAACCCTTTAAGTTACTTTGAAATTTTTTAAAGATGAAGGATGGTGACTTTGTCAAACTTTTTTAGGAGAACTATATAGAGATTTGCAAACAAAGTACAATGTCTTGGGACTAGAAATTTTTTTTGAAGATGTTACCATAGTAGAAAAAAGTCTATGTACTATATATAGTGCGAGAATTTAACTGTCGTTTGATAAATTAAAGACAACAGATCATCACATAGACAACCTCTCTCTTGATGAATTTCAGAACTTTTTATTGGTCTATTAACTAAAAATGAACTGGATCTTAATTACAAATGAACAAGATTTAAAAGCTACAAATACTCAAGGGGAGAACAAGGACACGTATAGATGGCAACAAAACTAGAGATGACAACAAAAGCCAACAATGACCAATTTCAAAGGAAATGTAAAGGTTGAGATCATGACAGATCTAAGGTAGAGTGCTTTGGGTGTCATAAATATGGTTATTATGCATCATATTGATTGTCTAATGGTAAAAAAAAGAGTTCAAATTTCCTATAAGACAAAAAGGAAGCAAAAACTTTGTTGATGGTTGTCCATGAAGGACTAAAGACCGAATCAGATATTTGGTATATGCATATATATAGAGAGAGACTACAGCAACTATACATGAGTGGAAGTAAGTCTTCTTTCTCCAACCTATATAAAGGTTTTCACACTACTGTTAGTTTTAATGATTCTTCTTTTGTGATGAGAAAAAAGTGATATTAAGATAAAAGCAAAGTCACTTGGAAAACATTTCTAACGTGTTGTATATGTGTTCCTGATTTAATTTGAAGAATAATTTGTTCAATGTTGATTAATTAGTTACAGAAAAAATGTATACAACTTGAAACATTTAAACTTATGTATAATCATGTATTAATATTGTATTATTTTGCATGTTTAATTCATTCATGATTAATTATAAAAACATTATGAAAAAAATAATGTAATACCAAAACAACTGTCAATAATAAACTAATAAAATAATTAAATATAATAAATAAATATCAACTCATCTTAATTAAGATATTATTCATATTGCCATAGATAGAATAATTAGTTTTTTAAAAAATTGTGTAGTATCAAACAAATATGAATAATAAAATTAAAAGCTAAATATAATGAATAAATAAGAACCAATTTTAGTTAATTATATTGTTTTGAATGAAACTTATATAAAATATAAATATTATATTAAAAATCATAATAAATGATTCATTAAATCATGAAACATTTGGTTAAGAAAAGGATATAGATTCTCTCTCATCCAAAATAATTGGAGAGTCTCCAATTAGAGAAAGGGAGACTGTCGGATTACATGTGGCACTGAAATTAAATTGGAGAGTTATTTCTAAGTTCACCTTTCCACTAAATGAAGGTTTCAACTCTAATTTTCCCAATTCTTGATCACTAGTCCAGCTTCCCCTCGATCCTTTTCTGATCATGACACTAGCTACCTATGGCGGCAATGACGGCTATGCACTTTCAGATTGCCGCACCAGCTATCTGCGGCGACGATGACATCTATGCAGTTTCATGTATCCACCATTGCGGTTCAAAATCGCCATTGCGGCTACGCACTCCTCTCCACCATATCTATTATTTCTATATACAACTATGCAGTTTCAAGTATATAGCGTGTGCAATCAGCCTTTCTTCCTTCCCGTGATTTTCTTCAATTTTATTTTTCTCTTTTTCTATTTTTTTTCATCAATTTTCATAATCGCTCATTAATTAATTCATTATCTTATTATTCTCTCAATCACGAGAGCAAATGGATTTGGTAGTTGTCTAATTATTATGTTAGCCACAATCATGCGGCTGAATGTATCTTCTATCCTAGAAATGACCATTGTGGCGGGCTTAGCTTTGAGAGGACAATCAATATGTCCTGTTGGCTATGCAAAAAAAAGGAACAATATTCTTATTATGTTTTGCCCTAATACCTAACCAAGAACCTGTGCGAGCTAGCAAATCGTTAATCATGAAACACTTATGATCCACTATTAATAAAGATGTAGCCCCACTGAAGAAAGATCATGATAAGAATTATAATGTGGATCTCAAAAGAAAATAAGACAACGAAGAGTATTGGATATTCCTAAATATATGTAATTTGCATCAGAATAATTTAATTTGTTTTGTTTTTAAGAATTTGTTATTTATATTTCAAATATAAAGATAAGAAATACAAGTTTGATAAGCTCCTCTACCAATCTTCTTTTAAAACTATATTTTTTTACATAAAAAACAAACAAAGATCGTGACATTGCTCCACCTCAATGTAAGAATGGGACGACACTAATAATCTATAAAAAATTTGATTATATATCTCAATTGATAGATTATGCCTTAATATTTGTTATCACAAGTCATCCTTTTGGCAATATGGATTCTTACAAACTAAAGAAATCACTTTAAAAATGTTGAGGACCAAATTGTAACGTCTCGTATACATCCGATTTATTAACATTTATTTATGGTCATTAAGCGCAGTAATTAATTAAAGATAAATAATAATTAATTCAGAAGCAAAGAACAAAATGACGTCATCAACAAAACCATAATTACATTATGTATGTTAAATACTCACATTAACCAACTAGAGGACCAAATAAGTCATATGCATATATCTCAATAATGACGGTACGAAATAAGGTATCATATACCGTGTCCTCTCAGCATTCATCACTATCTCTCAAAATATGTCTAAGGTTCACACAGAACCATATCCCTACTCGGGCCTCTTGCCCTGGGATCCATCGTTCGCTAGCTGAGCATCACCTGCAAAAATATAATCCCCACACGGGGTGAGATACAATCTCAGTAAACTCAGGGTTTTTCGAGGCTTCTCCTCCCCTAGTTCACTTCCATGATATATAGTATCAAAATTGACATCACACAATCTAGACATCACGGCTCTCATAAAACACATCACATATATATCACAACACAGGTGTCATTCCGTTGGACGCTACCAACATCAGGAATGCAACACACACACACACATATATGAAATTGCCTGAGGAAGATCATCCACTGAATAACACATTCCCTTAGGACTTACTCGGACATATATGACACTTCCGAGAGAAGATCATCCACTTAAGGGCACATTCCTCCAAGTTTTATTTTCTATATATATTGACCACTTAGAGTTGTTCCACATGACTTTGGCTCTAAGGGAAGTCCATATTTAGTCCATTCTACTGACCAGAGAATCTCATCAATCACACAACATATCATCACAATGTACATCATATACATGTTCTCAATAAAAGTAGTAACACATAATTTTAATACACATGCATCATAACATACAATAATCATCACTCCCTCAGAGTATGGTGGAACACAGTTAATAGGCAACACTCCCAAGAACAAAGAGCTTATCTGCTCTAAGTGCTACACTGGCTCTCCCGACTTCGTAGTCACAACCACCAGTAATCTCTGTATCACGCCCTACATAAAGACATACATACAATCAATAACGGTCCTCAACCGTTGAATGAAAAGAAACACAATTCTTTTCCATTTAAACCTCTTTTACTCTTTTCTCTAAGTTATAAGGACTATTCACCTAATTGGTAACTTACAAACCTCCAATAGGATCTATCTTGGTCTAACCAAGGTGCTAGAGTCTCCCTAAGACTCTGCATAAACCAATTCAAAGAGTTCAATCCATGCCACATTTCAATTTTATCAAGTTGGCTAAAACAATTACTTCAACACTTTTTCACCGTTTATATGGTCTCCTAAACACATATTATGAAAGCACCAAGGTCCATACACACCATAATATCATCAATTTAACAAATATTCTTCCTACACATACATTCCTCATAACCTAATTTCCAAAGTCCATAAAAGTTCTATTTCAAGGCTAAACATTCATCTCAACAACCTCCTAAGCATACTTTTCCAAATGACCCAAGTCTAATTTCAGCTCTAACTCAAATGGGTCACTATTCATCTCAAGAACAAATTCTCAAATAATCGGTAAAACTTGTGTTTCTTACCTCAAAAACGTCAAGGAAGGCTAGAGGACGACTTCTCCAAGCTTGAACGTCCTTAAAACGTCTACTTTTCCTTCCAAAACGAAACTTTGAGAAGTTCCCTAAAGAACGCGATATCTCCTTTTAATGGTTCTCACGAAAAACTAAGATTAGAATCTAGCTCATTAAGTGGTTCCCTTCAACTTTCATGTTTAATGCGAAGGGTTTTGTTTAAGGATTGAGTGGGTATGAAGCTTTTCTCCCTTGTCAATGGTAGAAACGCAGAAGGAGGAAGAAGATGAAGTTTTGGGACTTAATTTTGTGAGAAATGACCTTTTATAGTAACTCTGCCCGTGTTCCCACGCTAATCGCGCCCCTCTGGTGCTACTGGCGTCTGATTCTAGAGAAAATTGGTCTTCTAACGCGTCTCCCACGCTATTATCGCCGCTACTAGCACTAATCGCGTCGAAAACCAGAGACTCTGACGCTAATCGCGCCAACTCTGACCCTAACCACTCCAGATTTTTTTTAGAGCTTGGTCATTATACAAATGACCAATAATTAATAGAGAATATATGTTTCCTAGACTAAATTTGCAGTAAATAAAATATTTGTTTTTTTTTTTTAATTCTAGTATTCCCTATGTAATTGAGAACTTAACAACTCTTTTCTTATTAAAGTCAGTAACTAGTTTTAAAAGTCAGTCAAGCGAACTTTACATTGGCCAGTCTTTTGTGAATTTATATTGTTTCTAAACAAGATAAGTTAGCAAAAAAGTTATATTTTCATAAAAAAAATAAATAATTTATTCTGATAAATAAAAATTAACAAAGAGCTTTAATTAAGTTAATAGGAAAAGTTTTTTTTCACAACTTATATGACACTTATTCATGCATTTCCTTCAATTTGTAACTCACTCTGAAATACCATTTTTTTCCGTCAACTTTCAGATTTGAATGCTACACCGGCTTCTCGAATAAATATTCTTTTTTTATATATTTGAATTATTTTAAATTATGTTTATTTATTGTAAAGTATTAATTTATTTGTAAAATTGAATTACTTTTAATGTTTTAATTTCGTTCATGAAATAAAAAAATTTAATGAAACGAGTAAATAATATTTTTTCTGAAAAGACAAAATGAAATTATATAAATAAAATTTGATTTCTAGGCCAAGTTAAGTATCTTATTTGTGAGTAATCTATAAATACCTTTGTAATTGTTTCTTTAAGCCTTAAGATATGTCTTCATATTCCTATAATTTAAAACACTTAAACTTTTTAAGTATAAAAAAATTATATAAATAATTAAAGTTTGCTGGTTAAGAAGTTCCAGTAAAAAACAACAGCAATAATAAAGAAAAGGTTAAATGAATTTGGATTTGATAGCATAGTAATTAATTTGAAAATGAAATAGTTCAAGTATCCGTACCGTCCATTTATCTGACAAGGAAGGCTATAATAGTTTCCAAGTCAAAAATTGGCATCTTCAATCAAACACTCCATGCTTTACAGTTTACATGATGACATCCTATCCACTAATTAATCTGCTTTCTGCTGCCGACAACTTTGAATCCGATTATCCAAAATGAAGAGGTTTTTTTTTTATAAAAAAAATGAATTGAATATGGTTTCTTAGAAAAGGAAAAATGACAAATTCTATTAATAACTAAATGCCCTTATAAGGAACGACCTGAATAATTAATTAGTCGCTTTAATTAATCATTGATATAATTAATGAATTCATTATTAGACCATTTTATGTATAAAAAAACATTAAAGTTTAACTAGAAGAATCAATTAATCGTCGCATTTAACTTTTAAATATTTATATTAATTATGAGTTATCTTCTGATATCGTGTAGTAGTTGAACAAGATACACCTAAATAGTAAATGGAAATTTTCACCTATATGGGTATGTCGTTAAAATGGAGAAACAGACTTTGCATTGATTGGAGCAAGTAATTTACGGGGAAAAAAATGTTCAACGCGTGGCTAGCTGTGGTGCATGGCAAAATTTAAAATAATGAATTTTCATGGGATCTAATCATGTGTATATATAAAATATATTATAAGTTTCTTCGGGGATATATTATAATTTTTAGAGACTCTTTCTTTAAAAAATGAAAATATTTTAATTTGTTTGAGAAGACCATAACAAATATAATAACGAAGACAACGAATCTGGGTTAAGTGCTCCTAAGTACATATACTAGTATCTGTCTCTTCCCACGGCCACATGCCACAAGACAATTAACATACTGTAGTTAATAATAATTAACATAAAACGATTCTTCCTAACCCGGGCTACCTCTACTCACGTTGGAATATATAAATCATTTTATAGAGAGGACTATTTATACTAAAAAATTAAACTCTTGCAGTAAACGCGTTGACTGTGCTGGACAGCAATTCTTGACGTCGTAATATGAACATGCATCTCTATTCTTTTCCCGAAATTAATTACTGAAAACAAAAGTATTAATGTATGGCCCATATACAGTATGGGTCTTTCTAATTGTATTTTATTAATATGTAATGTAAACAATGTAGAAAAATGTGGTGCATGGTGTAAAACTCTAAACTCATCCTACAGGCTTTAATTTCTTAGATTATTTAAAACAAACATAGGTTAGGTTTAATTAATTAGTTTTTTTAAGAGTATATATATCATGAGGCGAGTTATAATTTGTTCCTATATATTAATTCTGCGTAAGTTACAATTTGACTGCATTGGTACACTTTACACCCAGCCTGGAGCAACCAGCTCTAGCTGGTAGCTAATTTTGACCAGTTATTATCATAATTTAATTTTTAACCCTTAAATTCGTAAATTTGCCACTTAATCCTTCAGCAGCTAGAAGAAAATTGATCCCACACGTTACTCCAGTCCCATCTACTTTGTGCCAGTTATTATAATTAATATGGTAGTAACAAGTTCTGCCGTGGCCACGTAATTGAGTAGCTCACAATTTCTGGTTGTTCACCCAACAAAGGAGAAGGCTCTGTGAGAGTGTCACTAATCACACTTTTCAGGGACTTTCATACAATTACTTGTTGATCAGGTGATTAACCCACATCATCTATGATGCACAGATACAATACTTGTATACGGTACAATACGTATTTATTCTAAAAATATCTATGATATACGATAAATCTAAATATACATATATATATATATATATATATTATGATAAATCACTTCGTATTGTGTAAAAATAGAAATAATACTGTTGCAATAATACATAATAAGAAGACAAGTTACATTTTTTTTCATAAATCACAAGGGACATTATGTGTGTATAATATACATGTGTCTATGTCTCATAGCTGTATTGAATTTTCATAACTTTTTAAAGGTTTAATTTGGATATTTCACCAATATGTATCCCTTTATTTGTTATCTAAGAATATTAATTAGTATCCGATATACTGATGTGACGTATCATGTATGAAGTAATTAAAGTGAAGCACCTATTAACGGTACATGGATGCATCCTAACTGGTCAAGGTGCGTGTATAAGACTTTTGCCAATCGTGAATATGGTTTAGTTAACCCATGGCATTAGTTATATGTAGTATTTAATTAATAATTATCATGTCGATCGCCAAGTTATGTGACAGACAATTGCTCGTGTATGTCCCTCGTGATGCATGCATACCATACGGATACTACCAGTGGGCGCGCTGAATTTAATATATTGACAATTTACGCTGCAAAATACAACATTATCATATATAGGTGAGGATTTCTAATTTATCTGTTATTGAAGGATTCTCATGGTGCACGAATTTATGGGATAGTGACTTTTCGTCAATATGCTTATATATATATCGTCTATTATTGATTTCTGTCTTTTCTTCATTTTGTTCATGTTGTATACACGTATAGCATTCGTACAAAAATTTGTTGTACTAAATATAGCAGAATAGTTTTATTTTATTTTTTTTATTTTGCCGTTGTCTTCATTTTTTTATTATCCATCAATCCCTATTGAAATGCAATTCTTTTATTCATGATAACACTTTGTTGAAGCGTATGAAGAAATCAGATTCACTACTTTACAAAATTAGCATTACAAAAATATGATGTAAAATACTCTAAGCCACTAAAACTTCCGATATTTTCAATTTATCATTTTTTTTGTATAAGTAGAAAGGTTCTTCTGTGTTTCGACACAGATTGTTAGGTTAACTTTTAGTATATTAAAATGTGTAAGTCTCGTGGTAAGTATTGAAATCTGCCACTTATGGGAAGTATTAAAGCTTTAGGTGACTCTGATCTAATGGGTCCATCAAAGAGGAGATAGATGAGAGGAGAAATTACAACAACATTTGTAAGTATTGAAATCTGCTACCGTAACCTCCAACCAATTGAGGATTGAGTTTTTAATTAACATAAACATGTCTCGTTTGATTGGAATATTGGAAGTCGTGATTTATTGTTTAGTACGTTTATTTTGAGTATTACATATGGATGGTGTGATGATGATTTTTTGGTTTAGGCTTGCATACGTACCAACATAAAGATATATATACTACAACTAGTACTGCATATTTCTAAATTTGAAAATTGTAAGTTTTATAAGTTGAGTTTAGACCTAATTCAATCCCACAACATTGACATATAAGATATTGACATATAAGGTAATGGTTACTTTCACTTATATACTTAATTTAATTTGATTGTATCATTATCATTAGTATATGATGTGAGATTTGTAATATAATGGGAATCAAAACAAGAAAGAAGGAACCAACATATACATAAGTTAAAGATATGATGCACTTCATTACTTTAAGAATCAGTTTGGCACATACAATCTATCCAACTAGCCACACATTATTAAGAACAATCATAGAGAAAAAGCAGCTATGAGCCTATGCAACATCACAGAAAATCTCCAAGCAGTACCTTCTTGAACATGGATGAATAACACCCTCTTGACCTGGCATTACCAAAGCACAAACCCGAACTATTCACATCATACAGATCTTCATCTTCTTTACTCAAGTGTATCATCGGAGAAGATGGCACTGAATACGATGTAGGCCGTGGCGAAGAGAATGACAAAGATGATGATGAAGAAGAGGAAGAAGAAGAAGGAGAATTAGAAGGATAAGACCAAATATTTTGAGATCCAGTTTGTGGAGGAACACCACCTTTTCTAGTAGCACGTTTGGGGAATAGAGTTTGCAAGAAGCTAGATTTAGGTGAGTTCTTATTCTTGGCCTTGGTAGTGGCTTTTTTGGTAGCATTTTGGAAATAAGATGGTGGTGGTGTGAGAGGAGGGAGAGAATTTTCTTTGAATCTAACCTTTGGAGTTCCTGGTTGAGATTCCCACACAAAGGGAATTGAAGAAGATTCAACATGGTAGGCTTCATTGGACAGATTGGACAATTCCCTTTTTAGCTTACTATGATCAAGGCTCATCATTGTGTCCTTCTCTTTCCTCTGATGATTCCTTTGTACAACAATGTTGGAAGGCTTTGATGACATCCTTAATAATACTAGTTATAGGTTATGAGAATAGTGTGGGTATGTTGTTATGTATATATCACTATGTGTTGAAGATGGAAAAATGTAAAATAGAGACATGTTCAAAGGGTTTTGGTGATGTGAAAGAGTAGTTTAAGACTTTTTTAAGTTAAAAGGGAATCTATAACATGAGGGTGGGGTATTGGTAGTGGGTGGCTTGTGTATGTTTAAGTGGTTTTCCCCATTCCAGTGGAATTTTGGATCGTTTAATATATTTGAAAAAAAGAAAAAGGAAGTCAACTATGTACAATTGTGTGGCAGGTTAGTTAATGGCGCTTAATTCACGTAAAGATAATAAATTGACTCTTTAATGACTAATTGATGATAGATTTATAGTTCCTAGAATCAAGTCAGATCGATTTTAATTGTTTATTGTATCAAATATAATGTAAGGAATGAATAAAGGATGAAGTGAAATACAAGCCTCTAATCAAGGCAATACACTAACTTTTTTCTTTTTCTTTTTTTAATCTCATTTACTCAAATTTTGAGCCATGATTTTAAAACTTTATATTTGGTTGACTATAATACTGTTGTGAGAGAAACCCTAGCTAGAGTGAAAAGTTAAATTGCATTGGCAATAGAAAATTGTCAACATTTTATTATTAAATATTTTCTACACATTCTTTCACTTGATTTATTATTCCATTTATCAACCAAACTATTTGTTTTCTTTCTTTATCTATATTCCTATCCTCTTTTCAGTACCAATTAAAAAGGATGCATTTCTTTTAGTTGGTATAATGTTTTTCTTAATGTATAGTTAGTTGAAAATAATATGAATAAGGAATAATGATGCCTAGATATAAACTACGTATGTAGAAACTAAAGTCATTATGTTATAAGAATCACACATTTCAATAATAATATTAAAAAGTTATATGAAAATTCTTATTAATAAAATTTTAAATATCATTTTGTTATTTTTAATTAACAAAGTGAAGCTGACTTTTATTACGAAAACAAAACATCTTAATCTAAATTCTTCTATGTTACTATCAAATAGAATGAGTCACACTATAGAGTGTGTATTTTTAACTGGAAGGACATTTTAGTTGTAACAACGTCTTATGAATTAGTCTTACACTAAATCTTATATATATATATATATATATATATATATATATATAACCAAAGGTTAAAAAATCTTCCTTCACTATGGCCTATGGGATTATTAGATGTTTGATATTGCGTTACGCAATTCAATGTTTATCTTTTATTTGTTTGGATACAATTATCTTCTTAACCATCCCTGACCAACTCAAGAGCAACGCCAAGACAAGCAAAGAAAAACATGGCGTATGGAAAAAAGTTATAAGATTGTCATCTAGTCTAACTTTGTTTATTTTTATAAGAGAAAAAGTTATATATTAATGGTGTAAAATAGCTAATTTTATACAATTATCAAATTATAAATTAATTAATAAATTTATTGTTTTTTACAATAATTATTTTAAAAATCATTTTAATTGTAATTTTGTAATTAAATTTTAGTGTAAAGCTCTTTTATATTGTTGGTGTATTATCGTTAAATTTTTTTATAATAATTACTTTAAAAATTGCATCAGTAAGAATTTTGTATTGGTTGGTACTTGACAGTATAAAATATTTTCACATAATACACAATTATTATTCCTTAAGAAAAATATATTATTTATTACAAAAATTTATTTAGGCTTAAATATTTTTTGGCCTTTGAAAAATTATCAAATTTTACGTTTAGTCACTAATAGAAGAAATTTTTTACTTTTAATTGGTCCTTGAAAAATATTTTTATTTTGTATTTTGTTTGTTGTTACATTGATCCTATTAACTTGACATTTCACAATCTGATAGAAAACTTATTGGTGGTAGTTATATATATATATATATATATATATATATATATATATATATATAATCAGAGATCAAAATAAAAATCTGAATTTTTTTTAGTGATCACCACTTAAAAAATTTAATATAATAGTGGACGAAATACGAAATGGAAAAAAAAAATCAGAGACCAAAAGTCAAGAAAAACTTATTAAGAACTAAATCTAAAATTTAATAATTTTTGGGGATAAAAATATATTTATTCTTTTTAATTATTTTTTCTATAACTATGATCGCCCTTCATATATACTGTGCATATTTCCCCTCTCTCTTATATTTGCACAAAAGTTTGTACAAATATTATTAATTTCTCTTATAGCAGTTGCCCAACAAACAACGTCGGTTAGCCCATCCCAATCACTAAATTAATAGAATGTTAACATTTTTATGAGTTGAAAGAACCGCAAAAGAACAAAGTGAGATGGCCCAATTTTGAGATATATGAACTATGACATGCTAACGGCATAACATATTATAGTAACTTAAATCAGACTCTGGAGTTGTGATCTGCCGACCTAACAAAAAATCAATCGATAGAGCAACAATGATTAAAAAAAAAAAGTGGAATTAACTTCATTAGGAATTAGAAAGTCCCCTTCCCAAGGGAAAGCGACGGATAGTTAATTTTTTTCAGTAACGAACGAACCAAGTAACAAGACAACGAATCTTTGTTCTTCTTCTAGATTACCAGCAAAGTATTACGTGCAAATTATTCTTGTATGAAATCGAAAATATCCCAAGTTGTTACAATTGTCTAGTTCGGTAGTTAAATCTTATGTTCTTAATTGCCATTTGATCATATATATATAGCATGTAACATGCTTTCTTTGTTTTCATTCTTAAAGAGACAACACGTAGAAGATGAACTTTAGCTTTTGTGCAAAAATAATTATTACCCACATATTTAATCTTTGCGGCATTTATAAGCAATTTTTTTTATATATAATACATAAAAAATATATAAAATTAGGAAATAGTCAAAAACCTCAATCCAGGACATCAAAAAGAAGAGGAAGAAACAATATAAGGATTTAGTTGCTTTTTTTCTTCTTAGAACAATTAAATACCCACAACACATGCGACAACTCATATCAAGCATCCGATATAGTAATCAATTTAAGGATACAACAAGGGTCCGATTTCCGACTATGCAAATTTGAACAACACTGGACTGCATTGCTCATAAAACATGGGACTATTGATTATAAACTGTTGGAAGCCGAAACTGCATGATGCTGTGAGTTGGAGGGGTACAACTTATACCTCCACTCTCTTTATTAATATATATTTATTGGCTGCTTCCAAAAAAAAAGTAGAGGAATTATCCCTTAATTAATATTCCACTCTTTTTTTTACACAAGCGATACGCTGATTTCTTAAAAAAAAAAAAAAATACTTATAACTTCCAATTGTGTGGACACTCTTGAATCCAAATCCCGGATCTAAAAAAATTTAGGAGTAAAAATAAGTTAGTTTGGCCATCAAAGACTTACAACCTAACCCATCTTAGGTCTACCTTGACTTAGTCTAATTAGTAGAAAGGTTAAGTACAACTTTTTATAAAGTATATTTAGTTAAATAACACAGATTGTTGGCTTTTATAAAAGCTTATTACTGATTTGTTTATAAATAATATTATTCTTAATATATATATATATATATAACATTACACCATTATGTTTTTTATATGACTTGGTTTTAATAATGACTATAAAATATAATATGTTTTTGTGGCTAAGTAAGCCCATATTATCTCCTAAGCATATTAACATGTTTAGTGATACCCATTAGCCTGTGAATCTATCAATCTTTTCAATTATTGATTTTTTTAACATGTAAGTTTATTGTCTTATATAAAGATCAGCCAAATCTAAAAGAAAAGTCCTACAACAAACTAACATGTCATCCTTAGATTATGAGATTATAAAACGAGATAGTTTGGGCTTAAGCAAGACTTAGTCTAGTATAGTCCATTTAACGGAGGAAAGATTTGAGTAGTATATAATATATATAATCTCAATGCGATCATGGTAAAATAAAGAAATAACTTCCTCTACTTAAAATACATTTATTTACCATTGAACGTGTTGATTAATTGGTGCAGAATTGTTCCAATACCAATGATCTTGAGTTTTAATCATAAGTATATAATTGTGTTAAATATATTTATATTATCCAATGGAAAATTAAGAAACATATGTTTAACTTTTTTATATAAAAAAATAACCTAAAAGTTAAGTGTCAACGATCTATCAATTATATTACAATGCAGGTTTTATTTAAGCCACCATGTGAAACCAAATAAATTTCCAAATATACTTCTATCTCCATGTGTGCGAACTTTTTTCCATTTGGGAAGGGAAAAAATAGAGTTCAAACCAATTATAAAGCTTTAGGTTGATATGATTTTAAAAAATTCTATCGGACATTGGCCACATTTCAGTTTGGTCATATCAAACCATTGGATTAAGTGTAAAATAATAATTTTGTATACATTTTAAATTTAAATACTTTTATAAATTAAATCAAATTAAAAGGAATAGTAGTTTTTTATTATAAATAATAAATATTTTATTCTATTAAATAGGAAAAAATAAAGAGATGCATAAGATTTTTAAAATGATAATAATTTATGAAAATAAATTATTCAAATCAAGACACATTACCTTTGTTGATGTGGTGCATCAAAATTTAAAATTTAAAAAACAAATTACAATTACAATAACATTAAAATATATTATTTTAAACATAATATTTCTATTTGATATGATATACTATTAAAAATTTAAATTAAATTAAATTTAACAAATAGTTTTGAAATGGATAAATAAAATAAGTGTTCAATCTAATTAAAACCCACAATTAACTTAAATGAAGATGATAATAACTTTTAAAAATACTATTGCTTGAAAAAAATAATATTTTCAATATAAGGGTAGGTACTTTTTGTATGAAATACCGATCAATATTCTTTTTTGAGTATTATGTTCGAGACGAATATTATTATTATTATGAACAATAAAGTTCTAAATATTTATCAATTGTATATTCAAAACTTGAAATTAAGACTTTTAGTTAAAACTAAAATAACATAGAAACAATTAATTCATGCACTAGATGATAATATAAGAGTAATTAAGTTTTCACAACAAAATACATAAATAAAGTATAAAAAAAATGACAATAAATTTGATGGATGCATGAAGATGATAGAACATGATACACTATGATATTGCAAGATGAGATGTCATGACATTGAACACTATATATAAAAACTGAATCAGCCACAGACATTCTGCATTTCTAAAAGTGATCATTTTTATCCCCAGCTAAATAGTTGTCACACATAAATGTCTAGAGATGTAAGTATGTATCCATCGCTAATTAGAGGCGAAATATGAAACTTGACAGACTTTGCTTGTAACTTTATTCCAAACTGTACATGAGCTCTTGCATTCAAAGACTATGTATGTTTTGATCTTCTACTTCCAATCCACATCTCTTACATTGCACCTCGATCACTTGTTTCAATTATTTTCCTGTTAGCTAAATTTTGAAGAGAAGGTATTCTATCTTGAGACCCTGCACAAACAAAGAATGCACCTTTTAATTAAGATATGCCTTTCGCCCACATTTTCTAAAAAAATTATTCTCTCACTCCTCTTCTGTTTGCCATAATGGTCTTGTAGGCTATTTTAACAGTGTATTGGCCAGATATTTCTACCTTCCACACCTATTTATCCTCCTTTCCTTCTACCATTATAGTTGGACTCACAAATTCTACCATCTCCATCAGTTGCTTCAGCACCCATTGAAACAAAGCCCTCCTCCAATTCCCACTCCAACTCCACAACTTTTCCTGCCAATTCCCTAAATCTACCATCTTAATCGTTTTCTTTGCTGCTATTTTATATAATTTTTTGAAATTTCTCACATAGTTAACCCCCCCGTACCACCCATGGTTCATGCCATGCCATAATAAAGTTTCTTGCCCTATCCTACCTTCTTATAGATTGTCTTTGAGAACTTTGAAAATGGTGATCCTGTTCCAAGTTATTAATATCTTGCATGCCATGCACCAAATAAAACTTCCCCTATCCATGTCTTTCCATCTCCTGCCTCCCCCATCTTATTTACCCTTTAGATCCAATCACAACACTTTATGATACCATTTCAATAGCCACTACAATTTTTCAAATAATGCCAAGTTAAAAGTTCTAAGATTCCTAAACCCCTTCCTCTCTTCCCTTTCTTTCCACTTTACTAATCAAAACATATTTAAGAAAAACTATTATCATCAAGTGTGTGCATGGCAGACTTAAGTACAATTGAGTGAGAAAATATACGTATATACCTATTGTTATCCTTTTTGTCCCTCTGTTTTTTATAATTTGAACTCGTTACTTCTAATTTTTCAACTGTTGTCAAATTTTGTTTTATTAACTAGTTTTTTTCCTTACATTTGATTCTCTTTTCAGTTCACTAGGTACTTTTATGCTTTATTTTCTAGGACATTTCATTCCTTTTTCGACTCACTACATATTTGATTTTAATAATTATATCTTTATTTTTATATTATGATAATAATATAATAATAGTAATGATTTTTTGTTTTCTTAAAAATAACTTTAGAGCCATGGATCTGTCACTGAATATATAAATATATAAATCAATCTGTCTAAGATTATTTTATTTTAATTAATAGTCTTGAAATCAAATCCTCAATATAAAATATGTAACCACATTAAATACCTAAAGGGATACATGTGATTGGTCTTACCTTGACTAGGATTGTTGTCAACAAAAAATACTTTTATATATATATATATATATATATATATATATATATATATATATATATATAAAAGAGTCAATCAATATAGTAAAGTGAATATGGTCCTACTCTTATCCTTTGTTCTGGTGAAAGAAAAATATGGTAGACACTAAAGAAAAGAATTGATGGTAACACTCCTTAATAGGTTAAAATATATCGAAAATCATAAAATTAAAGAGAGAATAATTAAATATGATGTGTGAATCATAAAATACTGTCATTTTTAATCAATTTTAACATATTAGAAAAAATAACAAAAAATGTGTTTCTAATATTTCTCGAAAATAAAAATATGTGAATATATTTATATATTGATAAACGGAAAATGTGATAAGAAAATAAATAAAAAAGTGAAATCTTCTAATTATATTGACTGTATTTTTCACTTTTTTTACCTATTTATCTCATAAACAAACACATTTATTTTCATTCCATTTTCATTTACTTTTTCT
>PYAF01004620.1:630205-641331 GCA_007407185.1 Glycine tomentella
ACATTTATTTTCATTCCATTTTCATTTACTTTTTCTATTTTTATGTATCCTATTTATTTTTATTGTTTTTCCTTAATCAAATAGAATCATGGAGTATCAAGATGGTGTAAATATGTTGGTAGAACGATTGTATGAATTAATGTATTGAAATTAAACTTGAATCGTTCATATATTATTTAAATTTGATCATTAATAAAAATAATTTTAATTTTGTTTTAGCTACTTTATGATCAAACTCTTGATTAATAAAGATTATTTTTTTAATGATGGAAGGATTAAGATAAAAAAAAATTATAAATATCTCTTAATATTAATATATCTTTTGATTGTTACCAATAAAAAATAAGATAGAATTATGTACTATATCGGTTATTCACTTATTCGGTCCAAATCAATCTTCTTGCTCTTTTTATTAAAGGAAATCAATCTCCTACCTAAACAACAGGAGATCATCATATTCATGGCGGCGTGGTGGGTGTGCATGCCAACGTGGCGGTATCAACCTTTTTTGCTACCATCCTATAAACAAAATAACCAGCCACGTGGCAAGAGGTGGAAACTTCAGGATTGAACCCCTGCTCGTGACGCATTAATGTGCTTACACGTGTTTGGCTATACTTCCTTTCCCTTATTTAGTGATCATTGTAATTGCCAAATAGCACACCATCAAAAATAATATCGAAATACTACAAGAATATAAAGTGTGAATGCTAAGTAGTGAAAGTACTATCCAGTAATAGCTCTAGTGATTAATTAATTAATATATTTATTTTCTTCTTAGAACCCTTCATTTCATCATCAAATCTCTGTTGTTTCTCTTTCTCTAGCTTGGTGCAGCTGCAACCGTGTCTACCTCTGCTCTATCTCAATTCTCAAGGTTAGGTTTATTATTTTTCATTTATTTATTCATGTGTTTAGGTGTTTTGGTTCTGTCTTATTTTCTGCTTTAATTTGTGGGATTACTTCAACATATTCAAATGATTTCGGCACATAAATTCGTCTAGCTAATGATCAGTGAATTTGGTATTTAAACTTTGACACTGATTTTGAGATTCAAAACATATTTGTTTACTGCAAACAATCATGGAGTGGAAGAAAGTGTAATTGAGATTTTCTAAGATTATAATTATACTACTGTCATTCTGTGTGAGTGTATGTGTGTATTGAATTTGAAATCAATTTATATCCAAGTGTAATATCTGGAACAATTGTTTACAATCAAATGTTCATGTACAAGTTTTAAAGATCATATATTTTGAGGGGACGAATCTGGTTACTGCTTCCAATTCAGTCATGAACTCTTGACTCGGAAGTCGGGTATTAGTATATGGTATTCATTTTTATTTGATGATAGTCAAATATAAAATATAAACACAATTTTCTAAAACAATTATTGAATTGAGTATTAATGTGTGTGTATATATATATGCTTTTCAGAGTTCAGACTGTGGTTACACTCAGGAAAATCATTCAAAATTTTCAGTATACTTCTGAAGCTCCTCACCTACCTGTGGTACACATGTATGTATATATTCTTCAGCTGTGATTGGAAGGTCATAGACACAAAAAGGGGATGCCGAAAGATGTGCTGTGTCTCTGAAATCCTTATGTCCTTGCTATCACTGCCATGCTTAATACTTGGTAATAGTGGAGCAAAAATCTCTAGCTCATTCTTTCACTGTTCCTTGATGCACAGCACAAGATTTTTTGTTGTGCCTGTTGTGTTAGTACATTACCTGCGTGAAGACGGTTGAATCGCTTATTTGCTATCATATAGATATTTTAATTGGGTGAGGGAGTGGTATTTTATTTCTGTGCTACTTCAATGTTTCCAATGGAGAACACATCAAATATCTTGATGCAAAAATATGAATTGGGAAGGTTACTAGGCCAAGGCACATTTGCAAAGGTTTACTATGCACGTAGCACAATCACTAACCAAAATGTGGCTGTTAAAGTGATTGACAAGGATAAGGTTGTAAAAAATGGGCAAGCTAATCACATCAAACGGGAAATATCGGTTATGAGACTGGTCAAGCATCCAAATGTTATTGAGCTTTTTGAGGTTATGGCCACCAAGAGTAAGATTTACTTTGTTATGGAATATGCTAAAGGTGGAGAGTTGTTTAAGAAGGTGGCCAAAGGAAAGCTCAAAGAAGAAGTTGCACACAAGTATTTTGGGCAGCTAGTGAGTGCAGTGGATTTTTGTCACAGTAGAGGTGTATACCATAGAGATATAAAGCCAGAGAACATTCTGTTGGATGAAAATGAGAATTTGAAGGTCTCGGATTTCGGGTTAAGTGCGTTGGCTGAGTCCAAACGGCAAGATGGCTTGTTGCACACAACTTGTGGAACACCTGCCTATGTTGCTCCTGAGGTCATCAAAAGGAAAGGTTATGATGGTGCCAAAGCTGATATTTGGTCATGTGGGGTAGTTTTGTTTGTCTTACTGGCTGGTTACTTTCCTTTTCATGACTCTAATTTGATGGAGATGTATAGGAAGATAAGCAAGGCAGAGTTTAAATGTCCTAGTTGGTTCCCGCGAGGAGTTCAGCGGCTATTGCGCAAGATGTTGGATCCGAATCCGGAAACTAGGATTTCCATAGATAAGGTTAAGCAATGTTCTTGGTTTAGGAAGGGGCCAAATGGTAGACAGAAAACACAAGAAGGGGAAAACATGTGTGTCTCTCCTTCAGTTACAAATCATTCTGAACAATGTGGTGATGAAAGTGATGGTTTAGCAGCAGAAGCAAGGGAAGAGCCAGTTGTGCCAGTTAGTATAAATGCCTTTGATATAATCTCCCTTTCACCAGGTTTTAATCTTTGTGGATTATTTGAAGACAGTTTTCAGAAAAGGGAAGCAAGGTTTACTTCAAGACAACCGGCATCTGTCATCATCTCCAGGCTGGAAGAAATCGCGAAGCAGATGAGGATGAAAATAAAGAAAAGGGCTGCAGGTTTGTTGAAATTGGAGGGCCTTCATGAAGGTAGGAAGGGGATTTTATCCATTGATGCAGAGATCTTTGAGGTTACTCCACTTTTGCATTTGGTGGAGGTGAAGAAATCAAATGGAGATACATTGGAATATGAGAAAATACTGAAGGAGGACATTAGGCCTGCTCTTAAAGATGTTGTTTGGGTTTGGCAAGGTGACCAACAAGAGCAAACACAACAGTTGGAGCAACAGAAGCAGCAACAACAACTACCACAGTCATAAGTATAACATTATCTTAGTTTTTAATGTCTTATGCCTTATTTTTTTGCATTACATAGTAAGAAATTTAGTTTTGAATAATGCTTTCTTGTCTTTCTTGTGTTTTACAATGCCATGACCTTATTGTATTGCGTCTTGTGTCTCAAATTCTGTTGGCAAATGTTTCTTTAGTTTGAATGTGTAATGGTTAACAAGTTAACAACCGTTTCTAGTGGCTCCTCGTGTTTTTAAGGACATGACTGAATAATGAGAATGTAGTTGCCTAAGAAGAAAAACTATACATAAATGGTTTAGTTTCTTAATTTATTGATTTTCTCTGGCGTATGGCTTTCACTTTTATACTAAGACCTTCTTCTGAAGGTAATTGTGTCACTAATGAAACATAATTGATCTTAACAAATTAACTCTAATATTTTGAAGTTCAAAACACACCTCATTATTCTTCTCTGTCTGGAACAATGATTCTCAAAAACAATATCCATAGCAACTCGTCACACTAACATCTAGTTACGCCTTATTTTGAAGCTAAGTTTTTTTTTACAGCTTGTTTTGAAGCTAAGTAGAATCGATTTTAACAAAATTGAGATGCGTATTTAAATTAATTTGTAATTACAGATTTTATATTAGAACAATTTTTATTTTTCTGATGAAAATCAGACAGATCCCTACTTTCAGAAATGAAGCAATTGTCCACAACCTGGGATTATATTCCTCCAAAATCAATTCTAATAAAGAAAATGGTACTCGCATAGCAAAAAGTCTAGAATAAATATCTGTACTTGTTGGAATACAAATTTGAAGTACAGTTTGATATGGTATAAGAATAAAAAAATTGAACATCAAGAAAAAATTTATAAATCTAAAGTTTAAAATTTTGGATTAAAATGTGTCAAGATCACGTGTATGAAAAGAAAAGATGTTTTCTTTGAATTGGATGAAGTAAGTTGCATCCTTAATAGGTGATTGGTAGGGTATCCGAGTAAACCGCCCGTTAAGTCTTGTAAGCATTTATTTTAATTTATAAAATTCATTAAACAAACATTTATTGTAGTCATTCACTCATTCTAAATTGTCATAAAATGTGGCAAAAGTAGACTAAAGTAAACAACATTTTATATTAAAATGGAAATTTTGTAAAATCAGAAAAAGAAGACGAGACCAGTTTCCAGAGGAGAAAAGCCGTATTCCATTACAACTTTTTTTTTAACCGGGGTAATCTCAGAAAGCCAAAGACTAATCTGCAAAATATCGATTTATTTAAAGTTTTCACCTCTTTCAACATACGTTCATTCATATACAGATTCGGGGTGAAATCCCTGGTCACTTGCATAAGAGCCATGATTATCTACCAACCAACTACTTATATACTGCACCAACTACATAAAAGCAAGAAGCAATTACTAGAAGAGAAGTCTAAACCACATGCATGTCATGAATCATGATTATTGCAACTATGTTATGATTAATTATCAATTTATCACCATTAAAAGCAAATATATATATATATATGTGTGTGTGTGTGTGTGGGGGGGGGGGGGGGGGGGGGGGGGGGGGGGGGGGGGGGGGGGTGTATGTATTTCATAGTAACCGTTCATTCAGGCTTTCGGGAAGAGGATGAGACCAAGTGCTTCCAAAGATAGCGACCGCTAGCCATGTCAAAGAAGGTCCAGAACCCAGATAGCAATGCACTCCGAACCTGATGCATGAATCACCAATCATTAGGATTTTAAAAAGACAACATTTTTGTAAAATCTGAAGCACAAATAGAAAGAAGTGGAAAAGGGTTGTTTCTACCTTGGAAGTTGCATTTGCATTGTTTAAGGAAGGAGAAGCAGCATCTGAGGCTAGGGTGGTGTGTTCATTTTCATTGTTTGAGTCCTCCAACTCAGTGACGTCAGTGGTGTGAGGTTGAGATCTGAGGTTTCTGAGGACCAAGAAGCCGGCAAGTGTTGCCGACAGGAATATGAGAATGAACCTGAGAGGACACATTTCCCTTGATTCAGAAACATAAGTGTGTGTGTTTGTCTGTCAGAGGAATCAGCGTATGACTTTGTAGTGCGATGTAAGGTGTTGCTGATTTAGAAAGACACGAAATACTACGCTTGAAAGAGGGAATAGACTTGGATAGTCGAACATTAAATAAAGCACATGGTTGTTGGTGTGGTGGTGGCTTGGTCTGCCAGCTTTCGTCTTTATGTCAAATTTTTTTCTGTGGTATAACTTGTTACTTCTTTCTTGATAAAGTTAAATATATATCTTGGGTGAATTCCTTCTCTCATTTATATACTCAGGTTATGATGTATATATATATACTCAGGTTATGATGAGAAAATATAATATTTCTGTGTTTGGTGCACAAAGATGGATAATCGGCTATGGTAAGTTTTTGGGTTTTTAAATATTTTAATATTTTGAATATTTTTTTAAGTTAATAGAAAAAGACAATTGTGCCATCTTTTTTGAAAGCATAAATAACTGAATAATAATCCATTGATAGAATTTCAAGTGTCTTAAAGAATATCAACAACGATACCATAAGAGTAAGTACTGCATTCTCTAAATTAAATTAACTCATAAAAAAATAATCTTGAGTGTCACTTTAGTCTTCTTCCGTGGCTGTTTCACCGCTCTTCTTGTTATGCTTCCTGGCGTACCTGTGGTTCCTCAGAAACCCTTTGGAGTTTAGTGGAAGTGTGGCGGTGGCTCTTTGGCTTTTTGATGCTACTGTTGTGGGCATTATCCTTTACAACCTCCTCGCCGGACACCACTCACGTGCCTCAGCAAATACTTTCTCAAACTATTTTCCTCCCTACAATCATAGGTAGAACTATGGGGGTTAGGGTGAGCCACCGTTCCCCCTAAAATATATACTTGGATTTGTATTGATAGATTAAAATTTCTTCAGATAGTTTGGATCATACCTAGTTCTATTACCTTTTCTGAATTCACTAAACTAGCCTTAATATTACACCATTATACACTGATTTGCATAATTAACAATTGAATGGAGGAGTTAATGTAAGATGTACGTTAAAAAAACCCAAGAAACTTGTTCATTTCTTGTAGATTTTCAAATTTTAGAGTGCATTTGTTTGAAGAGAAAAAGAGTAAAAAGTAAAAGAAACAAGACTTACACCTTTATATTTTATTTTAATTCAAATTTTTATTTTAATTCAATTTCTTTTTATTTCAATGTATCATGAAAGATAATATATACAATTAGCGAATCAAAAATTTTTAGCATTAATTGTCTCATTCGTGAAAAAAAATTATAAGATATATAATTTAAATTGAATAATAACCCACTTTTTCTAATATATTATTTATTAAATTCATAAATAGTATTTTGGATCCAAACCTACAAAATTGACCTAATAATAAGTAAGAGTTTAAGTTTAAACAGTGTAGAGTGTGAGTTTGGATTGTAAATTTTTTTTATCTACAAAGATTGACTTAAATATATTTACAATTAAAAATTATCACAAATGTATGTAAGTTTTTTTTTTATCTTTTCATCTCCCTCGACTCTTTCCCTTACTCTCTTGCGCCTATTCTCTTTCAAACGCGCTGCATTTTCACTCATGGAAACCCTTGGAGATGCGTACAACTTCCTTATCAGCATCATTAAAGGGTATTTGTTGGATATTTCATTGTTGGATACTTGTTGTGCGCATCACTAAAAAATTTTTATTATTGGATATTTGTTAAACCCCTAATACATAAAAAGATTTATAAAGTTTTGATGATAACAAACAACTAATGCCACATTATTAGATTTACTTAAGAAGATTAGAAGATTGATCTTGTCAATATATTTGTCTTAAGATTGCATTACATAATAAGATAAAATATTTTTTAAGATTGCATTCAAAAAATATGATAGAATATTTTTTAACATTGCATTCAAAAATAGATTAGAATATTTTTAATATTGCATTGCATAATATAATAAAATATTTTAAGATTGCATTGTATAATATGATAGAATATCTTTTAGGATTGCATTCAAAAATTGGTTACAGTCATATGCTTAAATCAGTATAAATACAAACATATTTTTGTGTTTAATGTATTGATATGTGCCTAGCACATGATGCTTTCCAAGCTCAAATAGATCGTTAAATGCATCATTTTATATGATAAATGGCTTCCTTTTGGTATGAATATAGCTTATGTGCTTTAATGAGGTGTTTGGGTCTAGAATTGATGTTTAGCAGGTGAAAACAGCAGAGAATTATGCAGAACAGAAACTACCGCGACATCAAGTCTATGTACTACCGGGGGTACATAGGCAGCTCTGGAAGTCCACGTCCCAGGCGTGGGATCCCACGCTCCAGGCGTAGGAAAGTGCCTCCATTTGCAAATTTCTCTGGATAGCCACGCCCCAGGCGTGAGAACCCATGTCCCAAGCGTAGAAATCTGCTGTTTGTGCGATTCTGAACGCTGAGAGAGGGCAAAACAGAGTTTTCACTTATCCTCTTATAAATACTTGAACCCACAACATTGAGGCATTCTTCCAGCACGAAAAATCATTACCAAGGGAGAAGAAGAGAGCTTGGGAGCTTAGCTAGGGCTTGGGTGTGAGGGGAGGAGGGTTCTTCCCTCTACCCTTCCTCTCCTTGCTTGCATCTCAGCAACTCATGCTTTCTTTTGGTTGTACCAAGGCCAGCCTTTGAGGTTTGGTTAGTTTCCTTTTGTATTTAGGGCAAACATTCTATGTAACTTTCATTTGGAATGGAATGAATGTTATTGTTCCTTTATGCTATGCTATTTCATTACACTTTGCCTTAATGCTTCCATCTCTTCTCTAGACGTAGCTAACCTAATTAAGAGTTTAGAGTTAGGGTTCACAATAGACATATTGGGGCTCTAGTCTTGGAACCAAGTGTGGTAACTTGCTAACATTACCTAGACATAGGGATGGGTGCTTGCAGCTTGACTTATTTATGTGTTTGCTTAATGCTTAACTTGCTTAAGATCACTAAGAGATTAGGGTTGGATGGTGAGTTAAAGAACTAAGTGGAAGAGACATCAAAGCTTAGTCAATATAAGAAGAACACATTAGTTGAATAGGTAGTGTAAATGAATGTTGCAATTAATCTATGAAGAATGCTAGGAGTGTTGGATGTGGGTTCCCTAGTTACTCCAGGTTGCATTTGGTACAACCATTATCTTGTATATAATGCTTTACTTTTATGTTCATGTTTATGTCACATTTAGCTTTCACATTTCTTATGCCTAACAAACTTCTCTTAGTTACCTTTTGTCATCCAACCTTGAGATATGATTTATGATTTAATTGACTAAACAATCCTCGTGAGAACGATATCTGTATTTATCACTCTATTACTTGAGCGATCGGTGCACTTGCCGAGTACGCAACATGTATGCATTCCATTCCAAATAATATTAGAGTTTTAGAGAGTTTATGTTTGCATCATTAAGAGAATTGTTGTGAGATCATATAGAAACATTTGGCAAATCTGATGCTTCAATTTTCCATCAGGATTTCACATCAATTATAACTACAACCGATGTAGAAAAGTGATTTTACATCAATTATAACCACAACCGATGTAGAAAATCACTTTTCTACATTAATAATAACTACAACATATGTACAAAATTCTAGAAAAGTGACTTACATTATTTTGTTACCAACGTAATGGTAAAACACATAAAAAAATGTATGGTAAAATTTGTGAAATGTTGAAAGTCAGATGATAAGTTCATAAAAAAAACTTTGGTGGTAAATATGCAAAATTATGAAAGTTGGATGATAAAACTTCTGAAAATAAAATTTAGGTGATAAAATTTGTAAAATAATGAAAGATTAATGATAAAATTTTCAATTAAACAAAAAAAAAATGATGATATGTTAATTTGATTGATGCTAAATGAAAAGAAAGGAGATTATTATTATAGTTATCTTAATTGAGCACTTATTGTTGGTGAATTATTACTTAATTATGATTGTTGGAAAAGGAGATTAAGGGGGGCATTGGACAAAGCTTGGTGTTTGAAGGTAAAACAGAGATCTTGTCATCAATGAACTTGGACATGTCCAAGGGGCTTCTAAGTGGGCTTGAATCAGTGCCACCGACTTGCATTGTTAGTTCAAGTGTCGTAAATGTAAACCATGCATACCAACTCTTTGCACGGTGCATCCCGGGGGTGGTCTGTACTACCCAATGAGGTGGTTTTGCAAGTGTGGCAACAAGTATTACGAGCCATGAATATGCGTTTCTACACGTGTGAAGCGTTTTTGTTGGGTCTAATAGATACTTCATTTATTAATGAAGGGCAATGTAAGAGTATTATAAATACTCTAATACTGTATTTAATTCCCTTTTATTGCTTTTACTACTATCAATTATTATGTAATTAATAAAAGAAGATCCTATCAGAAACATTTCGAAAATAAATAAATATTCCACCTTGTACTTAAATATTAATACTGTGATAACATATAAGTTAGAACATGAATTATAGTTGTACTTTTAGAATGATATTTCTTAGAATATTATTACTAGAAATATTATTGTTATCAAAGATATTTGATAACATTTTATCAATTCTTGGAATATTCTTAAATGATAATTAAAAAGGGACAAACATATATGTATTGTAAATTCCTAGAATAAATAATGTCAGAGAATAACTTGTTATAACTTGTACCAAACATAAGAATAGTTGTGTAAGACTAGAAACAAACACAATCTAAGTTATCAATTATGCACAATGGTGAACATACGCTACAGCAAGGATGTGTAAGTATACCTACTCATTTTTTTTATTATCATAAGTTAATTACTTTCGGGTGACTCTAAAGAAGAGTTGGGTCTTTGGGTGAGTTATCCCAAGATCTTAAGCAAGGTATATTGTTTGTAGGCTAAAATATGTGTGTAATATCTCATATATATTTGACTTTTATTTTTTATTTATGTTGTTATGATTTCATTATCAGTTGATGATATGGCTGTTAATTTTTTAAAAACACTATTTGTGATGATTTTAAAATTGTCCGTATTCATTTTGAATTTTAAATTATAATTTTTTACAGATAAAAACTGTCAAAAATAATTAAAACTAAAAAAAAATATTTTTTAATAAATAATTTTTAGTTATAGAACTATCCTGTTTATGTATGTAATTAAATATTCAATAAGATGTTTTATTTTTTAAATTTACATTAGTAATTGATTTATTAAATATATTTAGTTTTGTATAGAATACATTTTTATTGCATTGATTAAAACCGGATTTCATAGATAATCATTTTTCAATCATATATTTTTTTTATATACTTTTCAAAAACCAGTACATCTGAAATAATATATAAATTTCATATAAGGAAGAAATGATTATAGAAATATTTTCAAATTTATTTTGATGATAACACAAATTGGTTTATTTTCAATTTATATACACAGAAACAATTATTTTTATACTTCAAATTATGACTATAAAAATAAACCAATTTATGTTATAAAACAATATACATCAAATCAGTGGCAGACCTAGAAATTCTTTTTTATGTCTGCACATTTAGTGACGGGTTCGGGGACACTATCCCCGAAAAAAAATTTTGTAAAGAAATTTTAAATAAACACTTTATATACAAGGTTATGAAACCGTTTAAAATGTAGTTACTTTTGTAACAAGATGTAGATAATAATTTAACTAATCATTTAGTCCCTCAAATTTTATCATTCCTCCAAAACAAATAGGATAATATATTCTAACATCAGAGAAATTAGAGCACTTAACATCCTTCAAATTCTCGAAAGGTTTCCTCAGGACGGGGAAGACATATTTTAAGAAGTCAGAGAGAATATATTACAACCTTTTGAACCATTAAACAAAGGCAAATAACTTTTATAGTAATAGATTTTCTTTTCCATGTTTTCTC
>PYAF01004620.1:644929-655532 GCA_007407185.1 Glycine tomentella
AGTTTAACTGAAGGAATAAAAGACAGTGCAGTCAATGATATCCGAAGATAACTGAGATTGTTTCTGATTTTTTGAAAGAAAAAGCAAAAAAAGAAGAACAAGAACGTACCAGAAAAGCTCACGACGGTAAAAGCTCACGCCTTTCAAAACTTTTATGTCTGCACCTGCGAACACTTGCCCCACTGTAGGTCCGCCATTGCATCAAATGTATGGAGCAAACAAAGTTCAAAGGTGCATGTAATTGACATTGTAGCCAAAATCTAAACACGATTTTGTTTTGAATGCGGGGTAGGAAGAGACTTTGATGGACAGTGAGGCATCTACAAGTTCTCATTCGTATAAACACTAGACAGTAGACACATCGTATCTTCAGATCTTCTCCAGCGTTTGTTTGGAAATTAATTCCCTTCATTTTCTACAACGTTTCATATTTTATTTAATGTTTGGCCGGAGCATATATAGACATATATATTGCAGCTTCTTCATGGCATGCATAATCTGAAACACTTTCACTATATGGATGCTCGTACGTGGGACAGTGAAAAAAATACTTGGCAAGATCGAGAATACCACATCCAAATGAAAATGGCGCCCATGTAAAAAGTAACTACGTAAAAAGTAATTGTTTTTATATCAATTATAGTTATGATCAAAGCCAAAAGTTAAAAACATTCATCTCTAATTAGTAGTTTACGAAATCACCTATTTTTATATATAATTTTACAAAATTACTTAATTAATTTGGTAAAAAAAATCATATATATTATGTATGTTCCTTTTTTCTCAAACAATATAAAATCTCCGTTATTTTATATTTTATATTACAAGAGAAAAATATAGAAAATAAAACTCTTTTTCCATAAAAAAATATTTTTAAATATGGTTTTATTTAAAAAATAATTATCACACTTTATCCTTAGTTAATATTTCAGTATAAGTTTTCATTATGGTTTGAGGTATAATTTGTCACCCCTTTAGACTTAGCTTCTTTTATTTTATAGTGGTTATTCAATATGATATATGATAAAATCAAGATCATATCTTTATCTCCATGATTCCCACATATGATTAAACATAATAAGATATAATAATTAGATAGGAGGATATATATAATCTAAGCAAATGTGTCAGCCGCACGGGTGTTTGTTGGGATTCATCCTGCTTAGTTAGTCACTGGGTGAATCCAATAACGATCAAATGATGGTACAGTTAACTATATTTGTATTATTATATATATTTTTTCTATATAGTTAAATAAAAATTAATTTTTTTTCTTTTTTCTTTCTCATCAAACAATCTATAACTAAATTTCTTTTTTTTTTTCTTTCTTTCTTCTTTCTTTTTTTTCACATTTTTTTTTAACCAAAGGCGTTAAAAGTGTCGCTATCTTCACCTAGCTTTAGTTGGTGACTAATATATAACTATACCTAAATTAATTAAATATTAAGTTGCAAATGATACTACATCCATAACACACAAGAAATTAATTCTTTAACTTTAATTAAGATCATATGTTGCTAAAAAAATAACCATATTGTGTCTAATGCCAAATTAAATGCAAGTTTCATGCTGCCACCATTTTTGACAATGTCATCAGGGATATTTCCCTCACTATTGACGTATGGCAAACTAAAACATTTTGCACTAAATATGGTTGGTAGACATTTCTCCTCACAATACTCCGTCAATTCTCTAGTCTTTCCCTGTATAAAATTATAAAAACAAATATAAGGAAGAAAAAAATATTTTTTAAATGAATCTGAATATTTTAAAAAACTAATTTCAAACTCTCAAATAGAAGATATTTGGGTTCACCCAAAAAATCAACAACGCTTTGTACTAGTGGATTGTGATATTAAATGGAGATTTTTGTCACTGCTCAAATCCAGCCTCTCAAATATGTATAGCCCTAACGTTCTAACGAGTCCATTTCAACAAACTATTTCATGTAACGTGCCCTTTACCACAGAACTGTGGCTTTTTTACTAACCTAGTGCAATTTTTTTTCAAAATTATCAAAATGGATAATTTTTTAATTATTTACGAAAATGGATAAGTTCTCATTCTAAACACGATTTTTTACATATATACACAGAAATCGTGCTAGCAAAGACAATTTTCCTTTAGTTTGCTTTTTGTATGAAGAAATTGCGCACACGTAGACGATTTTGGGAAATTGAATTTTTATTAACGTAAATTATATGAAATTGTGTTTGCTTTTTGAATTTTGCATTATTATTATAATCATAATCTACAACAACTTTTATTTTATTTTAAATTTAAATACACTAATTTTATTCAAAAACTAAAAATAAAACTCATTATAAATTCACGAAAAAAATTGTCGCAACAAAAATGATTTTGATTTAATATTAAAAAATTAAATTGAAATCGCCAACATAAGCACAATTTCTTCTAAATTACGTAAAAAAAAAAATCAAAACACAAAAATTGTCAATGGATACACGCCTACATGGTTTCTTCATACAAAAAGCGATCAAAAGAAAAATTGTGTTTAGGAGTATGATTTCTTTTGTATTTAAAATTGTTTTTAGATTAATAACTTATCCATTTTCGTAAATAATTCTAAAAGTGCCTATTTTGAAAAAAAAATACACTAAATTGGTAAAAAAAAAAAAAAAAAGTCCAAAACCGTAGACAAATCTAATTAGCTATACACCTAACGAAAACTGTTTAGCTTTGGTATCATTATAGAAAAGTGCTCCTAAGAGAAAAGCCAAATACTTAATTGCTTAAGTTAATTATTCCAGTTAAAGCTACTATAGTATCCAGATTCCAGTGAATGTGTGTCAACAATAATTCCCTATTTTAAAAATCAATAATGTTGATTCGCATTATATTACATCGACTACGTCATATCCTCACTATTATATTATACTGTATACAGTATAAATTATTAGTATTATTGCATGATTCTCTGTTGTAGTCCCAAGAGAATAGACTCTTGTTTCATTAAGTTTTTTTAGAAAATTTTGTCTTCAACCTCTTGTCGCCATTATTAGCATGATTAACGAACTAATTTATAACTCCGCTCCATGGCATGACCCACACAAAGGTAGTGATAATAATTGACATCTATATAGAAATTGAAGAGATCCCATTTCAGACAAGTCATGTTAGGTATCACACATTAGATTCAGTTCCCTTTTTATTTATTTATTACTATAAGGAAGATACATATATCATCGTAGGGATAGTTTTGCATATAATAATTTTAAAATATGACAGCTTTGTGCTGATAATTAAAGAGACTTTAATTTATGATCAACGTGGCATGTACTTATATACCTTGAGTCCTGCCCACTTTCCAACTATCCTCACTAACAACAACTATATATCATGTATCCTAAAAGAACAATAATATATCATGAAATTCGAAGTGAAAATTTCCAGCAAGCTAATATTTGGTGTTGGCATTTGGTAATTGAAATAATTGATGGTGACTGAAGAAATAATGAAAGAGCTCGTGAGTTTAAATCTCTAATCTTATATTGATTGATAAAAATAAATTGAAATAATTAAAAATTTGAAATGGGTAGGAAAATGGGTTTTTGAAAAATGAATATTCCAACACCAACCATATATTCTGTGTAATGAGACAAAATGCATCCGAAATGATCAGGATAGCCAACAAAAATCGACAATGAACTGAATATATGATGCATTAATAGAGGAAGTATCCGGAAGAATACTTGGATTGAATGAATTTTCGGTGCAGATTAAGTGTAATTGGATATGTAGTTCAATTAATAATTCAAAGGTTCAATTCTACGTAACCTTTCTGAATATATGCTATGCTAGGAATTTGGATCAATGTTTCCAGGACCAGCTAGCTCTTTCTCGTGGTGCCATACCCTATTCTCTCCTTTTGGTGCACACCTTACCTTTAAGGCATTCAGAAGGAATTGAAAATTATTTGGGATAAACAATTAATGTTAAAATTATTACATTTAAAGTTTAGTTGACTAACGCGTTCCAAAAGTTTTGTATCATATGCTCTCGTGAAGGTTGGTAATTGGCACAAGTGACATTCAATCACACACATAACGTGAGGCGATTATTATTCTTCCAGTAGTAGCTGCTAGCTTTGCATGGAAAACTTCAACCATACGCATGGCATACGTTAATTTGCCCAATCTCGAAGAGAACTTATTAAGTAGCTTCGTTTAGTCAATTTCTAGCTGACATATCACATATTTTTAAGTTTTAAAAAACATTAATAACAGTTAATGTGGTGTCATATATTGTGTCAAGTAAAGATTGATTAAAACCATAATAATTCCTAACCAACTAATAATTTATCAAGCATGGTGGGAAGATCGTTTCAAATCAAAAGTATACTGTACTCTTTCAATTTTGGACCGCTTGAGTTTGAACATAAAAATGAATTGAAGATTCGAACAGCAGAGATAATGAAAGTACTGCAGCGTGTCCATTTGCTATTAATTAAAGACAACCATATATCACCAATCACCAACATTTGAATGTGACTGAACCTGATCATTTCATGGAGCTGAAGAATCGTCCTTTTTCAAATAGCATAATAGATTTTCTGATAAAAACACATTAATTATTCTACATCAAAATATCTTACAAATGACACATTTTTCAGATTAGCTCTACTGTAATTGTAATATTTTTTTGGTATAATTTGTGAATGTAACTTGGTTCTGGGATCCATCCAAATTTCTTTATGCTTAAAACTGTGAGTATATTGTTTAACCAAAAAAAAAATTGTAAGTATATTTCAATCGCCATAGACTAGCCAAAAACTATAATACATGGGTGTCATTAAATCTGTCATTTTATATGGTTTAGATTTTTTACAAAAGATAATCATATATGAGCCGGATTGTAACATTCAATAGCTTTCCATAATTTGATTTTTTTTTCTTCCTTATAGGCTATATACCAATGGTAATGTTTCCAACTATAAAGCACGAACTGGTATGTCGATTCTATTCTAGTTATTCTTTAAAATTTTGTTTTTGTAAGCTTTGAAAGTGATCGATGAATGAAGAAAAATAACTTAAATGCTTATTCAGTAAATTTTTGTCACACAAGTTTTTTATATAATAAATTTGATCACAAGATTTATTAAAATAAGAATTTATATAATTAAGTTACATCCAGAAACTTGTTGACATTAGTTAAAAAAGACTAACAAATATCATGAGTAATTTTCTTCAGATAAAATAAGCTCCCTTCCGGTTAAAAATGTTCACATGCAAGTTTCTTGTTTTATTCGGGGTTCAAAAGAAACCAAGGAAAATAATTATATTAATAAATTCATGTACCACAAATAATCTGCAAAAGCATGTTTCTTGTTTTCTTCGGGGTTCAAAAGAATCCAAGAAGATAAATATACTGCAAATTGACTAATTGTCGCTTTACACCACGAGGAAAATTAGGTCGAATTAACTTGTTTAAAAAATAATTATTTTGACAACTTTTTACAAGAACTGCTAAAACCAATCATTTTCGAAAAATAAAGCGAAGCAAAATAGTATGCTTAACACATAAGGATCATAAAATTATACATCATTAACTTGCTACTTGCAATGAACCCTTGGTCACACATGTGTTCCACATCCATTTGTACCCCACTACACAATTGCCAGCCAAAGTTACATTTCGGCCATAACACATTTCAAATTTCAAACCTCCACCAGCCTATATTTTTTCAATTTTATTTAAAATTGCGAACTAAAAAAAATAATAACCCCTAATCATGATTCACCGGCAACCGGCTGCGCCAAAGTTGTTCCATCCCGATCCGACGTCGTACTGCTACTCGCAGCACTCAAACACGGCCTCAGCTTATTCCTCCACACATCCCTAAAAACCCCACCATCCCCGTCCCTTCTTCTAACCTCCACCACAACAAGTTCACCCGGTAACCGGTAAACCTCTACCAAAGCAGCGAAATTACCCCCACACCCCTCCAACTCCACCCCACACTCCTTCCTCATCCTCACCACAATCCCCTCCTTCTCCGCCGCCGCCGCCACCGTCTCCACCACCTTCTCAGGCGATTCCTTGAGCAAAAACCTCTCCCTCTCCTCCACCCCACAAGACGAATGATCAAACAACCCAGAAAGATTCAATCCCGTAGAAAACGAAATTATATCAAAAGCATTCAAATCCTTCACACCCTCACCCTCACCCTCACCCTCACTCTTCCACTCCAAACCCAAATCCCCAAACCTTACCTCCTTATACCCTTTCTTAAACCACGGATCCCTCATGATCTCATCAACGGTTATCCTTGTATCAGGATTCGTATCCAACAACCTCGTCAGAAACCTCCTTAACTCCATCGAAAACCACCTCGGACACCGAAATTCTCCTTTGTAAATCTTCTTATACATAACCATTAGATTCGGATCATTGAAAGGAAGATACCCAGCGACAAGAACAAAGAGGATAATCCCACAAGACCAAACATCGACCTTAGCCCCATCATAACCCTTCTTCGCGAGAATCTCCGGTGCCACGTAAGCAGGGGTCCCACACAGCGTGTGAAGCATCCCATCCACCCCTATCTGGTCTTCCTTCACCGCGCTGAGTCCAAAGTCGGAGACTTTAAGGTTGCCCTGCTCATCCAAGAGGAGATTCTCCGGCTTCAGGTCGCGGTGGAAAACGCCGCGCGCGTGGCAGTACCCGAGGGCGGAGATTAATTGCTGAAAACATCGTCTCGCGAGATCTTCGCTGAAGCGGCCCTTGGCGATTCTCGCGAAGAGCTCGCCGCCTTTCGCGAATTCCAAGATGAAGTAGATCTTGGCTTTCGTCGCCAGCACTTCATGGAGTTTCACAATGTTGGGGTGGTGGAGGCGACTCATGATGGAAATCTCGCGTTTCACGTTGGAGGTTAAACCTGACGAATTCAGCTTCTTTTTGCTTATGACTTTAACCGCGACGCTCTGTCCAGTCTCGGTGTTGCGCGCGTGGTACACCTTCGCGAACGCGCCGCATCCTAGGAGCCTTCCGACCTCGTATTTTCCAAACAGGGCGGTGTTGGTGTTGTTCTCCGCCGCCGCGTGTTCGGTTTCTGCCATGGGTTTTTCGGCGGAGACCATGCTCGAGAGAGAGCACGATCGGTTTGGGAGATAGATTGTGGGTTTCGGATTTAATTTCTCCTTTTTTGTTGTTGGGGATTGGTGGAAGCCAAGATAGTAACGAAATTTGGATGATTTGGTTTTAAGGAAACGAGGTTTTTCTTTGCTGGCTTAGTTGCTTCTGTTTGAGAAGTTTCAGGAAACGACGGCGCTGGAGAATCGCGTTAAGGCTTTATAGTTCAACTTGGGCTGAATGGGGTCCGAATGAGAGTGGGGTTATGTGGGTAACCTATTTATTTGTTGATTATTTAATGCGTTAGGATAAATAAATATTAAAAAAGATAGAGTAAAGATGATGAAGTGATGAGAAAATGAAATCTGAAAACAGAAAAAGCTGAAGGTTGCTGTATTTTACGCGTGATGACTGCGTGTGGGTTGGAATTTGGAGACTGCTAGGTGGATGTGAGAACGTGATTCCCCTTTTCTTTTGTGGGTGTTGATTGTGTCCATACACGTGGTGGATGCTGATTGGGATATGAGATTCATTTATTGCAATTGCAATAGGATATGCCACGCGGTTTGAAAAATTTACAGAAGAGTTCAGTTTTCACTTGTACAAATGTCCTCATTATAATGACCTATACTTAGTTGAAAATTGAGATTACTTGTAAGGAATTAAAAAAACGTTTTACCTATGGCTGCGGACTTTTTCTCCATAAAAATATAATGATTTTTTTAATCTTTACAAATATTTTATTTATTTTAAATTTATATCTATAACTATTAATGATAAAAATTATCTCATTTGATATACAAATTTTATTAGATAATTTTATCTTTAAATTATTTTTTTAAAATTTTAAATTTTCTTCTAACTTAAAGTTAACTTTCCACTATTTTTATACTATTAATTTTTATTTTGACATTTTTATTAACTATATTTAACTTATATTTTTGTATTATTTAAAAAAATTACATGGTTTGTTTGGAATGGGTGAAAAAATAGAAGAAAAAAAAAAAAAGCATGGATGACAGTATATCCTTTGGTTGGACCAAATATAGGATTAAGGATCAAATTGAGCGTTTACTTACTCTTACACGGAGCTGCAAAGAGTACAAGGAATCCATTGAGTAAATAATGCAAGGGGCGATCTTGCAATCATTATTAGTTGTTGCAATTAGTTTCCCAAATGCTTCCTTCGTGTTTAAGAATATTCCTCAAAAGAAAGTACGTTATTCTCGAGGATATATAGAAACAGAAGGTGGCAAGCTCTGGGACCATTATCCTCCCATAATTAAAAGATTATATAGTCATATATCAATATTTATAAATTTAATCAAAAAGTAGTTACAATATAGAGATTTTTAAGATTTAGTTTAACTTCTCATATATTTTTTTTCTTCTAAAAAAATGAAACTGTTGAAAACTTGTTTGCTTTAACCACACTTTGAATAATACAATGGCTTTTATATAAGTTTAAAAAAAAGTTGAATAATACAAATAAATTTATATGTTTATTAATATGAATAGTTTATGAATGCATAAATTTATTTAATATATATCGTCAGTAATATCAAATTTTTTGCATTGTTTATTTTAAAAACAGTTAAATAAATTAATATAAAATGATACATGCTATATATGCTTATTATTAACATAATAAAGACAAATATAAATTAGATATTAAACACAATTATCATTGTGCCATTTTAGAGTTTGATGACCGTATCGATCCTTTGATATAAGCCACCTGTTTTTGTTGCTTTTAGAATAGGATAACCTAGGAGTGTTAGGCCACAATAATCTTTAAAATCATCTAGCTAGGTTGCCTTCAGCTTATTTGGAACTGACAATCTCAATAAATAAGGTTTAATTTGGATAATTTACGAATCTTAGCCACATTATTGATTCAAATCTAGTAAGGTCGTATTCAACATATTCGCAAGTAGAGCTAGCAATAAATTGAAATATCTCAAAATTTATTGGAGATTCAATTCGATAGTTTAATCGTGTTAAATTTGGTTATTGAATCAAAATGAATTGAAAACAAAACTCGTTAAATAAATTAGGAATTTGAACTAATTATTGTTTGTTTCCTTTAGTTTCATTTGAATCTCGATAAAAAAAAAAAAACTTGATTCGAGTTTCATATAATTTGGAGTATGATTTTTTTCCAGCTGAAACCTTATTTTACTAATATTTATACTGTAAAGAACTGTATATATTGGCTTATTTTCCAGAAACAATCACATGAAAATCTTCAGGAAAAAAAAAATAATATGCATCGTATTCGGATAACTTCATTGATTTTATAGCCGTAATCTCCAATGACAATCACATTAAATTATATGCGTCCTATTTTTGGATAACTGGATAGCTTCATCCATCTTTTTGGAACAGGTGAGTATTGTAAAAAAAGTTATGAATGGTCTTACATAAATAAAATATTTTACACACAAACAATAATTATACAAATAAAACAACACAATTATACTTTAATAGTGAGAACATTAATGCTTTGCCATTGCTGCATTGTGTACGGGGTTACACTGGGCAGAAAATGGAAACCTTTGGATATATAGTGGCCGGGAATCTGATTGGATAATGGATACATTCAGTACTACATACATATACCTAAATGTAATCAATATGAAAGTACTATCTTCCTATTAATTACTATCTTACAAATTATTTTACCTACATAAAATTGACATCACATGTTATCACCACAAAACATTACTTGATCTCGACTTTTTTACTTTTTTTATAAAAAAAAAATTGTATATCCCGACAATCAATTAAACACATAATAAAAATCCACAAGCAGCATGATTAATTTGTGTGCAGTTATTTTTTCTTAACCAATAATTTAAGTTCGAGTATTAAATATATAATCAACTAACTTAAATATTGAAATGCAAATTTTGTTATTTATAATAATCTTATATTAAACTCAAAAGAAATTATCTCTTATAAAAGATATTTCTTTTTATCGTTTATCTTTATATTTAGAAATAAATGAATCTATATTTTTTAATTTAGTTCAAAATTATATATTTTTAGAAAAGGGGAAAGATAACATTACTAAAAAAATGAATAATAGAATTACTTTTGGAATAATTTAAACCTTCTTTAAAGAACATATATAAGACCCTAAATTGAAATCCTTAATTATTGCATGTCTAAAGATTATATAATATTTGTAAAGAATCTTGACTTTCTTTAGTTATTAAAGGAGTTTTTTAGGAGAGATTAGCTATGGAAAGATAATAACTCAGGAGAGGTTTGATTATTTCTAGTCTTGATCTAAATTAAAAGTATAAAATTTGGTCTAATTTATTTATTTGTTATAGGTTTTTTTTAGACTTATAATTTGACCTATTTAAAAGTTTGATTTGGTCTATGAGTTTATTAAAAAATCTATTTATAATAAATATTATATATGAAGAGAATTTAATAACTATACATTGAAACTTTGAAAATTTATATAATATTTTTTTTAGTAATGTTATCTTTCCCCTTT
>PYAF01004620.1:670813-698960 GCA_007407185.1 Glycine tomentella
ATTTTGTTACAAAAAGGTTTAAATTACTTACTCACTATATTATAATGTAAATTAATTTTAAATTCATTTTTAAATGATACAAACTATAATTATGATTTACGAAAAATATTTATTCTATATGTCATTATAAGTTAACTGTTACGATAATATTATTTTATCAAAAATATTTCCCCCATTTACATATCAAACAATCAGCCTTATTTATTTTTATTAAATCTATTATTTGTTTTTAATATTTCAACATATAAAAATGTGTAAATAATAGTAAAATTAAATTGATATTTAAAACAAAATATGTTTAGTTTTATCATTTAAATTATATGAATATTTAAAATTTTTAAACTTTTTTATTTAATTCAATTATTACGCTAATCAACATAATAATACTTAGTAGCTATATTTATTGTAAAATAATAGTTTAATTATTAGTTATAAGAAAACTAAAGTTAATTAAGTTAAATTATTTTATCAATAATATCATAAATAAATATTTTTATGTAATAAATATAAAAATTATAATTAATTTATAATAATGTAACGAACCCGTGCGTCCGCACGGATCACAATACTAGTTCACTTTAAAATTTATATAGTTTTATAACCTTTATTTAATTATTTATGATAAATGCTGTTTAATTAAGAAATTGAAGTAAAAACTTAATTATTTTGAGCATATATATGTTGCAGGTGGTAAGGTATTATACAATATTCAACAACGCGAATAGAAGAGGGAAACAGATTAAACATATCATTCTACATTCTACTTCTCGTCACATATACTTTTTTTTTTTCTGCCACATATTTTTAATTATTTTTTATAGACAATTTTTAATATTGTGTTATTAACTGCGGTGTATCTTAGTTAATGAAAATTAGTTATGCTAACTTATCATTTTTATAAAATTGTAGTAATATTGCAGAAAGTAAATTGTGTACAAGAGAAACTAACCTTTGGCAGGTATGGAACGCAGCCAAGTCCCGTCGACTGCCCTCACAAACAAAAATACAAATCATATTGGCAATGAATATCAGTAACATATGGAAATGACTTTACTTCAACAACATCCAACTAATGAAATAGAAACTAAATATTCTTCAGTTTCACAACTCACTCTGAAATTCAAACCAAGATAGAATGAAATAAAAAATAAAAATTCATACCAAGAAAACGAAATCAAACTAGTAAGATCCTTAAATCAAATATTAGTAATACAAGTTCATTAATGTGTATAGGAGAAAAAGTGCCACATCGATGGACAGGGCCCGCACACAAATTCCAATAATGTGCAGGAAGAAGGTAAACTAAACAGAACAGATATAATAACTCTTTCTTCTTCTTTTTTCCATTTCATAAAAGTATTCATTAAGAAACTAGAGCAAGATCTTTTATGCTATTACTATTACTACCATGTATGCATGCCAGAATTTCATTAAATGAGTAGACTAAGCTAGTATACAGAATTTCATTAAAAAAAATCAATTAACAAGAGGTGTGAATAAAATGTTAACAAAACACATCTGGACAAGACCATGAAGAGTCAATTTGGCCTCATCATCGACATAAATTTCCATGGGCTGAAAGTAAAAGAATCATCAATTAGAGGATGAAGATAACAAAAATCATTAAACATAATTACATGTTCAGAAGAATTCAAATTTAAAATCATTAATTAAGACATTTTGACTTATAATGATTTTTTTTTTCTTTAAATTGTCACAATTAAGATAATGTTGTGGTGAATTTTTCATTGATTGATGCAGGGTTTTTTTTTTTTACCTGGAGGAAAATTTGCAATTTTTATAAATTGGAAGATAAAATTTACAAAAATAAATTAAAATATAAAATTCACGATATTTGTGAGACATTGAATATATATATATATATATATATATATATATATATATATATATATATATATATAAACCTATATAAGTTCTTGCCTATATTCTATATCCGTGAATTCTATACACGCAAACAATATTGTAATGAAGAACATACATAATTAACTAACTATAAATATACGTAACTTTAATATAGCATTTTTTTGTAATAACTAGTTAACATGTAATTTCTAATTATCTTATTAAGTAATTACTAAAGCTTTGTATTTTCTTTTATTTTAGTTTAGTTTTTTTAATTATAAGTATCTGTCAAAAGAATTTCAATGACGACTACTTTATATAGAATAAAGCAATTATAAAGTAAAAAACATGTTTTTATAGTAATATGGCGTATTATTAATTTTTATGCTTAATTTTAATTTCCTAATTTCATTAAATAACAATTATATTTTAAAAAAATGGTGACTTAATGAGAATTCAATAATAATATTTAAATAGAGATGTATTTCCTCAATTATTCCGTGCACAATGGTGTTCTGTAGCTTTTTACCTTTAGAGATGTATTTATGAGTGTGGAAATAGACGAAAAGAGCAGTGGGGGTAACCTATATCGCAATCATAACAAAGTGAGACCCAACTCAACCATCCACCCCACAAGCTAATGCAACAAACATTTCACATCCACAAATTCACACAGATAAACACAACTAGAAGGAGAAAGGTACACTTTAATTACTGAGGCATAGACTCTTGTTTTTTTGTAGAAGTGGAGGAGTCCATGACCATTATTTTGTCGCAGTGCAGTGTGTAATAGAGGTAGAGAGAGTGGAAAATTTGGAAGGATGGAGCAGTATTAGTGTTACGGTTTACCATGTTTAGGTCCTGGATTCTCTTGCAGGCTTTTCTCCACTGTCTTGCAACCCCAACCCCCTTTTCACTCTGATGCTTCTGCTCTCACCCAACTCACTCACTCACTCTGTTTTTTCCTCTCACCCAACAATCAATTTATCATGCAATTTGTCTTCATTTGTGCGAACGGAAACATGCATGTTGATGCCATTCACTTCCACTGTCCTGCTTTCTATGTCTTCCATCCGTGATGTCCAACTCTAGTCTGACCTTAGAAGGTGTGAAGATGGATTTATTGGAAATGTGGTGGGGACAGTGCAGATTGGAAGTTGGGATGGGTGAACCACTCGCATTTATAACTGGGGCCCTCAGTTTCAAATATTTTCCACAGCTTTAAGATTCAATATGTCTACCGTATGAATGAAAAGGAATAAAATATTGCTGCATGTGATATCTGCATAGCTGTGTGGTGAATTGTAGTAAATGCTAGTGGTTCACCCATCCCAACTTCCAATCTGTGTGGTGAAAATTGTTCTGGGACCACAAGCACAAGTAGTTGTAAACCCTCAAATTAGTATTACAAAGTGCATTATTACATTGTTCTTCAAAACATTCATCCATTAATCCTTAAAAAAAATCTAAAACCAAAATGATTTTTTCAAAATTTCATCCATTAAACTAAAATACTTGAAAGATCTAAGATGTTCTCATATTCATTCTAGAGAGTTAAAGTGATTAATTAAAATAATATTTGAAAAATAAATTCAATAATAAATTAAATATTTGAATGACTCGTTTAATAACAAAATATTTAGAATAATAATATAATAATGTTTTAATTCTATAAGAAAGTAATTTAATAATTAAAATATAAAAATAATAAAAAAGAAAACTATAATTTTGAAAGAACATATTGAGAATGTACTCAGCATGCAAAGTTGGACGATGAGTTGGGAAAACAAAAGATAAACACCGATTTTGTTTTTCCAGCTGGGCCAAGATTTCCTTTTTAGGATAGTGCATCATTGGATCCTATATCACATATTCACAATCTTAACTCTTTTGGAATCATAATTAAAAATAATATTATTCATATAACATTCATTTTTTTTTATCACTCTTCTTTATATAAAATTCCTTATAATAACTTGATATATAAATGACATCCCTCAGATAAAATCGACCCGTGATACAAGCTAGGGATGAATAATAAATAAAGCCGTCGCTTTGTGATCATACGCCAGCAATATCTTATTGATTTCATTAATCATTACTATAGAGCATAAACAGATGACACGTTGGTTTTTTTAAGAGATTAATAATTTATAAAGAAATGTTAGATAAACTTTTTAGGTTATTTTATTTGACTTCTGAAATAAGAGGACTGTAGAAGGCACACCATCAATGACAGCAAAGCTTAATAAAATATCTTTATGGAGAGTAAGATTGCAAAAACAATTACTAAACAAATCATATATATTGTAAATATCTAACCCATTAAAGTTATTTTTTTCTCTTTTTAAGGCATACTTTTTAGGTTATTTTAGATCATCGATCTCCCGCAATTGCAATTTAAGCAATATAGTAGTAACTGTTAGTACTTTTATCTCACTAGCTGTAATTACCACTTTGTCCTCCAAAATGAGAAGGTTGTAAAAATAGTGCGACTCACTTACCTTTTGGATTGATTTCCTTTTAAGCAATATAAGTATATGTATGAGTCAGTTTCAAATTGCAAATTTTCACTGAGGTAACTTTGTCATGTGGAGCATAGTGTAACGTATATCCTCAACCATGCACCTCAAGTATTCCAGGAAATAGGAAACTGCAGAGGGAAAATAAGGAAAGCAAATGCCCTAATAAGTTACAACCAAACAAAAAGCAGCAGGGCAGAGAGTAGACATTTTTGACCTAACACAACAAAAGTACAATAGAAATAAAAATAGGAGGCATATTTATGATCTTGCATGCAAAGAAAAGACCATAGAGTAGTACACGTTAGGTATGTTGTGGGGACTTTGGAATATTATAGTCTAAGATAGATAAAGTCACACCCTCTTTTGTGCTTCTCAACTCTCTCTCACACACACACACACCACTTTTTTTATTATTATTTTGTCGCAGTGCAGTGCAGTGTGTAATAGAGGTAGAGAGAGTGGAAAATTTGGAAGGATGGAGTAGTATTAGTGTTACGGTTTATCTGATGGGGTGTGTGTGTTGTGGCAGAGAAGTTAAAAAAAGAAGAAGAGAGAAGCAAAGAAAAACAAAGGTGAATGAATCTATATATTCAGATCAACACTCTCTAAGCTTTACCGTGTTTAGGTCCTGGATTCTCTTGCATGCTTTTCTCCACTGTCTTTCAACTGTTCCCAAATCCAGATAAGCTAAAGCAACCCCAACCCCCTTCTCACTCTGATGCTTCTACTCTCACCCCACTCACTCACTCACTCTGTTTTTTCCTCTGCCTTTTTCTCCTTCTGTATATAGTTTTTGTTCTCTATGGGAAACTTGATAAATTCTATGCTACTCAACAATCAATTTATCATTCAAAGTCTATTAAATTTGTAAAATTATTTTTAAACAAATGTCTAAAAAAAAGAGCAAAACATAGAGATGTTTTGCCATCCTTTTCTTGTGATCTGTGGTCGTAAGTCCTAGCTCAAGGTGTGAGTTACATGGAATGGAATGATGCATTGAAAATAGAAATTATACATATCTTTATATATATATGATAATTATTTTTTTGAACTTTTTCCTCTTAAATCTTCATTTTATTGTGCAAGCAAAATCGATATTAGTCATGGGTATTTTTGGTCTTTATGATAATTTTTGTAAGACAATCTCATAAGGGATTAGGTTCGAATTCGGTATAACATTCTAACATAAAAGAAAATCAACATTAATCTGTTTTTCCAGAATTTTTTAATCAAAAATGACTGTTTAGAAAGGCCATCAATTTGCTCAGATTCCAAAATGAAAAGGGTATAGACAAATTTTGTGTAAGAAAATGGTGTTTTCTTTGACAGATAACATGCATCTCTGTGTTCTATGGCCTCAGTTCCCATTAATGCAAAATCAAATCTGCATTGGTGCTCTAGGGTCTTCAATTTCAACTGATAGTACCAATAATTGGACTCAAATTTTGCAACTTTCTTTTTATAAGTTTCAAGCGATGACTGTTTAGAAAGTCCATCAATTTGCTCAGATTCCAAAATGAAAAGGGTATAGACAAATATTGTGTAAGAAAATGGTGTTTTTTTTGACAGATAACATGCATATCTGTGTTCTATGGCCTCAGTTCCCATTAATGAAAAATCAAATCTGCATTGGTGCTCTAGGGTCTTCAATTTCAACTGATAGTACCAATAATTGGACTCAAATTTTGCAACTTTCTTTTTATAAGTTTCAAGCGGATTTCACGAGATGTCCGAGAGAACACTAGTAGTAAAAAAAATTGTGTCATTTGATACTACAATCTAGATATCCCCTCATTCCTTTTTTGTTCATTCAAAATCAAATATTAACATGACACATTATTAAAAATAAGTTATATATTAATAATATAAAATAATTTTATACTTATATCTAATTATAATATTAATAATATTTTTGGTTAATTGATAGTGTAATTTTTACATTAACAATATATATCATTAAACTCTTATTATATTATTACTTAAATATTTCTATTAAAAATTTGATGTCAACTTAGAACAACTTTAGTGGAGAATCTTGGGGAGGGATCTTAAGCTGAATATCTCTCTTTTCCCATATTCACCACTAAAGAGAAAAAACATATTTAAAGATCCAGATGTTTCACAAGAACCCTCAATATAAGCACGAAATTTTAAAAAAATAATTTTTATGTGATAGGACAAAAAAAATAAAATGAAATTAAAAGTTAAAATTAATTACTTAAAATTAATTATATGTTTTATTAATATTTATATATTTTTTTATATTTTATTAATTAAAATTAATTACTTAATTAATTTAATTAAATTTTAAATATTTAAAAGTGGAGCTTATGTGGGATCCATTAAAATTATCTAAGATCTCAATTTAGGATTTACCAATAAAGAAAAAAATGTTATAAATCTTAATAATGACGATATAAAGTTCATCAAACAGTCGTATAAGATCTCAATTTGGGATCTACTACTAAAAAATTCTTGATAATTGAAGACGTCCCACATTCATATAGTAATGGAATATATGTAATAATTAATTAATAAGAAGTAAATGATTACTGAAATATAGAATTAAAATATTGTTAGTTAGATCCTCCATTAAAGACACTCATCACCAATTTTTCTTGTATACCAAAAGTCAACGAACCTAAAAATCAGTTACTAATACAATACAAGAAGCACTCTCAGACAACACAACAATCAATTAAGGTGTACATAGTACATATAGTGGCCAAACTTATGCCTAACGGAAATTTCTGCCCAAAATTCTAAAAAATCTAACAACATTATCAGAACATTATAATACCTCCAAAACTTTAATCCAAGACTCCCTTAGAGCAACTCCAATGCAAGAAATTCAAATGGATTTCTTAAGCAGCTTTTTATGATCTCTGTGACACTTTTTGTGGTCCCTATAATGCCATGTCACAGATAAAGAACTCATCAAATAATTTGTTCCAATGCAAGAAATCACAAGGAACTCAAAAAAATTCATATATTTATATTTTTTTAATAAATTTAATAATTTTCAATTTTCATAAATATAATTTAAATAAATAAAAAAGCATAACAATATAAAACAAAATTTTACATAATAATAAATAAGAAATATGAATTAAAATAAGTAAATAAAAAAATTTACAAAATTTTACACAATTCATTTATATTTTTCTTTGAAAAAATTTAATATTTTTTCAATTTTCATAAATATAAATTAAAATAAATAAAAAAAGTATAATAATATAAAACAAAATTTTACATAATAATAAATAATTAAACACAATAACGTCAAAGTAAATAAAAAAAATCTAGAAATCAAAATAATACATTAACATTACATTTCTTTTCAACTTTTTAAAACATTTTAATTTCATACAGTTTACGTCTTTCATTTCTTTTCACCCAACTTTTAATTTTTAACTATCACTTTTCAGCTTATTAAACCATTTTAAAACATTACGGCTTCTCCAGGAAGCTTTTTAAAACATTTTAATTTCAGCTTTTTTTCTAACTTTTATTATTTTCCAGCTTTTTACTCTCTTTTTTCTTTTCAACTTAAACACTTCAGCTTCTCCAGAAACTCAACTGCTCTCCACGGTCCCTCTCTCTTCTCACAAAATAACCTCAGCCCTCTCTTCTCCACTCTCGCATGGCTCCCTCTTCCCCACGCGTCCTCTTCTCCTCTCACGCGCATTGAGTCCGCCGTTGGGTCCACCGCCGTCGCCGTCGCCGCTCCAGAAATGTCCTCCTCTTTTACGGATCCTTCTCTCGCCGTCGTCGCTCTTGCCGTCGGGGTCGGGGTCGCTCCTCTCCTCTTCACGGTCAGTATTGGTTTCATTTTTTTTTTACAATTGTTCTTCATCTTTCTATTTTGATTCATGGCCAAACGGTTGAGGATAACAGGGGGTTTCATGTGAAAATAATATTTTTTAATTGGGAAGAAACGGTTCCTTATATAAGGAACCCAAGCTCTGCTGAAAAAATGGGTTCTGCCACGTCAGAATGCTCCAATGCAAGAGGAAACACAAGAAACGGTTCCTTAGCCTAAGAAACCCACTAAGATACTTGCATTGGAGGTGCGCTTAACATATATGTTGAATTTGTCGAAAGTGCTTTTGGGCTGCCACATTCGCAGTGATTGATACATCTTTCTTCTTGTGCAGCTCATTTTCCTCGGAAGACGGTGCTGTGTTGAAGTGTGGTTGAGAAGCAGTGACAGCAACAAAAAGTTCCATAAAGCAGCTCAAAAGAGGCAAGTTTGAGCACACAAGTACTCCCATTCTGATGATATTCATGGCTAATTTGCTCAGCTTAGTTTTAGTTCAATTTTTTCTGGTGCCAAATTTATAGTGGTGGAGGGAGAGTTTTAATGAAAAGTCTTCAACGTGTTAAGCAAAGTTAGAGAAAAAAGGAAGAATCCTCGTGCTTGATTTTTTACTATTGTGTTGTTGTTCAAATTGTATCTCCTAGTTTACCTCGAAAAAATAGACCAGGGTCCGAATTGAAACAGGGTCATTTAAAACTGATCCGACCCGGTTAATATAAACCAAAAAAATAAAAAAACATTTGAAAACAGTTGTGTCATTTTGTTGTGGATTTTTTTTTTTTTTGGCAAAAAGAAAATTGAGACAGGGAAATATTTGGCATTGGTGGGGGGAGTGGGCTCTGCTCTACTTTCTTTCTTCTAAGGCTTCTTCAATCTTAGAAGTATGTAACTTCTTCTTCCTTACCCTTTTAGTCTCCTCGTGTCACACTTTCTTGAACTGAACTATTTTTTTTTGTCCTATGTATATACAATGACACTGAACTAGTACTGTGCCTGTTGGAACCCCCCAAAAGAAGGGATGGTGCTAAAAGAATGTTTATTGATTAAAAATTGAATCTTTGCGTTAATTCAGTCTCACAGAGCGTGTTGGGTTGGTTGGATGAAGTTGTTCAACTTTTGGGTCACTGAGGCAAAGGGATATTTTCATTTTATGCGGTGTTCGCTGGATCTTTATTTTTTGTTTGGGCCTTTGAATTTTTTTTTTTTATTGTACTTTGGATTGTACTGAATGTTTGTTGTGATGTTTTGCAGAAGAGGTGTATCGCAGTGAAGTAAGAATGTTACAGCTAATTTCAATGGTAAGTAGTCCGGAGATATATGGAATTTAAATGGGAAGTGAATGGATGAACCAATTTGTCTCCATTTCTCTGTTAAGACTCTGTGTTCCTGCTTCTGAATGATTCCCTTTCACATTTGTCTAATGAAAGTCTTTGTTTATGAAAATTGTACATTCACTCACATACTTATCAGTCATCAGTATTGGTGATGGTGAGTTGAAGTTGCAAGTAGTCACCTCCTGTCAATGCTTAATTTCTAATCCCATGTTTCTTAAATAGAAGCAGAAGGAATTGGAGAAATAGGGAGATAGAATGTAAATACCAAATTTGCTCTAAATGTTAATTTTTTTTTTACTAGGGGTGTAGTATTGCAGGCTGAATCTGAACATGTGATAGAGGGAACACTTCTGATATTTTCCCTTCCATGTATTACTTATACCAAATAAAAAAAAAAATTTGCAGGCATAAGATATTTTCTTAAATTTTAGTGCTTGTAGAGCAGGTATTCCTTGTAATAGTTAGTTTATGAGGTCATCAGAGGATTGAATGCAGAGTGTATACTACCTGTTATAAGCTTATAGGCTTATCTAGCTCGCATCCTACCCTTTTAGTGCAGAATCATGCACATATGTTAAAGATGACTATGAATGTGTCATCAATTATAAACAAGTTTTGATACGTGACTAATGCTCCTATCTTCCTAAATCCTATTTTCACATCACAAAATTAATAAGCTGCTGTTGTGTGTGTCTTTATAAGTGTTGGACTTTGTGTCTCATACAGGTGTTGAGGGATGCACTATTGCCATAATGAAAATTGATAGGGTGGTTAATGAAGACCTTCTGAAAGATGAGATAGTTTTAGAACAGCTGACTAGGTATTGCAAGTTGTTGCTAATTAATTTAATTTAGCATTTTCACTGAAGTTATTTCTGACCATAACTCTGTTTTACATTGTTGAGTTAAATGGTAAAACATGCTCTAAGCACCTGCAATCTTATTTCAATTAGACTATGAGCTATTTTATCTGTCTAGGACAATTTTAGCATTCATGCATGAACTACCAAAATAGTGCCCTTTATGCTTGGTGCTAATCTTGTACAGTTTGTATTTGATGTTTAATTCAGGTCGGACATGGCATGAAATATTTTTTTCCTTGCATAGAAATACATGTCCACACTTTGCATGTCCCACGACTCCCTCCATCTTGGATAGCCAATGAAATGTTATTATTCTGATTCAATTTTAGAAGAAATGACTTTTTGCTTTGAGGTCCCATTGTTCATAGCTTGATGTGAGTGAGCTGAGAGGAGAGAAATAAAAAAAATTTAGGTTTTGTATGTTGGTTTGGTTGGCTGGGGGGAAGTTTTCTTCTCTTTGATTTTTTGGAATACCAACACATCTCCTGCAATGCTTAAATGCCTTTTTAGATTTGCTCTTATTACATTTGTTTTTCACTCTGAGTATCATATTTATCAATCGGTCAATCCCGAATAGCGGAACGGAGCGGTCCCCCTCAAAATTGGGATAGCGGGATAACGGTAGCGGGATGATCATTATTCTCATGTTTTCATATATGTATTAAAATATTTATAATATAAATATATAAGAGAAATATAAATAAAAATTCATGCACTAATTTTAAAGGGTAAGAAGTGAAAAAAAAAAAAACCTAGCTGCAAGGATTATAATTTTGTATTTTTAAATATCAATGCTTAATTTAGTACTTTTATTTTATTTTTATTCTAGAAAAAAGATTGCAAGTGTGCTTTCTTTCGTCTACAATTTTTTTAATATATCGTATCATGTTAATCACCACTAAAATTCCAGTGCTTGTGTTAGTTATTCCAAATTCCAAAATTTCGATATAAACACGTTAGGTTCGGCTGTTAAATCTCGTCACTGTCCTCGTGTGGTGAGTCCATAGCATTGCATATCCCTCTTTCTCTCCTCTCATCGCCTCTTTTTTATTTATTTTATTTATTCACTTTCATTTTTTTCTCTTCTTTTTCTCTTCTTTTTCTTTTCTTTTCTTTTCTTTTCTTTTCCTTAGTTCTCAGGTTTTGGTTCCCGCGAATTTCCGAAACTCCCCTTTTTCCAGATCACCGGAAAATCCCGCAATCTACGGTACATCTCACTCTGAATTTCTGTTTCACACTTCACTTCTATCACTCATAGCTCCACAAATCGCCGATTAGCTAGCGAATCGCTCTCGTAACCATTTCGGAAATGGTGGAGGGGTTTTGACCAATCTAGGGTTTCTGTTTTGCTTTCGTAAATTGGATGGAGACGGAGCTCAAGAATGAGAGAAGAAGAATGGTCATCGGAGGTCGTCGGAGGGAGAAGAGGGAACCAAGGCAGCATGCAGGGAGAAGAGGGAACCAAGCCCAAGCAAATTGCGGCCGCGTCACTCGCAATCGCGGGCGCTACGGTGCTTCCCTGTAGCAGCCGCGTCACCTGCAATCCCAAACCACACCGCTATAGACCCCACCTTAGCGGTGCCACGTCGCTCTGCCGCTATCGTCGAGGACGAGTCCTGACGCAGTGGTAAAGGTGTCTTTGTGACTTGTTGGTCATGGATTCGAATCTGGAAACAACCTCTTTGCATTTGTAAGGATAAGACTGTGTACAATATCCTTCACTTACCTTCACATAGGAGTCTTTGGGCAATGGGATATGTTTTTTTTTTATTTATAGTTTTTTACATTTTTTTCACTCTTATCTACATTGGGTGTACGTGGATGGCACTTTCTTATTATATATCTTTTCTTGGATTTCTATTAATCAAACTGTTTTTGGGTGGAATGTTAATGCTGTAACTAGGCACATTCAGTGTTTTGGCTTTGAGTCTCAGCAGAAAGTGGCTGCATCATATGTAGTGGTCATTGGTCTTGGAGGTGCTGGTAGTCATGCTGCTTCTATGCTCCTGAGATCAGGGATTGGCAAGCTTCTTCTTGTAGACTTTGACCAGGTTTTTTTCTCAAACTGACTCTCTCTTTGATAGATGTTTAATTGCCATGGTAGAAGATTTTGTTGCCACCAACAAACAGGAAAATTTTAACCGTCTACATTGTGAAATGAAAATGTTATGTCTCTTAATATTATCCGGAGCTTCCTTTCTTCATTTTGGCTGGAAATGCTGTATTTTATATGCCTTAAATAGTATGGGAAATATAATAGATATAAGTGCTCGAATATATATTTGAAGATAAAAAAATGCAAATTTATCAAGTATCGACTATTATAGTTTAAGAAGCTGATGTTTTGATTGGAAAAAAAATGTTTCTTGGTTCTTTTGCTTTTTAGTTATCATGATTAGTATTTTACTAGTTATTCTAATCACACTAAATGTCAATCTATACAACTATACAAGCCTTAATTGACGAGAAACTTGATCGTACAGGTAAATTAAATTAGTTTATCCTATGGTCTCTAGGTCCTATTGTCTAATGACTATTATTTATCATCGTAGGCTATCAATCAAATCGTAGTTCTCCTCATTCTCAACTTTTATGGTGAAAGTATTCTATCGAAACAAAATACCATAGTTGATGCCTTTCAAGTGAAGAATACTTTAATATTCAACGAGTTCGTCCTGTGCTAGTTAAGTGGTTTTTATATTCTTATTTATCCTTTGCTTGGGATTTTTTCTATTGTTGATGTCTTAAACCCCTTTTATGGGATGAATACCTTCTTTTTTCACTTTTAAAGAAAAGGAATGTTTTTTATTTGTTATTTTAAAGTTTGAAGATGGTATTAATTAATACCTTCTTTGTGTTGTTATTACCCTATGGCTGTACATTATGCTACTAGCTAGGATTCATATGATGTTAAATTGTCTATTTATTTTTTTTCCTCCATTTATTTTTGTAAGTTCTGTAAGTATAGTGTTGTTACACACTACTATTTACCCATTATTAGGCCCACACTTATATTAGGTTCTCCGCATGCCAATAAAAATGCTTTCTATACTAATATACTAATATTTCTATACCAATTATTTTAACATTTTTAGTTTTAAAATCAGTTAAAAATTGATGTAGAATGTCCAAAATAACTGATGTGAAAAGTGATTCTTCTGGTAGTGAAGGTCAAGGGGTCGTCCCCCAAAAGATCTTAATGCCCCTCCTAAGTCTCTATTGGGAGGCCTCGAGGTCAATGTCCTCAAACTCGAGGATCGGACGAGGATCGGAAGGGGGATAAAAGATCGTAACTCGGGGATCGTAACTCGGATCGTAAGAGTTACGTGCATATGTAAAATTACATTTATACACATGCATATACATAAAAAATAACATAGACAATAAAAACAACTTATAACTCATAATAAATCATAAACATTAAGATCCAAAACATAACACAACTCAAAATAAGTTCACAAGTCATAACATAAACTCATAAAAGTCATAGTTCGGTTACTTAATACAATCAAACTAGTCTAAGAGATCATTCAAATTAAAATTAGGATAGTCATTCTCCATATGATCTTCATCCTCATTAATTGCATCTCCTCCATCTACATCATCAACAATTGGAGGAACCTCCAAATCATCTATGGGTGAACCACCACCACCAGCATTTTCTCCCGCTTGAACTAAAATGTGTTCATCTACAGCATCCAAATCTGGATTTGCCTCATTGTCCTCCACAATCCATTCATCATCAGAAGAAAGATCATCAATGTTATAAACCTTCCCTTTTCTAACATCCTTCTTCTTGTTCAATCTTGAATTAGCCATGACAAACACCACATCATTCATGGTCTTTTGGTGTAAACGATTTCTCTTCTTGGTGTGAACCTAAATAATTATAAAATTCATTAACAAATATTAGGTAATTAGGTACTACGTATAGGATAGGTAAATAATTATAAAATGAATTTCATAAATTCAAATTCTTACTCTCTCAAAGGCACTCCAGTTACGTTCACAACCGGATGAGCTACATGTCAAACTCAATACTCGAATAGCAAATCTTTGCAATTCTGGATGTTCATCACCATATGACTCCCACCATTGTGCTGGAGTTTTTGTTTTAAGTGCACGTTGAGCTATTTGACTACCAAAAAACTTAGATTTGCTTTTGAAATCCTCAATTTGAGTATCAATCATAGATATCTCATTAATGTCTCCCACCATCCTATCTAAACAGTCATACAGTCCACGCTTCACTTCATAATCAACTTTAAATTCAGGATTATAGTGCAACATGGGGTTAAGATAGTAGCCTGCAGCATGCAAAGGCCGATGCAATTGCCTATCCCATCTTTCATCAATGATTTCCCAGAGGGGAGTGTAGCTAAGAATGGTTAAAAAAAATTTCAACAAAGTCTATAATAATATAAATTAAGAAATCGAACAAGTGGAAGATAATTAATTAATTACCTCTTAGTAACCCCATTGAAGAGACTTTGTATCTTCTCTTTGGCTCTGTCCATTTCTTCATAAATGAAGCCCATGACTGGCTTTTCATCTGAGTCCACCATGCGTAACACCTTAATTAGGGGAAAAGCACCCCTCATGCAATTCAAGACATTATTCCAAAATGCCTTATCAGTGATCAAATTTTCCACAAACACCCCATCCTTAGTCTTTACAAATTGACTACATTGCCACTCATTTGATGTGAACATCCTAATAAGTGATCTCTTATTCTCATGCAAACATCCCAAAGTCAAATAAGAAGTGGCAAAACGAGTAGTGGCTGGTCTAATCAAATCAGTTCCCTTAGTAAATGTATGCAATAAGGAAACAAGACCAGTTCTTGAATAGATGTAGGTTGTAATTTTTTTACCACTCGCAATTGTCTCTTGATGGAGTGGAATTTTCTTCTCAAAATCTTCCAACATTAAATCAATGCAGTCAGCTGCGCAAGGTGTCCAATATAACTTCTTTCTCTTCTGCATCAACAAATCTCCAGCAGCCTTGTAATTGGCTGCATTGTCAGTTACAATTTGGATGACATTCTCTTCTCCTACCTCCTCAACAATATCATCCATCATCTTGAAAATTCTATCAGCTGTCTTACATATGTCAGAAGCATCAATAGACTTCAAAAATGCAGTTCCCTTAGGACTATTTACCATAAAGTTAAGAATAGTCCTCCTCCTCCTATCGGTCCATCCGTCAGTCATTATAGTGCACCCCGTTTTCTTCCAATATCTCCTATGTTCCTCCAAATCTTGATTGGTCTTTTCAATTTGCTGCTTCAAATATTTAACCCTCACCTCATGGTAGGATGGTGGCTTAAATCCCGGACCATGTTTTGCAACCAATTCAAACATCTTCTTGAACTCTTCACTCTTTGCTACATTAAAAGGTATAACATTGTTGTTAAAAAATTTGGCAATTTCTTCACATGCATCCTCCCTCAAGTTCTTCTTGAAAATGTTATTTATAGTAGACTGAGAGCTGATTCCCCTTTTCTTGAAAACATTTCCTGCACTATCAATAGTGGAAAACATTTCCTGCACTATCAATAGTGGAAAACAATTTCCACTACTGTCATTTCACAGTAGTGGAAAGCTTTTTCGAATGATGTTTCTCTTTTGATTTATTTCTTTCATTTGAGGACGTCTCATTTTACATATTGTCATCTGTCTTTTCAATTAACTAGAACTATGCTTCATGTTAAAATACCATTTTAATTCTTTATGCTTGTAGGAGATATAAGATTGGTTGGGTGGTTAAGAAAATAGTGAAGGGAAGGAAGGGTGGGAGGGAGAGGTCGTGGGTTCGAATCCCTTCACTAATAAAAACAATAACATTTAACAACTAACATTGGCCGATCAAAAAAAAAAAATTTCTTTATGCTTGCTAATGCCAGACTTTTGAGTTACAAAAGTTGTACAGAGTGTTCACTTTCATGTAATGGTTTTGTGATTTAAGCATGATATGCAAGGACCTCTTTCTTTTTACTATCTGATTATAGGGCAAATTTTCCCAAAATGTTGTTAAAGCTTCATCTGTCCTGATGATCTACTATAATAGCTGCCATGCATTATCTGGATATCCATCACTTTCATCTGTTATTTCAATTATATGATTGTTAATCACTTTCTCACATGTTCAACTTAAATTATGTTGCTGGATTCTTTTTTCTTTTCTTCCTTTTATAAGAAAAACTTGTGTATAGGTTCAATATTTGGAATTGATCATTGTTAATATATTATTGTCAGTGAAAAAAAGGCTTTATTACATTTGATCACTTTAATTTGGACTCTGATCTTTGTCTGCTAATTTGTTTACAAGCCAATTAAATTTCACTATTTTTAAATTTAAGTAAATTTGCTCCAGTCTTTTCTTCTGCTTATTGACGAATCATCTTTCAACTATGATTTTGTTTGTTCTCAATTTCTTATTATTAATATTAGCTACATAACTCATACTGCGACCATAGCAATGCAGGTAAGACACCATTTGAGGAAAGATTATGCCATTGAAGGTGGTATCCCTGTTGTGTTTTCTTTAGAAAAACCCAAAGCTAAGCTGCTTCCATTTAAGGATACAGGTGGAGAAGAGGAAAACCCTTCAGATTACCAGGTGAGCTCATTGGTTTCATGAATTTAATCACCAACCAATTGTACCACTATCTATTTTGTGATCATTCAGTATCAGTAGTGTAGCTAATAGAGATATATTTTCTATTTTTTCTTGTCATTGTCGGTTTCTCCTTGTGGGTTCTTTGTAGGCTTGCTTTACTAAGATGCTCAGTGGGACCTTGTAATAAACTGTATCATTTACCTATAAAATATATATCGGTTTAATTATCATAAACATTAATCCGACAATATTTCTTTCTTGTCAAATCATTGCTCGGTCATCATCATGAGATTTAGTGGTGCTGGCTACACATTATGACTTTTTGGTTCTCTTGCCAGATAGTACCAGGTTTTAGGGTCCGTATCATCCCTGTGATAGGCAACATCCCTGCAATATTTGGACAATTCATGGCATCCTTTGTTGTGACAGAGTTAGCAGGAGTGCATGTTCAGACAGAACCTGTAGTCAATTTTGACATGGATCATTACCATACTCTTCATCAACGCCTTATCAAGCATGAGGAGTGGAACATCCATGGAAGTGCAGGTATGAAGTTTTTCCCATTTGATTTTTGTTTCATTACAATTTGTTCAGTAAATGTGATATCTTGACCTCTTTTAAAAAAATTAGGATCAGTTGCATTATGCCGTCTCTATTCATTAAATTGCACATTACCCCATAATTTATACAATCAAGTGAACTCCTAGTTTAATCCTCTTTTCAGATTTAATGATTAACTAACAGTTAGTAGTAATATTTTGACAAAAGAAAAGTAGTATAGATCAATTTCACCCTTTCAATCATCAAAAAGTCATTATAGGAGACACAAACTACTTACTTTCAGCATAGAAGGTATTTTCAAATTTCAAGTAATTTTTCCATCAAGAACTTACTACTTACTTGCTTCTCAATTGTGAGAATTAAGCACAGTTATTTTAAAATATATATATCGTACTGGTGTTAGATATGTATATGATATCAACGTCAATACCATACTGTCCAATACTTGATCGATGTTACTGTTATTGTATTTGCAATGAAAAAAACAAAAAAAACTTTATCCTTAAAATCTAAGGTCTTATTTTGATTTAGCCTAAAAGAAGCTCCAAGGTGGCCTCTGTATATAAACTGCAGATTGAATTTTATATGAATCCTTTTATAGCGTTTGACAATTTAAAAATAATGAGATTGAATCTTCTTTTATGTATCATTTTGTTTTTCTGTTTTATAGGTAGATGTTGAAGAAGTGATGTATGTTAAAGAATTATGGCATGGAAGAAGTGCTAGAGAGCTGCATGTGAAAGATGTTGGACGAGGAACGTGACGATCAGTTAACGAATTAATGCTTGTAAGGGGTTTTTTGACCAGAAGGGGTTTAAAAAATAATTGGGAAAAATGTGAGGGTGAAATGTGCAGGTCTCAATTATTTCTACTTTGAATAAAGCTGACAGTTCCTTTCTTCTTTCCTTTTCCCTCAATTTGTTTGATTTTGACAGAAGAATCCTTCTCTGATCTCTTTCTCTATCATGTGCCACCATTTTATTTACCCCTTGTGAAGGAAATTATGTATATGTGTTGTACATGGTGTCGCGCCAAGTTTATTGTATGCAAAATTAAGTTATCTACAGTATTTTATCGGTTTTACTTTCATCAAACAATTTTCTTTTGAGGATGTGAATTAACTCCTAGAATGATTAATTTTGATGTGAGTATTACCTCATATCTTTTTTATAAAAAATAAGTGATAATATGTATTTTATATTATATCTTGTTTCTTATAAAAAAAATCCCCAGGAGTTATTCTTGAATTTTGTTTTTTGTTACGGTTTACTGACTTCCGATTTAATTATCTTTGAGTGGTGTTTTACTTATCTTTCAATAATTTATTTTGTAGATGAATTAACAACCTAGGATACATATATTCTGCATTCAATATTCCATGTCAAATCTGGCCATATGTCCATACCTACAACTTGAGGGGAGCCCTAGACAACAGCTGGTTAGTCAATTTTCCTTTAGTACTTCGTTTGCATTCATGGATAATGCTACAGTGAGTGTACATCACTTAAGAATAAGTCATATAATCATATTATATATTGATAAAAAAAAATGAGTTAAATTATTATGGTCAAAATTGAAAGTTATACGATCTCTTAGGAAAATATATGTAATTAATTTTCTTTTAATTTGAACAATTTAAATATGATTTAGTGCTCTATACTTTTTTTATATAGTATCTAGTAGTCTATATATACTTATAATTCATATTTCTTACGATAAAAATTGTTCTCATTTTTTACGTGTTCTCTCTATATAATATTAAATAATTATAAATTATTTACACTATCTTTTTTAATAAGTTCATAGCGCGTGTTTAAAATAATGGCGCAAAATTATTTAAGTTTAAGAAGTAATTTTGAACTCAAATAACACATATATAATTATGTTAAATATTTAAGATGAAGAACTTGACGCTCATAATAATTTCATTCGACTCAAATAAAATTATTTACAAAAATAAAAATTATTTTAAAAAAACGATATCCAAGCAAAAAGAGTGTTTATTTAGAAAGGTAATAGAAATTGTCTAATGTCAATCTATCATTAACTTTCTTTCACATTTAGAGTCTTTTTGGATTAATTTCTCCAAAAATAATTTTAAAATAAAAAAAATCTTTGTGTGCTAAAAAGTTACCAGGTGTCTCGTTGGATGCTAATCCCTTCTCTTCTCTTAAGTTCAACTCCCTTTCTTTGCTTTAAAAAAATAATAATTTGTAAAAAAATTTCACATATAATTTAAATAAATGATTTTTTATGCATAAATTAAATATTTCAGTTTATGAAAAAATCATTTATTTTATTTGTTTAATTGATGTCCAATTATAAACAGTTAACCCCTCCGAAAAAGAAAAAAATGCCCAGTTATATAGTATGTCGTAAATAATTATAAATAATATTTTTATTTTATTTGTGTAAATGATGTCCTATGAATGAGGCATAACTAATTGGCATTCTCCTTTAATATCTAAAATATTAAGAATATTTAAGACTAATTAAGGTGATGTTTGGTATTAAAAAATTTCAGATTCTTGAAAAAGTTGAATGGGATTTTTTAAAATTGAGAAGAACACACTAGAATCTGATCCGAAAGAGGTCGATCGCAGAACAAAGCTTTTATATATTGAACGTTGTCTAGCCTTGCCATTGAAAACAAAGGCTCTCAAAATTGCAATTTGAAATCAGGAATTGTAACAAAATCTCAAATTGCCGTAACACCAAACAACAACTTGAAGCCTTAGAAAGGGCGATGAATTGAACTTCAGAAAATGCAGAGAACGCACATAAGTGTCAATTTGAGTGGATTTTTATTCTTTTTAAGAAAATGAAAAAGAAAGTGAACGATTTGATCGAATACTGAGAGAAAGATGAAAAAATAAATAGTATAAAGACAAAACAGCCAGGATCCGCACAATAGATTTTCTTAAGAAAAAAAAAACAGAATAGAAAATGAAGAGGAAAAAATTAGCAAAAATCGATTCATGGGGGATGCCAATACTCTTATATCCTAGATTTATTAATAAGTTATTTACCAAACAACACTTAAAATAAAGAAAAAGAGGGATAACAAATAACACAAAATAAAAAAAAAGGATCAACAAGGAAAATCAGGAACGTTTCCCATGCGTACGTACTACAACAAGCCTAACATACATTACAAATTTACAAAGATACCAAGTTCCCATTTACTGGCACCCTCACACACAATAGCTTAATCATCGGAGTAACATAAAGGAAAAGAAAATAATGTATTTTTGATCCTTATATTTTTTTTGTCTCATTTAATCCAAAATATAAGGGCTAAAAACACATTTTTTTCCTAACATAAATTTACGGCCTTCAAAGTGTCTAAAACTTTTAAGGTCGTATATATGAAACAGGAACATAATTGTAAGAAATGGGAACTAAGACCAGATCCGTTTTCCTTCTTGAAGAGGCTCCCAAAGCTTCAGTCATTTCCAAGTCGTTTTCCTTGTTTCCATTGGGCAGTTCCCAATTAAAATAGTAAAGTAGCTGTGCAAGACAAAGTTCAACACTAGATACACCAAAAGAAATGCCAGGACATATTCTCCTTCCAGAACCAAAGGGTATGAGTTCATGATTGGAACCCTTATAATCAATTGGAGAATCCATGAATCTCTCTGGATAAAACTTTTCTGCTTCAGACCAATACTTAGGGTCTCTTGCAATAGCCCATGCATTCACTATCACTTTGGTCCCAGCAGGTATTGTGTACCCTTTGACCTCACAAGTTTCTCTACATTCTCTTGGAAGAAGAAGAGGGAAAGGAGGGTGCAATCTAAGTGTTTCTTTGATTACTGCTTTCAGAAACTTTAGGTCTTCAAGTGCTGCTTCGTTAGTGTATCCTTTGCTACCAAAAACTCTTCTAACTTCTTCTTGAGCTTTGGTCATTACTCTAGGGTTTTTCAGCATCTCTGACATGGCCCAATCTATAACTGCTGATGATGTATCAGTTCCAGCACCAAACATGTTCTACAGGAGGAAAATCATGAGCTCAAATTTATTACCTTTGGAATTTATACCTGCATGTGTCTTTCGTATACAGAGCCTTCTGATAATTACAAAACCAGACTCTAAGAAGAAATACTTGCATAATAAAATATACAAGCAGTCTTAATTTTTAGACGCTCAAAAATATAAATACCCTATTGTTTCTTTTTTCCTTATCACATCACAATATCTATCATACTTATTATTTATCTCTCATTTGTTCCTTTCTATTCCTGGTGTAGGTGTTTCTAGGGTGTCTATCTATCTATTTATATATATATATATATATATATATATATATATATATATGTATATGTGTATAGTCTATTGGTTAATAAATAACACTAGCTATAGATGAATAGTCATGTTGTATTGATTGCAAAGTATGCAGGTTCACACTGCTTCTATAAAAAAGCCTCTAAGAATTTATTTAAATTGTTTATCAAACAGTTTACTATAAAATAGGTTAATTAATAAAGTTTATTTTGATAATTTTTTCTAAGAAAATCATTGAAATAACCTTAAAAGAAGTCATATACTATTTATGTAATATGATGAAAAGAGATAAAAAAAAAAAGTTGTGAAGGGTGTTATACAAAATACATGTAGCTATTAAATAATATAACTCCACACAAAATAATATTGCAATCATTAATAAAAATATGCTATTCTTCTAACTTTATGAAATTATCATCGTATTTATATTCTACTCCTATCTTGCTCTTTGTCTTTGAGAATCTTATGAAGTCAGTTTTTTTCTTCATATTTTAACATTCCATGTTGTATGCTTTTGTTTATTTAGTTTTATATAGACATGAAATGAAGGTTAGGCCTTAAATCCTAATATGCAGTAAAAATCATCCATACTCACCAACATTACAGCTTTGATGTTGTCGATAGTCAAAGGATATTCAAGGGCATCATTGTTTTTAATATTTAGAAGAACAGAGAGGAGACTATCCACTTCTACTTCACCAGTCTTTTTTTCTGCCTTTCTAATGATGTTTTCAATGATCATATCGTATTCTCTCTGCAATTCCTCCAGTTTAGATATCTCCCCACTGATCTCATGAAGCCACTTGTGAGAAGGGAAAATATCAAAAACTGTTGGTGTTCCGTTTAATGCTGGCCCAAACTCCCAGGTGCAAAAGGGAAAAAGGTTATTGGGCCTAGATCCCGAGGAAGTTGACCTCGGCCCATTTCCATTTAGGGTAAATCCCTAATTGCTGTGCCTCTCTTTAAATACCCCATTATGGATGGAGGCAGGTGACGCAAGAGAAGATTCCAGAGCTGACGCTAGGTTGCGGCAGTGTGAGGCTGAGCGAAAACGGAGAGTGAGTGTTTCTCCGGCGTTGTTGGCCGTCGAGGGTGTGTCTCCGAGAGCTTGTGAGAGTTTCTTGTTGAGGGGTTTCACTTCTGTTGTAGGCGAGGCTGTGTGGCTCCGGTGAGTGACCGTCGAGCATTTGTATTCATTATTTCTGAATAGTGGATCGTTTTCTGGACTTGGTCCCGTGGGTTTTCCTCTTGGAAGTTTTCTCCCACGTTAAGCTATACTGTGTGTTGTTACTCTCCCTATCTTCTCTCGGTTTATTGTGTTTTGTGTTTCCGCTGTATTGTTTGTGTTTCTGAGTTATTCTGGGTGGAGGCATTACTCCCCAGTGTTACGGTTTGGTAGAGGAAGCTCCCAGCCGATCAGAAGAACGTGGTGCCGGGCACGTTGTATCCAAGTACGTGAGTTGTCCGGATAGATATTCCACGTTGGTTGTGGTGCCGAGCCGACTTCGTGGCGTCGGATTGTCAAATTCCACAACAAAAGTGGTATCAGAACCTGGTTCGAGGCTCTGAGAGAGAAAGATAAGGGATGGAGACCAGTGGCGGTGTTTCCCATGACGGGGATATGTTCAAGTTGACCGCCGACAATTTCGCCTATTGGAGGCCGATGATGGAAGATCATCTATATTGCAAGGATTTGCATGAGCCCATCGTCCTTGATATAAGACCGGCTGGAAAGACGGACAAGGAATGGGAGATCCTGAGTCGGAAGGCAGTGGCCACGATCAGGAAGCATATAGATAAAAGCCTCTTTGAGCACGTGTCCGAGTTCACAAATGCTTATGAATTGTGGCACAAGTTAGAGTCCATGATTCAGAAGAAGACTTCGAGAAACAAGGCTCACCTGGTTCGCCGGCTTGTGAAGCTGGAGTACAAGGACGGGATGAGTATGATTGAGCACCTCAGCACATACAAAGGTATTGTGAACCAGTTGTCCAAGGCCGATATGAGGATAGACGACGAACTGCAAGCTTTGTTACTCTTGAGCTCATTGCCAGAGAGTTGGGATACCCTGGTAGTTACGTTGAGTAACTCGGCGCCGGAAGGAAAACTGGAGATGGATGTCGTGACCGACAGCCTTCTGAATGAGGAAGCCAGGAGGAGAGAACGAGGTGTGAGTAGCAGTGGAGATGCCATTGTTGCTGAGCGGAGTAAGTCCGACCATCGAGCTCGGAACAAGAGCCGAGGTCGTGAGAGCCGAGGTCGTGACAGGAGGGATAGGTCCCAGGATCGGTCAAGGCAGAAGGGTGAACTGAAGTGCTTCTACTGTGGGAAGCCCGGGCACAGGAAGGCGGACTGCTGGACTCTGAAGAGAGATGAGCAGAGTGGGTCGGTAAAGGCCGATCAGGGCAAAGAGGCTAAAAGCACCACTGCGGTGGTTGCAAGTGTAGGGCCCGAAGTGTTTCTACTCGGCGAGGACATGGTGAATGTCGCCCTTGATGATTGTACCTGGATAGTGGATTCAGGTGCTTCTTTCCACGTGACTCCTCACAGATGGTTTTTCTCCTCCTACCGGAGTGGAGAGTGTGGAGCTGTGAAGATGGGTAATCAGGTGACCAGTCAAATCGTTGGTACTGGAGAAGTGATATTGACATCGGAGGTTGGATGTCGGATCGTCCTGAGGGACGTTAAGCATGTGCCTGACATGCGTCTGAACCTAATCTCGGTCGGCAAACTGGACGACGTCGGATTAGTGAACAGCTTTGAGAGCTGCAGATGGAAGCTAACCAAGGGTAACTTGGTGATAGCCCGTGGAAAGAAGGAAGGCTCCTTGTATGTGATGCAAGGAAGGATGGCCGGTGGAGAGGCCAATACCGTGTTCAACAGGTCAAGCCTGGAGTTGTGGCATAAGCGTCTTGGCCACATGAGTGAGAAGGGGCTTGATATTTTGTCGAGGAAAGAGCTTTTGACCGGGTTGAAGGGACAAGTGCTGGAGAGTTGCTCGCATTGTCTGGCTGGGAAGCAGCACCGGGTTTCTTTTGTGAGACCGGGTCAACCGCGGAGACGAAGGTATGTGTTAGACCTCGTCCATACTGATGTTTGCTCCATGTCGGAGAGATCGCTTGGGGGAGCACAGTATTTTGTCTCTTTCATAGATGACCACTCCCGCAAAGTGTGGGTGTATCCTTTGAAGACTAAGGATCAGGTGCTCCAGTCGTTTAAAGAATTCCATGCCATGGTGGAAAGGGAGACTAGAAGAAAGTTGAAAGTGGTCAAATCGGATAATGGTGGAAAGTACCGAGGTCCCTTTGAAGGCTACTGTAGAATGGCCGGGATCAGGTTGGAGAAGACGCCTCCCAAGACACCTCAGCTGAACGGACTCGCTGAAAGGATGAATCGGACCATCGAGGAGAAGGTTCGAAGTATGCTATCCAACGCAGGGTTGTCGAAGGCATACTGGGGAGAAGCTGTGAGGACAGCTGTTGATTTGATAAATCTCTCACCATCGAGGCCTTTGGAAGGGGAGATTCCAGAGGAGATTTGGACAGGTCGGAGAGCGACCTATGATCACTTGAAGGTGTTCGAATGCCGGGCCTTCGTGCACATTCCCAAAGATGAGAGAGGGAAGCTGGATGCAAAGACGAAGGAGTGCATTTATCTCGGATCGCCGAGAAATGAATTTGGTTTCAGACTTTGGGATCCAATCGGGAAGAAGATTGTGAGGAGCCGAGATGTAGTCTTCCATGAGGATGAGAACATCCATGACATCTCGAAGCCCGAAGTCCGGGTTACTGTCCGAGAAGAAGAACCCGATCCCCAAAGAGAATGCTAATGCAGGGGGAGAAACCGAGAACGTCGCTGGAGGCGACGTAGATGAAGATGAAGATGATGCCCAGCAACTTGAGGCCGGGGTCCGGATAGATGAAGAGCCGGATTCCGAAGGTGAAGAAGAAGAGCCGAGGTACCCCACTAGAGAGAGAAGACCTTCTTCGAGGTATCCACCTGACGAGTATACCATCATTGCCGAGGAGGGAGAACCTCAGAGCTTTGATGAGGCAGTGGAGGGCTCAGACCGAGCAGAATGGGAGAAGGCCATGCAGGACGAGATAAGGTCGTTGCATGAGAATCAGACATATGAGCTGACCGAGCTGCCCAAGGGGAGGCGAGCTCTGAAGAACAAGTGGGTGTACAAACTCAAACAGGATGAGGTCGGCAAGAAGCCGAGGTTCAAAGCCCGGATTGTAGTAAAAGGCTGCAATCAGAAGAAGGGAGTAGACTTTGATGAGATTTTCTCTCCTGTTGTGAAGTTGACCTCGATCCGAGCAGTCTTGGCCATGGCGGCGACGTCGGATCTGGAGGTGGAACAGATGGATGTGAAAACGGCATTTCTTCACGGTGAGCTGGAAGAACTTCATGGAACAACCCGAAGGATTTGAAGTGCCGGGTTGGGAGGGCAAAGTGTGCCGACTCCGGAAGAGTCTCTATGGCCTGAAGCAGGCACCTCGGCAGTGGTACAGGAAGTTTGACTCCTTCATGACCGACCATAAGTTCATGAAGACGGATGCCGACCACTGTGTATTTGTGAAGAGGTATGGGACTGGAGATTTCCTGATCCTGCTGCTATATGTGGACGACATGTTGATTGTCGGGCAGGACAAGGTGAAGATTGCGGCCTTGAAGAAGGCGTTGAGCTCGTCCTTTGCAATGAAGGACTTAGGTCCAGCAAAGCAGATTCTCGGGATAAAGATTATCCGAGATCGAAAGAAGAAGCTACTGTGGCTAAGTCGAGAGAAATATGTTGAGAAGATCTTGAAGAGGTTCAACATGGACAAAGCCAAGACAGTGAGCACCCCCTTGGCCGGACATTTGAAGCTAAATGAGAGGCAATGTCCGAGCTCGGATGAAGACCGAGCAGAGATGGAGAAGATCCCGTACCAATCTGCAGTGGGGAGTCTAATGTATGCAATGGTTTGCACTAGACCCGACCTGGCCCATGCAGTTGGAGTTGTTAGCCGGTATTTGTCAAATCCTGGCAGAGATCACTGGGAAGCAGTGAAGTGGATCTTCAGATACCTCCGAGGTACGACACGTGTGTGTCTTCGGTTCGGAGATGGTAAGGCCGAGTTGCAAGGCTACTCGGATGCTGATTTAGGGGGAGATACCGACTCGAGGAAGTCGACGTCGGGTTATTTGATGACCTTTGCTGGAGGAGCTATTGCGTGGCAATCAAGGTTGCAGAAGTGTGTGGCACTTTCGACGACCGAGGCCGAGTACATTGCAGCTACTGAGGCGTGCAAGGAGTTCCTGTGGATGAAGAGTTTTCTCCAGGAGGTCGGCCATGTGCAAGACAAGTATGTCTTGAAGTGTGACAGCCAGAGCGCAATCCATCTTGCGCGGAACTCAGCATATCACTCCCGCACTAAACATATTGATGTTCGGTATCATTGGATCCGAGATGCGGTGGAGGGCGAAAAATTCACACTTGGAAAAGTGCACACGAGTCAGAATTGGTCTGACATGATGACGAAGCCGGTAACAGCAATGAAGCTTGAAGATTGCTATGTGGGAGCCGGGCTCGTGAGCTCGATATGAGGTCGGGCAGGCCTGCTCGGTAGAAGACCGAGTAGAAGTCCTCGGCAGGAGGCCGAGTAGATGAGGTCGGCTAGTGACCGACCAGGTGAGGTCGGCAAGTGTGACCGACCAAGTGAGCTCGGAAGGAGTCCGAGCAGTTGAGATCGGCAGAGTGCCGGGTTGTTGAGGTCGGCAGAGACCATCTAGAGGAGGTCGGATCGGCCAGTGGAAGGCCGGCTTTTGTCCGGATAGCCAGTTTGTCGCATTAATCGGAAGGGGGAGATTTGTTGGTGTTCCGTTTAATGCTGGCCCAAACTCCCAGGTGCAAAAGGGAAAAAGGTTATTGGGCCCAGATCCCGAGGAAGTTGACCTCGGCCCATTTCCATTTAGGGTAAATCCCTAATTGCTGTGCCTCTCTTTAAATACCCCATTATGGATGGAGGCAGGTGACGCAAGAGAAGATTCCAGAGCTGACGCTAGGTTGCGGCAGTGTGAGGCTGAGCGAAAACAGAGAGTGAGTGTTTCTCCGGCGTTGTTGGCCGTCGAGGGTGTGTCTCCGAGAGCTTGTGAGAGTTTCTTGTTGAGGGGTTTCACTTCTGTTGTAGGCGAGGCTGTGTGGCTCCGGTGAGTGACCGTCGAGCATTTGTATTCATTATTTCTGAATAGTGGATCGTTTTCTGGACTTGGTCCCGTGGGTTTTCCTCTTGGA
>PYAF01004620.1:703609-725713 GCA_007407185.1 Glycine tomentella
TTTTAGAACTAAACTTTAAATATAAATCAACTCACATAAAATTAATAATAACTCATTAATTTTATAAAACATTCATTAAAAAACACACTTAAAGACATACATAAAATATATCTAGTGATAAAGTAAGAAGTAAAGATTCGTGAATTCAAATTATTTTAAAAACAAAACTAACAATACTAAAATTAATATTTTTGATAAAAAAAAACTCAAAAACATAATGAAATAATATGACACGACGTGTATAAAAAACATGCGTTATATATTACTAATAAGCCCTACATCATTCACATCAATATAATACACATTTTTTTTATGTGCATAAAAGATATTTCTTATCTTTTGACTATCTAAAATGGCTAAATTTAGATTGTGAGGAGTTGAATCTCATATCATATCTAAGAAGCACAACTATCTGTTAAGTGTTAACTACGCTGGATTATACAAACATTACTTTTTTACTTCAAAGTAACCGTAACATTACGCACGCGAGTAAATAAAGTTTAAGAGAATAACTTTGAAGAGAAACGAGGGTTGTTTAATGGCAGAGGAAGGCTCGCGCGCAAACAGTTGAACGGTTATGATCGCTTGTTCTGACTATCAACGGAATAAGTCGCTTGCATTGCATCTGCATTGAGATCGGCGATCTCGAAAGAAACCAAACAAGTAGTGACAACCTCGCGTGCCATATTATTCCTTTATCATTTCATTGTTTTCTTCAAAATTTCTAATCCGCTTTTACTTTGTTGGCTCGTATCAGTGACATGGCCAATTACTCCTTCGGTGAAGTTTAAATTTTGTACATAATTATTAAAATATAATTAATATTTTAAATTTTATACAATATATTATATAACTTTCTTATACTTTCTTTGATTTTTATTATAAGATATAAATAATTTATTTATTAATATCAATAAAATTAACTAATTTAGTTAATAATATTATATTTATCTTAAATTGATATATAACTTTTAAAATTATCTAATGAATGTATATTTTTCACTGTCATGCTATTTTAAAACTGAATTTAATTGATGACATTTTTGTGAAAAAAGAATTAATAGGGAAGATGTTTTAAATTACATTTTCTCTTATTTACAACTAAGTAACAACCAGTACTTTTCACCAAAAGTATTCTGAAAAAATGTTACTTAATGTTTCATTGTTTTTTTAAAACGATGATTAATTTATAACAAATTATTTTTGTTAAAATGTCATATAAAGTAAAATAGAGGGAGAATAACTCTCGCGGTATGATTAAATTACATCAAACTCACATTTAAATATTGTGCCAAAGCTTTTCTTAGTAACATGTTAGAAATTTTACATCAATTAGTTATATGATTAAAATATAATAGTATATAAGATAAATTTTATTTTTTATAATAAATTTAATTATTAATTTATTAATTTTTGTTAGTAGAGAAATCGATCCCTTTTCTCAACCCCCATTTTGAAGATGATTTTGTAAAATTAAGCATGTGTTTTTTAATACATATTAGTAAAATTAATTTTAATTAAAATTATTTTAAAATATGTGATTAGTTTAAATATTTTTATTATAAAATAAATTAAAAATAAATTTAATACATAATTTTAGAATTAATAAAAAAGTAATCAAAATTATTTCCATTCAAAATTATTTTTTTCATGGACATGAAACCAAAAACACGCACTAAATTAAATTCAAATTCACGTTCCAAGATGCTTCATTTTTGGTAATACATTGCGCGTGTCCCTTCCTGGCTCCTGCAAGGCATGTACATCTACTGATCTACACACTAACACACACCTTTTCTCTCTCTCCATTCTGTGAAGAAAATCTTTCAGTTTTTTGAAACAGTACAGATTAAGATTCCCTTTCCCGGTTCTGAGTTCTCATCCCTTTCCCAAACACCCAAAATAATAATAAATAAAGATCACAATAATAAATAAACAATGACTTTCTCGCGTTTCACAGAAAGCTAACAACACTAGCACGCACGTATATGTATCTATGTGTTATGTGTGTGTTAGTGTGTATTGTGTATTGTGTTATGTGTATTCACCCTCTCTAAGTTTCAAACTTTCAAATGTCAGAGAGACAGAAGATGGTGCCAACCAGCTCTGAACTCCAACCGAGAGCACCTTGCAACCTTGTACTGTTCCTCTCTGCTCCTCCAACTACACTTCCACTTTCTGGTTAGATTTTGGCTTCACATTGTTGCTTTCCTTTCAAACTTGCCTTTTTTTAGGGGTGTTTTTGATTTTTAGTGTTGCCTAGTTTGAATGTAACAATGTGTCCTTTCGATTTCTGAAATGTGCCCTTAAGAGTAAAAATCTGGCCTTTGCACTTGCTGCATGAAATTTAATAATAATAATAATAAATCTGCTTCTTTTTTTTTTTAATGGGGGATCCTACTTGCCACCACTACCATGTTTTTGTGCCTGAAATCTTGGTTCTGGTTGGGTTATTGGGGGTGTGCAATGTGGCTAGAAAAACCCTTTTCATCAAATGCATTTTGAGTGAGTGTTTTTCTTATTTTTTTTAATCTAGATTTTGTAAAGTGCTTACTTGTTCGTTGAAGCAAGGATCACTGCTGGATTCGATCTGAATGAGATCAAGGTTTGATCTTTTTTTTACCATGGAGTGCTCAGATACTAAGCCTGTGAAACCAAACTCAAATAATATATCAGAAATGGTGTACAAGTTTGCCAAAGTTTGTAAATTGAAGTCGATTGGGGTGTTCTCTTCCGAAATCCCCAATCTCCCTCACTTGCAAAGATCCATTTGCAATGAGACCCTTCTGAGTGAAAACAGCAGTGAAGAGAACAAATGCTATGACCAAAAAGTGCATCCCCACCCCATTGAAGTTCCTGCCAAAGAGAATGCTTGTGCTGGTTTGGAGGTCATGAGGAAGATATTTGATGCTGTTTCAGCGTTGAAATTGGCATACCTTCAGCTTCAGCAGGCTCATATCCCTTATGACCCTCAGAAGATTGTTGCAGCTGATGACCTTGTTGTTGCTGAGCTTGAGAAGCTTTGCAAGTTCAAGCGCGAATATGCGCAGAAACACTGCAAGAAAGCAAGGTTCAATGCCACGCATTCTGCTCCTTTGATGGCTGAAATTGTTGCCAAAGAGGCACTTTTGGGGAAGCTTAAGTCTCAGAACAGTGCCAAAGATTCTGAGATTCTTCGGTTGTGGCGGGAGCTGCAAGATTTGGAGATGGGGAACAAAAATCTGAGCGAGAAGATCAAGCAGATAAGTTTGGAGAAAAGGAGAGCTGGTGTTTTGAGTGTTACTAAGTTTCAGGATGTCTTCAATGCTGCTTCAAAGTCCATTCATGATTTTGCAAAACCGTTGATTAGCTTGATGAAAGCTTCGGGTTGGGACCTTGATAGGGCAGCAAGTTCCATTGAGAATGGTGCTGTTTATTCCAAAAGGTGTCACAAGAAGTATGCTTTTGAGGCCTACCTTGCGCGCAGAATGTTTCATGGGATTGCGTTAAACTCTTATGATGTGAGTGATATTATGAAGTTTGGTGACCCTTTTGATGCACTGATGGAAAATCCACATTCAGATTTTGCCAAATTTTGTCAAGCAAAGTACCTTCTTGTTGTGCATCCGAAAATGGAAGAGTCATTCTTTGGCAATTTGGATCACCGAACATTCATAATGAGTGGCAAGCACCCTAGAACTGAGTTCTATCAGTTGTTTGCCAAAATGGCAAAATGGGTTTGGGTTTTACTTGGATATGCTGTGTCAATAGATCCTGAAGCAACCCTGTTTTCGGTGAGCAGAGGAAGTGTGTTCTCCAGCTTGTTCATGGAATCTGTCGAGGTAGAAAAGGAGAATGCAATTCTTTCAGATGAAGAAAGAGCGACACACAAAGTTCAGTTTATGATCATGCCAGGGTTTCAAATTGGAAATATGGTGGTGAAGTCTCGAGTTTATATCTCTCAACATTCTTCAAGCTAAATGGTGGACCTTTTAACTGGTAATTCAGCTAACAAAACCACATAATTTTTGTACTAGAGTTCTTTTAATGGTACCTTAGCTAGTCAAGATAACCATGACTACTAGGTTATGCTAGAACTTCAATCCACCAGCTCTATGTTTGTAATCTTTCCTATTAATTTGAGACCTGAGATATGTAGTAGTTACATTACAGTGGTCTTAAATTTCTTTCTGCACTGTATTTTTCTTAAACCTTTCAAATTTCTCTCTAAACTGTAAATATGTGTGCATGCCTTTCAGAATGCACTCTAGTTTATTCCGTGGTCGTCACTCATCAGTGGTGCAACATATTACTTTTGGCTTTTATGTAATCACCCTTACCAAGGTGAAACTCTAATTATGATAGGAGATCAACACCCAAAGCATCTAAGAAACTGTATCCAAGTTTTGTCCTTAGTTTATCTCTTTTCGATCGTACTATATTAGGGTAATATCTTGTTCTTAAACTGTTGTTGATGTATTAATCTAAGGATGTTTATTTACTACGCTTATGTATGGTTACAACATGCTGTTATTAGTGTATGTAGGATCATATTGGAGATTCGAAAGGGCAATGGAATACAATGATTTGAGATTTTTTCTTTTATTTTAAAAGATGCCAATTGCAGTTTGCTGACTTGTTTTCATATTTCCAAGTACATGCTAGAAGTCTTAATATGGGTTCATCCTCAATGCTGATCTTGATAGTTGCCGAAAAGGCAAAAGAAGCAAAATCCGAATTCAGTTTTTCAATCCAAATCAGGAATCGGATTTGTATGAAAAGGCAATAGTCATAAACCAAAGGTGTTGAGACTTTTGGACAATCAGTTATTTCCTCAAAACTAAGGATGAATAAATCAAGATAAATCATTTCATTAAATATTTCATATAAATTGCATTCATAGATTGCACACATTCAATTTTATGGGAACACCCAATTGAAAATTATTGTTAGAAAAAATTAATATCTATAATTCTATTTACTCTCATACTTTCTCCTTAGGCCTTCACTTGGAACTTCCTCACTATCCGGAGAAAACAAGTCCTTACAAAGCTCTCCATAAAATCTACTAACTAAATCAATGAACACAGGACACTTAAGGTTCTTCCAACAATATAGAAGTTCCTCCACATCCATCAAGTCCCTGGTCTTCCCTTCTTCCACAATCATCTCCACCAAATAGTTCTCAAAACTCCTGCATGCATCTTCCACCTCCTGCCTCGAAGCCTCCTCCCTCTTCTCTGCCCTGTGAGCCATCACACAAGCCGGCGTAAGCGGCGAAGGAAAGAACGGAGTTTCATGCACATTGGAGGGACTCTTGAGTCCTTGCAATGTATCCGCATGCTTAGATTTCTTCGGAGAACGAAACACGGATGGCAACAAGGAAGACATTATAGTTGGTTTTATTGGGAAGGCATTAGGGAATGTGAACTTGTGAGCACGGAGCTTGAGAGCTCTTATAAACAAATATTTCTTGGGTTTAAGTCTGAAGAACAATAATAGTTTTTTGCATGGCTTGAGAAGGTTGGATTTAAAGACACCCAATGCTTTCCCTTTCATATCTAACAAGAGAGGAGTGATGTTGAAGAAAGTGGAGTGCTTTAGTGTGCTACTTTAGGGTGGGGGCTTTGTTGCTTGTGATTACTATTCTAGGTGGATGAGGATGTTTGTTGGAACCTATGTTTGTTGTTAACTCGGAGAGAATGAGGTTGTGATGTTGGTTAGAGAAAGAGAGAGAGAAGTCTATTGGTGTGTTGAGAGGGGTGTGAGGTCTTTAATAAGTTATGCTTATTATTGTATAGTTAGTTGGTGAGTGTGGGTTTCACGTCTTAGTGTGATGTAGCACTGGATAGAAATGGCATAGCAGTAGCATGAAATATGTTACCAACACAATATACGCGTTAAGGGAATGAATCAGTGCTGTCTTTAGCTGTTCTATGAGTCTATGACCATTGATCTGAAAAAGAAAAGAAGAAACATTTTATTTATTGTCATTAACATTCTGATCTCTCACATGTATATGAGTATATGCGGAGTTTCAATTATGAATGTAGTAGAATTCTTCATTGCTCTATGACTTCTAGGACAATGAACACAAATTATGAGAAAATTTGTGTTAACAACATGATACGTTATATATTTTAGATATGGGCCAATTTGGATGTTTTGTTTTCCCAAAAGTAAACTTATGATATGGTTTTTATTATTTTCATAAAATACTCTTTCTAACCATTGGTAGTTGTTTGCAAAAGCGTTAGTGTGTTACACTCACGTTGAACGGAAAAATACGCGTTCCAATGCAGAAACGCCAAAGCAACTAGGCTGTTTCTTTTCCGTTACATCTAGTTCAACACAAACACACTAAACAAAAGTATTGAAACATATTTTTTTTATAAAAAAATTTGGTTAATCATATTATTTATGTAAAATATCAGAAGCTTTGTTAATAATTATATTTTAGCAAATAACTTGATTGATCTCCTTTAATAATATCTTTCCTCTCGAATACAGTCTATTAGTTAAAAAATTCAAATCTAGTTCTCGTTACACCAACAATATGTTGGTAATACAATTTTTTTTCCTTCCTTTTACCACAAGATATATTAAATTATTATTAGAGTGGTTCTATTTATTATGAACAAAAGTTGCGCAAAAGGATAACCTTGACCAATATTCTTTTTAAACTAAATCTTAATTAAAAATGTAAAACCAGATTTAGCAAAAAGAACAAGAGCTTCGTGAAGTTATACGAATATGTTTGCTTCATACTTATTAGCATTTTTCTTATAATTAACAGTCAAATACATTGGTTTAATTGTTTCTTTTTCTACTAAAAAAACTTAAACAAACGCCCTTGTCTCTAAGAATATGTTTAGCTTTTATAGCAAAGGATGTTAGGTGAGATATAATTGGAGTTAGTGGAGTTGTTGGGTAAAAGGATTTCTGGCTTTGTCTTGAGTGTTGTCTCTCTTCTTATTTTATTTCCCTGGCATTTTGTTGATCAATGAACAAAAAATATAGAATAAAGGTAGATATGAGATAAGTGAAATTGTTATTATTATATTAAACAAATGCTAATTTTTAGCAGAATTGCAGAAGAGAACAAAATTAAAAAAATGTTAATTATGCTGAAAACTGTTATTGATATAAATGAGCCAACTAGGATGAATTTTTACTTTCTTTTCTTTTTCCCACGTTTAAGTCGAAACTATAAAATTGGAATCACTTACAACCTTATTGGGCTTGAAATAAACAGTTCAAACAGGCTTGATCACTTACATGAAAGGTATGGGCCTTTCTATTTATACCTCCCTTCTCTGGCCTATCCCCTCTTCTCATTCCACGTCCTGGGTGTGGTTTTGTTAAGCTAATTTATAGTTTCTATATTCCAAATGTGATTGCTTCATTCTCAATGAGTTTCTAAACAAATTAGGCTGTGTTTAGATTAAAGTTTGAAAAACCAAGAAAACTGAGTTGATTGAATATGATGTGAGTATTATAAATCTTTTGATAGCATGTTTAATTCTTACTAATAAAAAAAAATTAAAGTTTGAAAAGTACAATAAACAATTCTAATACAACAAATTAAAAAAAATGTTGTTTCTAGTCTAATAATACTTTTAGACTCAACTTTAATCGAAATACACACTTACTAGTTGTCATCTCTATCCTCATCTCTGTTGTGTATGCTGATTGTGACTGCTGCAACAACTTTTTTTAACCTAAGTCATAAACTAATTTCTGGTACTTTAGATTAATATATTTCAAAAACTAAATTTCAGAAGTATTAAAGGAAATTTAATCTTCCATAAACAAATTTCTGGAAGTCATGTATAAAGCACAAAGGGATTATTGACAGCTAGGACGAAATGTACAAACACAGAATGTGAAAAGCCTTTGGTCAATAGGAGTAATCCTTCCCTCTAGTATGTCAATCAGTCTTTAAATTAGTTCCAGTATGCCACTATCTTAAAGTTTCATCCCTTAATTTCCTTATCTTTTTCTTTTTTCTGTTGTAAATGTAAATCAACTGATTGTTTGGATCTTCTCGCTGTAACTAGTAATAGGGTTATCTGATGGAAATTAGTTTTCAGAAATATTAATTTCAGAAATGTGTTAAATATATTAAAAAATTCAAATAATTGATTTTCAGAAGGAGTATTTTTTAGGAAAAAAAAAATAAAAAAATAGGAAAGGGATGAAAAGACAAAGATAAAAATAATATTCATGATATTACATAGTTCTCTAAACACATTGGGCTGGGTTACTTAAAAGATATAGGGGATTAACTTCCTACACCAGTAAGATTTCTAATACACCCAGCATTTTTTTTAAATCCCGATAATACCCCTGGTTGCTTTTTAACATACACCAGCAGCGTCCATGCCTTTTTCTTCATGTCTTTTCTTCACTCTTCTTCGCACTCCGTACATGCCCTAGGATACGGATTATCAATCCGCACGCATGCCACACAAAACCACTAGCCATTGCTTCTTACGGATCCATAATTCGTACATGCCCTAGGATACGGATTATCAATCCACACGCATGCCACACAAAACCACTAGCCATTGCTTCCTACGGATCCATAATCCGTGCATTCCACAGGACACGAATTATCAATCCGCAGCCATCCAACACAGAACGAAAAGCGAAATGGTTACCTTACCTCAAAGCGTCGGAAAATGGCCTGAAAACAACAACCCCTTTGTCGCCAACAACCAACAACCACCTCCCTAAGCCGGAAATCTGTCAATCGCAACTTCGCAAGGAGAAGGAGAAGAAGCGCTGAGAACCCAAGGAGAAGGAGAAGAAGCGCCGAATATGAATGGACTGGTGTATTAGAAATTTTAAAAAAGCTTTTGTTTTATTATTTTAACCAAGGCTATTTATGGTATTTCACAAATACCTGCTGGGTGTATAAGCATTTTGACTGGTGTAGGAAGCAACACCCAGGATATAGGCATTTATTGGGCCTATAAGAGATGGACAAAAGTTGCTTCCAACTTAAAAAAATTGCTTCCAACTTCCATTTGTATTCCGGATTAGGCTTTTCGAAATGTAAATTACATTTTGGAAGTTCAATATGGAATACAAGATGGTTTTTTTTTTTTTTTTTCAATGAAAGTGTAGGTGAGATTGATCAGGGGAGTTTACAAGTAGGACAAACTTTAAGGTTTAATGAATATTTACATGTCCTCACATATTATCTATCAACAAGGTTCAATAAGATATTCTCACATGCACAGCAATAATCGAAACTATGTCATTCTGAGATATAAATTTATCCTTATCAAATAGATTAATCTTTGTTGGTCAAGATCTCTTTATTTTCTCATAAAAACCACAAAAATATTAAATAAAGGAAACGAATCTAAGACTTGAGAAATGTTTAAGGCAACACTAAGCATGTGGGGGATTATGGATAAAAAGAGAAAGAATGTCATCATTCCTAAAGCCAAGAATTGGGGGATAAATGAAACAGCAGCCATAACAAAAAATGGTTCTGATCATGATTACTTCTTCAAGGTCAAATACATATATACACCCCGGGCCAGACATAGCGTGGAGAACCGGATCATGAGATTCTATCCTTCAACTGCCAGCAAAAATATTGGTAGGCACTCAGAGCAGTCCAGACAAAACAAAGAAAAAAAAAATGCGTAAGCAAGCAAGGAAATTAAAGCATGCAATCTTGTTGCATAGTAATATAATGACTTGTTATGTAAACAGTGTGTGAAGAGACTTCAACCATAATGAAAAGCCTATGATACATACACGCTTTTAGCATGCAGCTTTTTGACATACCGTGTATCTTGGATTGTGAAATCTATGGGGGGACACTTCAACCAATCTAGTAGGTGCCATTTTAAATTTTTGTTAAAATACTTTTTCTTTCCTCAAATTCAAATTCAATTATATAATGCTAATATAAACTAAATTAGTTGTAACACTGCAAACTTGGCTATCTTGGGTGCCTAACACCTTCCTTATACCGGATTAAATTGTGGAGTAATTTGTGAAAGTACTATATTTCTTTGCTTGGGATCAATTATAGTATAACCTATCCATTTTGAACCTATCAAAAACCATGAAACCAGTCATGATCCCTAAATATATGGGTCTCGAATCTCAATGTCCTCTCCTGTTAATATTTTATATACAAATATTAATTAATATTCTTAAAACACTAGTTAAAAAAATAAAATGAGAAATATTTTTATTAAGAAAATCTTATTTTATACTCATTCGGAATACTTGAGTATCGACATTTTCTTTAATTTATTATTAATTCATACTAAGATTTTAAGCGTCCAAATGTAAAGTTTAATTATGATGCATTGTTAATGTAAATATTTTCAGACAGTTAATTAATTAGAAATTACTTTATATCTAATTTTAAGTTAATAATTAAATTTAAAATTTAATTACACTTTTAGTCTTCTTACTATTATCATTTTTCTAGTTTGATCTCCACTAAATATTTTTGAACTGAAATCTCCACTACTTTAATCGCATAGTTTTAATATATCCGTTAACTTTCACATTTCATATTAATAGAAATCACACTAAAAAATATTTAATAGAAATGTTGATGTAACACTGTTGTATAGTCATGTGAGCACTCTAATGCACAATCCCATTAACATTTCTTTTAAATATTGAATGTCAAATTAAGAAATAGACCAAGTACTAAAATTAAACTTTATAGTGTTAACATTCCAATCAATTTCCTCAATATATTTTGGGCGTCCCCTTTTTTCATAATGATGAATAGTGTGCGTTACGGAATGTTTCTTATATACAACTATATTACACTTGTTAAAATGGAATTGATTAGCTTAGACGAGCGTGAACATAGAAAACCAATAATGTTGTAGTAATACAAAGAGTACGAGCTTTGTGCATGTTTGCTGGTAAGCAATGATGAGAGATAGTAATTTGGTGGACAAACTTGGTCCCCTTGCTTTCATGCTAGGGACTTTAATTTGGACCACCAACTTTATTTTTTATTTTTTTTTCTTTTTATTCTTCCTGTTATAAACCAATCTTTCTGGCTTTATTCATCTTCCATTTCATCTTGAATGAATTGGAAACACATTTGAGAGGCATCACAATAATAAAGAAACACAAAGAAAAACTTAGACAGAGCAAGTCTGTGTGTCATTTCTCTGATGGGTAACAACAGGTTCAAGTTATCAGATATGATACCAAATGCTTGGTTTTACAAGCTGAAAGACATGAGCAAATCAAGGAAGAGAAATGGTTCTCATGTTATGAAGAGTAAAGTGTCTTCACCACCAACAACAACAACATCAGAAAGGTCGCTGCCAAGATATTCACACTGTTTCTCCACTGAGCCTATTAGAGCTGGTAAGCTATACAACACTCCCATTCACACCAAAGACTTGGACATGCCATTCACTGATTCACCTAGAAGGTCTTCCAAGAGAAGGGCTAGGAGAAAAACCATCTACAAGCCTTCTCCCACCGTTATTTCGTCCTCTTTTGTTCCCTCTTCTGGCTATGACTCCGCAAATCATTGGATCAAGCCATGCCAGGTTCAGTCACCAGATTATGATGTGTCTTCAGCTGAAAGCTCTTCTGAGTCTGATCTTCATGAATATGCTTATTCTGAGTCTGAATGTGACAGCTTTTCTGTTCCTGATTTGCTTAATGGAATGGACACTAATTGCAGCTGCAGAGTTAGCTCTTCCACTAATGACATCATCATTGACATGAACAGTGAGTTCTTCCTTGGGAATCCTGAAAAGCAAGATGGGTTTGATGCAATTTCACAGCTTGGTCTTGCTCCAATATTGACAAGGCCAGTGAAGTTTGATGATAAGGTCATCGAAGCCGCTGAGTTGAGAAGTTCAACTGATTTGGATGAAATGCAGGATGCTCAGTCTTTCTCAATTGAGATTAACAAAGAGGAAAGCATTAGAACTCAAAGGAGGAGGAAAAGCAATCATAGAAAGCCCTTTGCTAATTCTGCAGGCATAAGGCTTAGAGTCAATTCTCCAAAACTTGCAAGCAGAAAAATTCAAGCATGTGCAAGAAGGAGTGTGTCATCCACTGCAAGTAAAGGTTCAAGGGGTACAGGCTTTCCAGATGGATTTGCTTTTGTTAAGTCCTCATTTGATCCACAAAGTGACTTCAGGGAGTCAATGGTGGAGATGATTGTGGAGAACAATATCCGCACATCGAAGGATTTGGAGGACTTACTTGCTTGCTACCTTTCCCTCAATTCAAGTGAATACCATGATCTCATTGTTAAGGCATTTGAGCAAATTTGGTTTGAATTGGCCCAACTAAGAATGTAAAGATCTTATTGTTATCCAATGCATATTTATAATCTTGTAACTATCAATTGATTAAGAATCAATTGATTTTCTCACTTGCTTTAGAATTTTGATATGGATTGCGTTAGCTGTTTCCACTTTCCACTATATGATTCAAAATCTCTAGCTGGATTACCTGATGACTGCAAACAAATGACAGAAACACTTGCTGAATTCCACTGCTACTTCCTTTTCACTGTTGTCACTATTTGAGTTGTTTTGGATATTCTGTGGTGTGAAACTGAAATGTCAGTTAAATGTCTTTTGACATGCAAAAACAGCTTCTACAATCTAGAGCTCCATGTCAGTTTTTTTTAAGTTTTTTTCTGCAACCTAGCATACGAGACTCCACAAACAGAAAAACCAAAAGCCAAAAACAGCTCTCTCTGTATCTAATTATCTTTAGTTGTGCAGTTTTACAAATTACTTCAATTGTGGAAAAGTTAGTTCTGCAGTATAAACAAGTTACACAGGAAAAATTAAATTGACCAAGTGTTTTTTTTTTTACACGAAATTGACAAAGTGTTCCTTTAGATAAAAATATGATTATTCACAACTCTATGAAATAGGTAACGACTCTAATTATATAGGAAATTTGTGACAAGAAGCCCTGTAGCAGATTCTCATTTCCTTTAGCAATGGTGTTAGAACTTGGAAATTGTATCAACCGCAATTAGTGGCAAGCGATCATACAATTATGGTTGCTGATATGTCATGAATCAGAAAGGTAGATATTCCCTATAAGAAAAATTGCCATCCACATTGTCAATCAGAACATTGGATAAATCAGTCAAATGCACTAGATAACATTGCAATGATGTCGGCAATTCTATTTTCGGGGTCATATGAAAGCAAATTGAATGAGATATGAAAGTTCCTCAAAATGGAACTCTCTTTTCTAGCTACTTATATCAATTAATAGCCCTGAATGACATAAAACATGGTAGGTCTTCACAAAACACTGACAATTTTAAGATCGGTAGCGACCATAAATGTTTTTTAGTCAACTTTTTAGTAAAGATATTTCCCTCAATACAAGAATATTTCATAAATATTGGAAAGTTAGGTTGCTCCCAGACAAGTAGCATATACCTTCTATACATTAAATTTTTACCATCTTGGGCAAACTAAATTGATGTGGTACCCTTGTACTCTTTACTCGAGCAATGTTACACCCTTATGGAGGACCCTCTTATTAATTCACCTAGCATTAAAAAATAAATAAATAAAAAGTTAATGCATTTAATATGTGTTAATTGACTTCTAAGCAGTCTAAAAACATTTATACTATAAAGAAATTAAAAATTATTGTTAATATGACTTTTCAAATAATTATTATAAAAGTTAACAAATTTATGATTTATGATTAGATATCATATCAGGATAAAATTCTTTACACAATCTTTTTTTTAACTTGAGGTATTTTTCAATCGAGAGTCAATAATTAATTCTACTAAGATCCATTAAAAGAATTAACTTTTCTTAACATGTTTTTTCATATGTATGAATGTGAGATCAAATCTTTTGATCACATGTTTAAGGGATAATGTTTTTTGCCAACCATGTGTCAGATCATGTTGATCTTTATACAATCAATGCTTACACTATTTACTCGTTTATTATTTTGGAAAGATAAGAAGTATTGAATATATTTTTTATTTAGTAAGTTGAAGGATTAATAGAAAGATCTTGTACTAAAATAATCATTCTCTTTAACCCCTCCTTTATCTTGATTTGGGCACCAGAGTTAAATGTATTTATTGGCTGGAATGGTATGAAAAATATGTGGGACATGAAGTTGGGTTTGGAAGCATGATAGACGAGAATGAATGTGAAATATTTGCTGCATTTCATTCATCACAAATTGATGATGATGCATAATCTATCAAACCATCATAAAGGTGCAGAAATATTCATGTCATAGTACGTGTGTGGGGTTAATTGGAGACGTTAATAAACCAGGAAAAAAGAATAATTGATTATTCAGAAAATCTTACAATATTACTGATAAAGATTTTTAATTTTGTCAGAAGAATGTGCATGGTTGTTTAATTTTAATTTAAGAACAAGGATAAGGGAGAGAAAATTAGAGGAGGGCTTGATTAAGAAAATTTGAAGACTTCTAGCTTAGATGGGAGCAACACCTACACGATCAATCTCTTCACATACAGAAAATTAATCATTTCTGGTCATGTTTCTTGAAAAAATCTACTAGAGCGTGGATTAATTCTAGATTGCTCCAATTCACCTGAGTTTGAAGTACTGTGTGGAACTCAAGTTTATAAAGTCAAGCAGCATTTACATTTGACACCACAACCTTTCCACACTATAAAATGAGCTTATGATAAAGTTTACTCTCTTGCATGAACAGACTCGATCTAAAACATCATTATTCCACTGAGATCCAATATTGTTAAGCTTCAAGATCAAGGGACATATAAACACCCTAGATTTATTCAAATATGCATATCTACAATTAATCATAGCCTAGAAAATAACGCCATGGTGCATCTAACAAATGAGACAAGCGATAGTGATACAGCTCCTCACCATCCATAATTTGAGTACATTAGTCAATAGTCATAATGTGCTTCATCATTATAAATATCTCTTTATGGTACATATTATAAATACATCATTTTACCAGAAGTAAATTCTTAGGATAGATTAAAATGGTCAAACGAAGGATGTCGCTTTTGGATTCAAAATTAATGATTTGATATTTATCTTTAGCTTTTTCATCTACGGGCTATAACGCCTGGTGAGAAATAGTGCAACTCGAAACCCTAGCAATAAAACTAGGCACATGAACACTCTACTGAGTTATTATTTGGATACTCAGCCAGCTTTAGCAACTAGCTATTTTCACAATTGTTCCGAGAGGAGCACTGCTTGAGATGAAAGTCAAAATTTAAATCTAAATATATGAGGTTTGGGAAATGGAAATGGCTATTATTCCCTTATTTCTTTCTTCCTTAGTTAATTTATGGGTAAGGTCAATCAATCAAGTTTTTTTTATAGATAAGCCAATCAATTAATATTAATATTTGATTTTTATGTTAATGGTCAATCATAAGTAAGGATCAAATCGTTACTACAATAATGATGAAATTAACATCTGTCTCTTTGATATTAAAAGATTACTTTTTTAGAATTTTTATTTATTTCTTATATACCTCTTCATATTTTGGTTATTTAATTATTACTTCCACATTAATTACAAATTGTCAATTATTCATTTTTCACATTTTATTTGAAATCTAAATTAATTGATTAATTTTTATTTGAAATTTCTCCTCTAATTATTTTTTATGCATGCATGATTAAATTGGACAAATTTGATCGAGTGTCAACAATCACATCTAAAACATCAAAATTGATTACTATGGACAAATTTCATGTCACAATAACAATGCCACAAACAAACTACGTATACACACATGACCTCTGTTAGAAAAAAGTTTAGCTACATGGCTCTTTAAACTTTACAACTGATAGGAAAAGCAAAGGGTTCACATACAATCATATTTAACAACATGCAAATCAGTTTATGTTCCAAAAATGAGAAAGCAACTAGTAAAACAAACCACTGGCATAGTGGATCTTAATCCTAGCTAGTCGACCATCTGCATCTCCTTTCATTTCCATGCATCTACAGAAATAGTAGAGCTTGTTGGTCCAGCATCTTGGGAAAACTTCTCCATCGCCTAAAATCATTTTATGTTCAGCACACTCCATAATCTATACACAAAATCACAGTCATCTGAACCTAACTCCCAAACAGTGCATATTTGCCTATCTTAGTGGCCAAATATAACACAGAAGGCTATGCATGCACACATCTATTATTTTTCAATGTTTAAGAGACACTCATTTCTCAAAAAAATCATCTCTTAATTTTTCCTCCCTTGCCACTCCTTGGAGAGTTCTCATTTGGAGCAACACATACATGCTGTGACTTTTTTGTGGAAACATCACAAGGTGCCTGAAATCCAATATTCTCCACAGCACCAACTGTCTTGAATAACCTTCTTTTGTTCACCTCTTCAACCAGTGAACGGTGCAATAGTTGGCTCCTTATATCAATCAATGACCTGTTTCTTGTTAATCTATGATGATTGTTCATCATCATCTTGCTTTTACTAGTGAGAGGAACCTGTGATCCTACCATGAGTTTATATTGGTTGAAATTGCTCAAGTCTTCGCCTGAGGAAACCTTTTTGCCCTTGTTGTGACTCTTTGTGATGGGAAGTTTATCTTTTCTCAACGATGGTACGTTGTAGTCTTGATGATGATCATCCACAGAATAGTAATTCAAGTTGGAATATGTCCCTTGTGAAGAGCATCGTGAACTGGTATCATCATGCAAATCATCTGCAACAATAGTTGGTCATGTTAGTGTGTTATACAGAGAGCGACCAAAAATAGTTAAGCCATATACTTATTAAGCAAGTGTAGGGATTAGGGCCGGGGGATATGGGAAATTCTTTAAGTTCAAAATTCAAAATATGATATAGTCTTTTATTTTGTTACGTAGATATGATATGGTCTAAACACGTCATATAAATTAAAAAAAAAAAACACTTTATATAAATGTGTAATATTTAGTTATTTACAAAAGGACATCGATTATTTCTTAGTAATGCATAATTACATGAGTCTCTTGTAGATAAAAAAAATTATATTAATAATACATTATGATCATAATTACCAAAAAATATATTTGTAATTATTAGGAATGTTTCCTAAAAATTTGCAGCCTTAAACAAATATGAGTCTTAATCTACTGCCTTAAATTTAGGGGCCCTTAAGCTGCTGCCTCCTTGACCTTGAGGCAGCCTGGTGATCATAACATGAAGCCATAGTTACATATATTTCCTTGCCCCTATCTAAATATATTATTTCCCCTATGAAAAAGTCAAGAAAATTACATATTTTCCCCTAACCCATGTCAAAATGTCAAAGAAAGAATCAATAGTCCTATTAAAAAAGAAGTATTGACTTATATAATTGCCTACTATTTAATATTGCTTAAGTTGACCAAAAAAAAATATAGCTTTAAGAATCCAGATTAGAAGATAAAGTCATACACAAGTTTAGTCCCAATGAAAGATTCAAAGCATCAGAACTGTATCGCAAATATATAAGACAATTTAAAAAAAAAAAATATATATATATATATATATATATATATATATAAATAAAATAAATTAGCTAGAGGCTCCCCAGACACGTATTTGTACATCGCATGCGTATTGCATCAATACGTACAACACCGATACTTTGTCATTTTTAGAGTATACTTAGGCTTCATAACTGTATTAGATTTTAAACTTCTTTCAATTATTCACAAAAATTGAAATTGAAAATAAGAGAGTATTAGGGAAGTGGGTGGAAGACATGTTATCAGGCATGCTATACCAGTATACCCTTTCTAAAAATATTATTTGTAGGATTTCAAAACACCATGTTGCCCACATGCAATTAAACCTAATGCAGTAGTTAACTAGTTATGTGCTAAACAAAATTGTTATTCCATGTTGATTCTAGCACTCCCAACAAATCCAGCCTAGTGAATTGCTAAAGCCTCCCACTACGAAGAAATTACTGTATTAGATAGCCACGGACCACGTGTTCATAATCTTAAATCAATCTCTATGTGACACCTAATCAAATTTTTTAATTTGCAAGAAAGAATTAATAACACTCAACTACGTCTTATGTTCTGTACTAGATGCGACCACGTAATATTCAATCTGTGGAGCTATTAAATACAACATCATTAGAGAAATGGACCAAGAATACATACCATGGAGCAAATAATATCCACTTGATATTTCCTCAGCTTTGCTGACTAAATCTGACATTGATTCTTGGAACGATGAACTAGAAGAGAACGAGCGGAAATGATGATGAGGTCCATCATCATCACAATCATCATCCAGATAATTGAATGTGTGGAAGGCATCTGAACAACTACTTTGCCTTCTGTGAGGTAGCAGAGCAGATATCTCTCTGTCAATCATATTTGCAATCTCAAAAGGCTCCCAATCTGCAATCTCCAACTCTTTCACCATCTCAGTTGCAACATCAATAGGTGTGTCAGATAATATGTCAAAGGGAAAAAATACATTTCTAACAGAACCTGCACAAAGAATATGTAAAACATGAGTAATAAATAGTTTATTGTTCAAATCTCAAGAAGCATGTACTTAGAGTCTTGGTCAATTTTAAGAGAATATTTTACTTAAAATGAACCAACTAGATATTGCAAGTTAAGCACAAGATTACAAACCATCCTTATCAGAAATTTGCACTTTGAGAAAGATAGTGTCATCTTCAGGATTCAGCTTCCCTATCACTTTCATTCCAGTCCTAGGAAGATCATCACTTAATTGCAGTTTCTCCATCTCATTGACATTCAAAAATGGTTTCTGAATTGCAAATTTCATTGTTGATGATGGATCATCAGACACAAGAAAAGGGTCAAGCAACAATTCTTTTGCTGATGGTCTCTTTTCTGCAGGTACCAAGCATTTTCCAATAAATCTTTGTGCTTCCATGTCTTCAATCCGGAAAAAAGCCATTGGTAGTTTTCCCTGAAATATAAAATGCTTCTTCTAAATAAAAATCTAGCTTTACATATATCCTGAAAACTTACACCAGAATCTGAACTTACCGATGTCACTTTCTTGTAGATTTGTGCTGGATTAGAACATTCACTATATGGATATTCAGATGTCAGCATTTCCAAAACACACATGCCAAATGAATATACATCAGCAAGTTCATTGTATTCTTCCTCATACAATTCTGGTGCCATGAACTCAGGAGTGCCTAGCACAAAAAGAGAAAATTTTATTTGACAATTATAAATAGTAGCAGTTTCTTAGTACAGTACTTGTAAGTGTGCAACACTTATTGGAATCACAGTAAGTACCTATAACACTATGTGCTAATTGGGAACCGCGAAGAATTGCAGCCAGTCCCAGGTCACCAATTTTTACTTGTCCAAGATGACCATTGACAAATATGTTATCACATTTGAGGTCCCTATGGATCACTGGTGGATCATGGCAATGTAGATAAACAAGACCTTGCAAGATTTGGCAAGCCCAATTCTTTATAGCTTGTATGTTGACACGTTTATAATTCTTCCTGTATCTGCACATGCCAGAAAGTTATCAGTTATTTTTTAGGTAAACCTAGGGTATCCCTTGCCAGGAGTTAAATACTAATATCTCGGGATACTGAGATAAATTATCGGTGAATGAGATGTATATTGCAACTTTGTACTTTTACATGCTTTATGAAAACTATCAGTTATTTCATAAAGCATATAAAACCAGAAAGTTGCAATATACATTATAGTCTCGTTTCTTTTCTGTTCTCTAATAAGTGTCTATTAACTATAAACTGTTAAAAAATTTCAATAGCTTCACTTGTATGAAACAAAATCCATGTGATGACTTAGTCCTAAGTAGCCTAATTTTTTTAAGGTACTACAATATGGGATTGGAGTAATTGCCTAAGTTATAGTTGGAAAGGAAGTTAGTTACTCTCTCAGTGACCCAGATGTGAACATTTCTGTGATAAAGTTGAAGGCCCTGTTATCAATATCAATCCAAGAAGTGTAGAATCTTATGATGGACTGATGCTTGAGGGTACTGAGGAGATGAACCTCTGAGTAAAGCCGCTGCAAATCGTCCGGCGTGCGAAGCGCCTCGTTGAGTCTGACCTGATTCCATGCTACCTCAATTCCAAGCACCTCATCAATTGCTTTGTACACTGTCTTCATTGCCCCTTTTCCAAGAACATCTCCAAACTAATAATCAATCACAAGAAACACATAACATGTGTCACATAAGAAACAATGTCTCAATAATTTACAATCCATAACACATACAGTTTTAGAAACACACTATTTCTCCTTAACTTAATACAATTTTAGGAGATTATTTATCAAAGTGTAATAGTAACTAAATAGCACATGGCTTAAACTTTCTTACAATACTAACCATGTGAACAAAAATGGCAAAAAATTTATGTCTCATCTAAAACAACACATACATAATGCATACGATACACAAAAACAAGGGGGGTAATATATTTTTTTCCCTATGCATAGCATAAATAATAATCCTAATTCAAACAACATAATAAATGGCACAAGAAATGGAATGAAAACAGAGAAAAACAGGGGTTAGAACTTACCCTGCCATAGCGACCAGTTGGGTCGGTTTCCACATAAAACTTTTCTCCCATGTTTGATTCGTATCTATATGCACCAACTTGACAACCACCTCTTATATTTATTGAAACACTATAATTTTTTTACGCTGCAACTTAATTGTGCAGACTGCAGAGAAGAACAAGGGAAAAAAATGAAAGCAGCACAAAACTTCTCTATGGTATTATACTAAATCCAAGGCTTTCCTTCATGATTTACGTGAGAGAAGACCCCAAAAAATAGCCAAAAAAGTCTAGAATAGTCAATGCTCTGCATCATTTTGCCCATGCTCACAACCGTACATGTTAAGTGGTTATAATCCTTAGCAACCATTTGATTTTTTTCTTGTTTCTTGTTCTATTTGAAAACGAAAGTTACAAAGGGGAGGGAGAGAAAGTGGTGCACGGTGTGATTGGATGGGAGAATAAGCAGATACTATTTAACAAGGAAAGTGACAGGTTCGTGTCAAAGTATCTCTTTTTGATTCAGGGTATTAGCAGGGGATTTGTGGCAGATAAGAGTTTAGGACAGGGTCAGTTTTGGGCATTCACAAGGCACAAAGAATGGGTGGCATAGATGGGAAAAAGCACTAAGGCACGGAACTTGAAGAATCTGTGGACCCACTTTGATGTAATCATTGGTGGGAAACAGGGGAAGGCCAAAGAAACAGGAAGAAGGTGCAAAAAACAGAGCGAGGTGATGCAGGGGAGGTAACAATTACAGGGGAGAAATGAAGTTGTGAAGGTGGTGATTTGTTGTGTTTTCAGGGTATTGTAAGTGGATTTTATAATGAATAATGGATGGTGATATGATGTGCATATGATAATAATAGTAATACTAGTAAAGAGAGTAAAACTATAGAGCATGATGATCTCAGCTTGGGTTGGTGGTGGGAACCCCTTTCTAAACATACTTGGCAGCATTGAGGGTGGGGCCAGTGAGTGGAGAAAGACAATTTGTAAAGTCATTTGTCAGCATTTAACTTCTCTAGCTTTGATTTTGGATTATATGCATTCTCCAATTTTGGTTATATATATATATATATATTATGTTAGTGCAAAATTATACCTTGTTTTCATTAATGTTTAATTATATTAATTTAGTTGAATATAATAATGAAAGAAATGTTTTGTTTATATATTATCATTCAATTATATAAGTGGAAATTGTTGATTTTTTTAATAATTACTTTAAAAATTATATGATTATTTAAATTAATTTATGGTAGAAAAATATTTAATTGTATAAATGATTTTAGTATCTTAAAAAAATATACTGAGACTTAACTTATTATATTTTAGTCTATTTTTGTTTGAATGAACGTTTAATATTTTTATAGACCACAAATATTTTTACCAAAGACTATCTTATTTAAGTTACATGATAGTATTATGTGTGACAATACTCTTCCTAACCATCATATTTGAGACTTTATTTCAATTTTGTTTGAAAACACTTGTTTTTTCTAAAACAATTATGAATAAATTAAAAATATATGTTTAAAATTGTTGAATAAAACAAGCATTTCCCCCCCTAAATTTTAAAGTGGAT